>VDFB02141560.1:45120-428642 GCA_007258455.2 Sequoia sempervirens
TGTTCTGCACTTCGCCACATGCCTTGAGAAGATTAGAATTGTCAGATGTGGGAAGCTGCAGAGCATAACTTTGCCATCAGAATTTGTGGATCTTGAAATAGAAGAATGCAGAGAACTCAAAACTGTGACAGTGATTTGTGATCATAGTGAATGTCTGGAGCTACACGACTGGTCAAGTGTTGACCGACAGAGCATTCTGAAGCGGATGACAATTCAGAATTGTGACAAGCTGCAAACAATACAAGGCATTGATGAGCTACATGCTCTGAAAAGGATGCAACTTTCATATTGCAGCAATGCAACAATACGGAATTGGATTCCCATTTTGAAGGTATTGATTTGAAGACTCCTTTATACATTCAACTATAATATCTTGCATTGAAAGGAGAGCAAGAGGGTAAAATTTTTCGGTGTCGACTTTGTTTTCATTTCCTTGATTTTCTTAAATAGTCTCTTAGGTCATTGGTGGAATTTTTCTTTTCCCTTTTGTCTTGCAGAGTCTGCCGTCAGAGCTTCTTGGGATTGGAAGAGCAGTACATGGAGCGCTCTCAACTTTGAATTCACTCCTCTTTTCTGACGCCGATGCACTCATTGAGAATATCGGTACTCGCAGAAGTCGTAACTGGCAGAATAAAATGTCGGAATTGAGTGCAGTCATTCTTTGCTCTGTGATTGAGGTTAATAGCTGTACCCCTATCCATTTGATCAATCGATCCTTTGAAAGGCCCTGGTGGTCGCATTCAAACTCTTCGTCGTTCCTCCATTTAAACTCCTGGTGGTCGAATTTTAGGGTGCCGGTTGAACAAGGAGAGTGGATAATTACCATCATAATTACCGGCGAGGACAAAGTAATGAGTTATAACGACTATGTCCAAGTTGAAGATGTTCTTGTGAAACACGGTATGGTAAAGGAAGAGGGGTAGCTATGTGGTGGGCGGAAAGAAAGGTGAAGAATGGAAAACTCAACACGTATTACGTGTAATTATTGATAAGCTATATCAGAATTAAGCGCAAGTGCTTATTGAGTTTGATGATGGAGAGGATATTGTTACCTGTGCATTAGTTAGTAAGGGGATAGGCATTATTCAACATTTTATTTAAATATATATTTTAAAAGAATTGATTTTTTTATTTTATTTCAAGTGATGTGTCAAGGTATATTTTAAATGGAATTAAATTTTTTATTTCAAGTGATGTGTCAAAGTCATAGGAAAAATTTAATTATTGTAGATATATAAATATAAAGTTGTCATTTTGTATATATATATATATATTAATACGTTGATTTATTAAGATAAGTTAAATTGAATTATAATTTAGTATTTAAATACATAAAAATTGGTTGTTTATTTTTATATAACTATTAAAATAAGAACATGAAGTAGACTTACAATCTATTTTTATTAATGAATATTAAATATAATTAATATTTAATATATTATAAGAAAATTAAAAGGACTATAAATTAGTTTGTCAAGGTGTCCAAAAATATGTTCTTGTCTAACAAATATTTTATATTTTGTGTATTAACTATATCTTGTGATTTAATACATATTATCATAGAATTAATATTCACATATGTGAAAGTGATCTTAGTGTGTGAAAGAAAGCTTGTCCCATAGAAATGAGCTAACATAAAAATAGAGATTCTAGTAGATGCAACTACCGTGTTCTTATTTCTATAGGGGGTTGGTGTTGGTATTGTTAGGCATTATTTGGAAACTTGTTAGACAAATAATAGTTTTCCTTTGGTCAAACTCCCAAGATGACTAATTTTTAAGGAAATGCAACTAATTTCTACATAATCTACTAAGCAGAACAATACATGCAAACCATATCGATAAGAATTTGAGTAAAATAATGATAAAAAAGGGTGAGAACACAATATATACACTAAAAAATGTTTATAAAATAAAAATTCAACCTTTGAAATGCACCCAATTTATTACTTTTCAAATAAAATTACAAAATCTCAATGCTTCACAAAAAGTAAAAAACATAGTTAGGTGAGAGAGGTCCTTTAGGGAAAATACTTTAAGAGAATTCTTAGAAATTTTTGTATGATTGTTAAAAATATTTTGTGCTTTGATCAAATATATATATTGCATTGTAAAATTATTTGTCCTAAAATAATTATATTCCTTTCAAAAACTTAGCCCTATATATATTTATGATGAAAGGACTTTTAGGTTTTATTCATGTCACTTGCAAATATGCCACAACCATTTTCCAATATGACACTTTCATGTAGTGAATCAACAATCACCATGTCCTCTTCTAATTATTTTCAATTAACATACAACTTAATGAAATATATATTTCTATTTAAGAATTGGGTATACTTTTTAATTATTATCAAGGTGAGTAAAAATATAATTTATGAAATATTTATGTCAACATTTATGGAATTTAATTTTTATATCCCTTAGATCCATGATATATCTTTTATTGATACGATGACTCAAAATATTTAATTCTTTGACATTGACATTGGGTATTAAAATTTGGTCATAAGTTCAACTCCCTTTTGTCTATATTTTACTTAATATATTCATCATCTAAAATGTCACTACCAAAAACTAACTCTTCTTATGCCACTTTCTCTTATTTTCTATGATGACCTTAGTCTCTAAGACTCTACCTCCATCCTTTTCTCTTAGAGATTGTATACCACTAAGTGAAGGCTTTTCTATGGGTGTGTAGCCCATTAGGTGTAGACATAAGGAAGGATACTTTTCCATTGAAATGGATCTCTTTGTGCCACTATATGATCTCACCTTGTATTTATTGGTGCTCCCTTGATTGTGTTAATTAGCAAAAGGTTGCACATTGGAATGAATTTGAAGGTTTCTTGTGAAAGGGACTATATTTTTGGTGTTGTTAGAACTCATCTACCATAAATTTATTTAGCTTAAGTTGTTATTTTGTAAAATTGTACCCTTATGCAATTTCACATAACATAAACTTTTACTTTAGCTTAATAAGATGATAATTCAAATACTTTCCCTCCTACCTTTCATTTCCATCCCTTCCTTGTCATTTTCTATCGGTGGGGGATATTTTGTCTAGGATTCTTCCACTTCATGTAGATGTCCATGTGCTACACGAACATCCTAACAAGATTTTTGATCCTATGGTCATTGGGACGTTAGCCTACTCACAAAGTGTAATGCCTCTATAGTCATAGAAATGCCTGGGAATGACTCCTATGCATGCAATTTGACCATTTTCTCCCCTCTCATTTTCATTCTATTCCATTCTTGCAATTATATCCCACTCTCATTCTAACACTTCATTATCATATTCTCTTCATTCTAGCTCTCTTCTTGAGGCTCTACACCATCTTTTCTTGTAGGCTCAAGTTTTCTACACCACGTTTTTACATGAATGTCTCATGTCTTCAAAGCACTTCTCTTCGTCTCGACTTCACCAAGCTCGTTGGAGAGAGGACAATATTTACTTTCATTGTATTATTTTTCTTTTTTATTAGTATACTTGGGGTGATCCCATAATAGTGGTTTACAATTTTTGGCCAAACTGGACACTGAAATTATTATTTTAAACTAAATCTTCACATTCGGGCACCTATATGCCATGAGGAATTACAGATATGGTGCAAACTAGAGTCTCACAATGTAATTTTATCTTCAGATTCTAAAAAAATATTTTTCAAAATTTCGAATCAAATTGCACTTTTTCCATCTCTAAGAAAATCACTGATTTTTTTTTAGAAACAACATTTTTAAAAGTATCGACACCGTGATAATCTAACCATAATTTTTTTCCATGAAGGATAAAATTCTAATTCTTTCAAATTTAGATTTGTAACTCTGATATTCAGTGCTCTCCAATTTTGGTTAGATAGTTTTTATTAACATTTTTTTTCCTTTAATCAAGTTTCAAAGTCAAATGAATTACAACTGCATACAACACCTAATCGTGATAAGATAACTTGTGTATGTCATCAAAATTTAATTTAATTTTTTTGTTGGATCAAGGACTTCAATATCTGGTGCACTCATATTTTTCATAAATTTTTTTGATAATCTTCTATTTTTCCACATGTGAAGAACAAAGAAATTCATTTTCGATGAAAACCTATGTTCAATAAAACTTAAAAAACAAATACATAACAAAACCAAAACATATTAAAATTATATTCATTGGATAGCTTGTTATGAGAAATACCATAATCATTTCAAATAAATTTTAAATGAATTACTTTATCCCCTTAAAAATCTAAACCCAAAAGTGATTTTTATCAAAGATTTTGATAGGTGTAAAGGAGACGATTTATAGGTATGGTTTAAAACTAGCGAGGTTCTATCCAAGGGGGTTTGATCTAAGGTGATTTGATCAAACCCTCTTCAATTGGAATCCTTAAAATGGATATTTTTAAGGCTTAAATCATTATATTTTCTAAAAATATGTGATTTCAGCTAAAATTCGTTCCTCTCAGGAATTGTAAACCACTATTATGACAGCACCCCTTGTTATTTTGCATATTCTATATATTGTCTTGTCACTTCTTTATCTACATTTCTATATCATTGTCAATTTGGTTGTTTGTGGACGTGGAAACACCAAATTGAGGGTTTGACCAAGGAAAGCCTTGAAAAGCAGCCACAAAACTTTTCCTATTTTTCGTGTGTGTAGATTTCTTTGTGAGGAGCTTGCAGGGGGCTAGACTTACCATGAGTTATTCTCTTTTCCTTCCACTACCTATCATTTTGCTTAATAGTCAGTTCATTTGTTATTTAAGTATTCTTCTTGTTGTTTTGAAATGGAAGGAAAAAGGGGGGTGTCCTAGGTCCTAATATAAGGAACCTAGGATTTAAGAGTCCTTTTCCCATATTTCATTAGAATACCAACCACAAAGCCAATAGATTGACTTTCAACCTCAATGGTGAGTCAATCAAACCTGGGTTGGTGATTCTTTAGGGGCATAAAATGATTAGGTATGATTTAAAATAATGAAACTAAATGAACTATATGACCTAATATATAAAATGTAGATTTTTGAAGATGCACACACTACAATAGTACTTTGCAAGCAGATCTAGAAGATATGAGAGGGAATGTACATGCCACCAAAAGTTTATTTTGATGTGTACAGATTGACTCATTCATCCCTGGGAAAATGGGTCCTTGATAGGGCTTCCAAAAATATTTTTACAGTCCTTTGGTGTTATATTTGAGATGTTTTCCACCTAAAAATTTGTTAGAATGACAAAAAAGAATTTTGTAACTCAATTTTCGTGTCTTGAAAAGAATGATGATAACAAATGCAACAATGCAAAATTGCTCTTGAAGATCTCTTCAATCCTTCTTCAACCTATAACCTACACATACAAAGAGGGAAAAATGTTTGCACCATATAGGGGTTTACCTCATTTAAACCCCATGAATAGTGTTCCCACTTTCACAATGACAATGTCAATGATTAAAAACTTAATGAAAAGGAAGGAAATGATGAATGAACAATTTTCTGCAACTCACCACCCTTCAGTAGCTCTCTTGAAGGACTAAAGTCATACAAATCTCTTCAAAGGAATTGGATCTTGCTTGCTTGATTTTCTTAAATGCTTGAATGCATGAAGACCTACAACACTTGTTAGGCTTCAAAAGACAACATGAACACACATAAACTTTGACACAATGTTAGGATTTTGATTGCTGCAATAAATGACTGATAATGCTACTCTTGAATGCTCTTGACAATAATATTTAATCAATAGGATTTCTCTCATAAAGTGTGTTAGATTTCAAATGATAAAAAAAACTGTATTTATAGGTGTTTATCTAATTTCTCAAAAATTAGATTCCAAAAGCCAACACTTACAATTTAAATTTTGATCATTAAAATATTGAAATATATATATTTTAAATTAGGTCCTAGCTTATAAAGGTAACCATTTTCCCATGGGTGAATGGGTCCTGGCCTATATTTCTAGGACACAAATAATCCATGGCAATTTAATTATTAATTGCATTATTTAATGTTGGTTCTCCTTTTAGAAAATGGTAATAATAAGGCTTTAAATTGCATAATTTGGAAATTAGAAGCTTAATTTAGTCCAATAAATTAGGGATGAAAGCATGAAGTTGAGTCCACTTAAGGTGGAAGTTTCGACCTTAGAAAAAAATTGGAAATGAAGCAAAACGAATCAGGATCCCATTTTTCTTTGGGGTCCCGAGCCTAAATTTAAAACGGGATCCCATTTGGTTTCAGGGTCCTAAACCTAGATTTAAGAAACAAGATCCCGATTTATACAAAATGGGATCCTAATTTGTAATAAGTGAGATCTTGTTTCATAGAAGTATTTTTTCAATAGTCTGCAAACTCATTTTTGCAACTGTGACAATGAAAGAGGATCAAGATCCCAAGTATGAGAATTCCATTCATGCCCTCCTTGTAAGGTTTTATTGCATTTTTTCATTTTTTTGTTTTTGTGATTTATATTTTTGTTTTTTCTTTATTTGGTGGGTGATCCCACAATACTAGTTTACAATTTTTGGCCAAACTGGACATTGAACTGATTTTTTCTAACTAAATCTTCACTATTGGACACCTATAGCGGCTAAACCATGAGGAATTTGAAGATGATGTAAACTAGTGATTTGTGAAATTTTGTATGTATATTCTAAATATATTTTATTCAAAAAATTTGGAATCAAATTGCACTTATTTTTCCATCTCCTTCCAAAACTAGTTTTTTTAAGTAAACACCATTTTTTAAGGAGTGACGATCATCGTATAACACATAAATTTTTTTAATGAAGGATAAAATTCTATTTTTTTTAATTTAGATTTGTAACTATGATATCCAGTGCTTCTAATTGGTTTCATAGTTTTTTATTGAATATTTTTTCTTAATCAAGTTTCAAGTCAATTACAATTCGTACATAGGCATACCGATAACACAACTTTTCGGTATGTATTGAAAAAACTTTTTTTTTTGATCAAGGACTTCAATATTTGGTGCACTCATATTTTTCATTTTGTTTATAATCTTCTATTTTTCGACATGTGCGTAACAAAGAGTTTGATTTTCTATGAAAAACCTACATTCACAAGAAATAAAAAATAAATATAATAATCAAATTTAATTTAATTAAAATTATACTTTTTTGGAAGCTTATAATAAGGAATACATACTTACAAAAATAAATTTTAAATGAATTCATTTGATTCCCCAAAAGGTAAATCAAAAGTGGTTTTTTATCAACATTTTGATAGGTGTAAAGGAGACTCCATTATATGTATGGTTTAAAACTAGCAAGGTTCTATCCAAGGGGGCTTGGTCTAAGGTGGTTTGATCAAACCCTCTTCAATTGGAATCCTTTAAATGGAACTTTTTAAGGCTTAAATCATTATATTTTCTAAAAATATGTGATTTCAACAAAAAATAAGATTTCCTAGAAAGTGTAAACCACTATTGTGGAAACACCCTAGTAATTTAGATTTTTTAATCTCATTTGATATTGAAATAAATATACAAATATTAGATTCAATTTGAAAACTGAAAAACCTTCCCTTACACACAAAAAAACCCTAAATTGAATGGAAAAAAAAAATTTACCCTTCAAACCAAAAAACATACCCTAAAAATAACCCTAAATTGAATCCAAACAAAAAAAAACCCTTCAAACCAAAAAAAATACCCTAGTATAGAGAAAATTAACCCTAACCTATTTTAATTTGTAATGTTTTTTGTCAATTTGATGGAAAATTTCAAATTGAGGAAAAAGTATTTAAAAAAATATATTTTCATTTACATTGCTCCTTGATAAAAAAATCTAGATTTGTCTAAGTTTATTTCATTCCATTATTTAGAGCTTATTATTAGTTATTTAAACTAGCCACATAAAACTAGAGTTTGTAGCACATGACATCCATATGAACCCAAGCTCAAACACCTACTCTCTAACATATTAACATAAATATAGTTTTCCACCAATGTAATCCTTGAACGTCCTTTAAAGGAAAGGTTTAAAAAACTCTTAAGTAAACACCTAAAATTTGATCAAATTGACCAATTTGGAATGAAACCTTTATCAAATTAATCAATCCAATCAATTTTACATAGCCATGAAGGATTTTGTCCTAAGAATACTAGAGATGAATCAAAACATAAATCTAGGGCTCATTATTCCACACCAACACAAGCATGAGAATTTCAAGATCATCCAAAAACCCCTAACACATGGGTATTTTGTAAATCAATATACACAATTTTAACTACATAAACAAATGTAAAGGACCATGCTAACCAAATGGGAAATTATTCCATCTAAACAAAAATGAGATGAAAAAGTGTTGCAAGATGGTGTGTCCCTTGGTCTCCTTGGCACAGTGCGACACTTGGGTTTCTTTGCATGGCTTAATCGTCTCCCATGGATCTTATGTAAATTTGGAAATTGTATTGGGAATTAACAGGTCAATCTTTTCATGCAACAACATCCACCAATGTAACAATTGGTATCAGATCCAAGGTCATGGGTTTGAACCCCTTGCTTGTGCTTGGAGGGGTTTTGTTGCAAGATTGTGTGTCCCCTAGTCTCCTTGGTGCAGCATGACACTTGGGTTCATGAAATGGCCTAACCATCTCTTGTGGATCTTGTATAAATTTTTCATTTGTATCGGGCATTAACAGGTCAATATTTTGGTGCAACAACAACCACCAATGTAAAAAAAGGTTCAATCCATTCTTATACATATTAAAGATATAACTCTATAGATAGCATAGATTATGTTTTTACACTCATTATAGTGTTTATACCCTTTGTATGCTCAAGACCATTTTTTAATTATTTGAACATCCTTAATGATCACAAAAGGACCCCACAAGAGCCCTAAACTCATGAAATCATAATAAAAGTCCTTATAAAGATTCAAGATCAAACATATATCATAAGTCTACACTAGAAGGTCTTTGGGAACTTTAGCCCATATCATGTAGCACCGTCTAGTGCTAGGACCCCTATAAAATTTTGTCAAATGATTGTTTTCCCTCTCTTTTGTTCCCTAATTTGATCAAGTTTATAAAAATTAATTTCCCTAAATACTTGATAGTGATTGATATAAAATTTGTTACTTAAAATACATTACATGCCTTATTA
The DNA here is from genome assembly GCA_007258455.2 of Sequoia sempervirens. Lineage (NCBI taxonomy): Eukaryota > Viridiplantae > Streptophyta > Pinopsida > Cupressales > Cupressaceae > Sequoia > Sequoia sempervirens. Next base: position 54,244 of record VDFB02141560.1, read on the forward strand.
ATACAAGAATAGAAAATATGTATCTAGATATCTTCTCTCATTTCACAAGGAATTGTAAACAAAATTAAAAAGTGGAGTTGAATATTAGAGTTCTAAATCATAAATTATTAAAGGGGAATTATCATTATTATGTCCTAATAGGATGTCTAGAATCGTTGTTATAGGATCATGGTCCAAATCTAGAACTTCTCGTTAATTTTCCTATTATCTAATTTATATTTCTTGTGATTCTCATTACATCTTGTTTGAACTCAATAAATAAATTTATCTCTTTTCAATCTATTACTTTAAGTTAGAAAAAAATAGTTTTAATGAACTAATATAATTTATTTCCTAATAGGATGATCTTAAGAAATTTCAAATTTTCACCAAATAGCCTAGTAGTTTAGAAACTACATTCAATTTGCTACAAATTCTATTACATATTTTTTAAATAATATAGATAACTTATTCAATTTTTTACGTCAAGTTTCCTAACTCTGATTTTTTTGATTTTTTTGCCACTTAAGGGCATGTTTTTCCATGATGATCCTGCACATACCCGATCAAATAATTCAAAGTGCATGTCTCATGTTCAATCACAATTTATATAATTAAGTATTAGAATTTATGATGACTCATCATAACAATCATTAAAAAAATTCTCTAAAAACTTGGTAGTGATTGATATAAAATTTGGTACTTAAAACACATTACATGCCTTGTTAATACACGAATAGAAATCATGTATCTCTATCTTCTCTCATTTCACAAGGAATTAAAAAAAAAAAAAAAAGTAGAGTTGAATATTAGAGTTTTAAATCATAAAATATTAGGGGAATGCACTCTTATTATACCATGAATCTATTTTATTCCTCCTTTGGTTGATAATCTCCTAGTTCATTTTAGCCTCTTTCCATTACTGGAATGCATATAACCTTAGTTTCTTTATCCCATTTTCTAGAATCCTTGTTATAGGATCATGGTTCAAATCTAAAACTTCTCCTTCATTTTCCTATTGTCTAAATATTTCTTGTGATCCTCATTACATCTTGTTTGAACTCTATAAATTAATTTATCTCTTTTCAATCTATTACTTTAAGTTATACTAAAGTGTACAACATACAACACCTATGACATGAATCCAACTTCAACAACCTTTAAAAAAAATTTCAAACACTAAAGCACTATACATTACATATAACATAATATTAGGTGTGATGGATCCCAAAGTGATAGGTAAAGTAATTTAAAACCACAAATTTCATTGAACACATTGTCAAATTCTCTAATGATCAGTTCAAATTGTGGTTACAATTTAGTAGAGTCAACTTTGGTGACATCTGAAAAAATATTTAATATAGATATTTTGACTAGATCCATAGTCCATTAAAGCTTAAGTTTGATTCAAATATGGGCCCATTTTTAACATAATATAAAGTGATTATACATTAACAATAGGAGGCCATCATATGTTATTTTTTGTTTTCAACAAAAGGCATAGTGCCTATATATATATATATATTGATAATAATATATGATATTTACAATAGATGATATTTATCCTTCCCATAGACATATTATTTTTAAACTGACTATTTCAGCCATATAACATCCATTGATACCATCCCTGGTACAAACCCAACCTATTAGAAAACAAAACAATGCATAGACCTAAATATCCCACTTGAGACCTTTAAAACACTTTTTGCTACATATTACATTTAGAATCATCCATCAAAAAACCTTAAAATACATCATAGAACCTTAGTCTTCAAAAACTAAACCTTCTAACCTCATTCTTATTCAATCTCCATCTGCACTGGTTGATCATTTGCACCCTGTTCTTCCACCAAATTTTCATCAACAAAATGGGCAAGCAACAAAGCATTGATGTTAAACCCACTATCATTTCGAGCACCCACTAGCTGACCATTTTCACCCTATTCTTTCACTACAAAGCTTTCAATAGGATGGGCAGGTGGAAAATCATTGAGGTTAATCCCACTATCATTTTGAGCACCCATTGGTTGACCATTTTCATCTACAACTTCTTGGACATTTCAAGCACCCAACGATTGATGAAGATTATTCTCATCTACTAAATCTCATGGTTGATGAATATTGGGCATTGGAGGGTCATGAACGTGTGTGAGTAGAACCATAATGGCTTGTGTTTTCTCTCTTACTTTGTCAGCTTCCATCATATGTTATTAATTACCTACTAGATGTACATTTTAAAAAATAGTAAATATAATTTAATGAAATTTGAATGCCTTGGGAAAATTCACTAGATTTTATCCCCTTAAGCCATCATATTGTCCTAAGACAGTTAATTCATAGATCACCTTAAGTCGTCCTATTACGACCCCTTAAGCCATCCTACGATTGTTTTCAAGACAAGAGGAGAAGACCTAGACAAGTATCTTAGTCACAAGCCAAGCACCTATAATTATCGAACAAGATTACTACCATTCCTTGAGCACATAGATTCTAATGAAGAGATCTAATGAACAAGTCTATAATGCAAATGTGTGCCTCTAAATTCCTACTAAATCGTATTACTCTTATGCCACATCACCTTGACCAAATTTGATCCCCTTATTTTCCATCATGATAAAGTGATTATACATTAACAATAGGAGGCCATCATATGTTATTAATTACCTCCTAAATGTATATTTTAAAAAATAGATATGTAATTTAATGAAATTTGGTTGCCTTGGCAACTTCACCAAAATTTATTCCCTTAAGTCATCATTTTTTCCTAGGACCTTAATTCATAGATCCCCTTAATACATCCTATTATGAGCCCTTAAGCCATCCTACGAGGACCCCTTAAGCCATCAAGTAATTTCTCCTAATTTAATGTAATTCAATGAGATTTCATATCACATTAACATTTTTATTTTTTTTCATTTACATGCCTTAGACATAAATGAGCCTTACACATTTTTTCATGTATTGAATTAGGTCATTTATATCATGGATTAAGGGGATTTTTAAGAAAATGATTTAAAGGGATTAAATTTACCTAGAAATTTAGCTTTTTGTGTATGCTTGAAGTTTATTTTTTAGTATGTACATGCATTAAAATTACATAGTTAGATCTTAAAATTTTGAAATTTGTATGTATGCTCAAGTTGAATGATGTATCTATGTACATGTATGTATCCTATTAAAACACTCATGTACATTTAATTTAAATATATCTTGTAATTTTGTACTTGCTTGTTAATTTTGTATAAGTTTTTTAAGTTTAATTATTTATCATGGATCAATTTGATATTGATAATATCCCCAATCCACCACCTCGGCCCTCTTACCTCAACGCCCTCCACCTCTACCTCCACCTCCCCCTCCCCCTCCAACCCTCCACCCCTCCACCTCATAACCCCACACCTCTACCCCCAAGATGTGATGAGGCTCGCTTGCAAGCTCAAATAAATGATACCATTAGATCCATTAAAGATCAAATCAATGCTATTTAAAATGAAGCATTGATTCCACCTCACATGAGGTGTTTTGCATCTTCAATACAAAACATTTTCAATGTTGTTAGGTCCATTAATGTGGACTTAGACAATCATCGATGATGGGGAGATAAGAGGAGACAATTTTAATCTGATGAACTCTCCTACAAACAAATCCTATACCTTAAAATGACAAAATCCCATCTTGCATTTTTTTTGTCGATCCCGTCACCAACCAACCTATTCCTGCAAACAAACCAAGAATATCAATGAGGTGGTGTAGACATATGTAGATGTCTACCAATTTTTTGGATTGATGGTGGATGGTATTTTTCCATCCACCACATGCTAATGTGGAGGTCCCTCTATATTTTTTGAGGAAATTATATACAGAGTTTGTGTTGGGCCATAAACCCAATTATTTTAATTTTAAATCATTTCAGGGTGTTGGTGGAGGAATGCCACAATAGAGGTTAGGGGCATGATTTGATCCTTGATGACCCATTCATGATCAACCTCTTGTAGATCCTCCTTTAGCTACCATTCCTACACCCATGCAACATTGTGTGGTGGTATCTGCACTAGGATCTTTGAGTGTGCCCATGGCCAACCTTGATGAGTAGACTTCTACAATGGTAGCTAGGGCTAGAGAGTGAGACCATGGAGGAGAATTATATGGAGTTGGTCCTAGTACCACTCCACCTATGTCGATGCCTCACATATGTACGAGTTGTCATCAACTATGTTATGGACCTGATCAGGCTACACCCAGTTTAGGTGCATGTGGAGATTCTGATGAAATTAGTTCATATGTTGAGTTTCTTACTGTCGATAATTACCCTACAAATATTTCAACATAGGTATAAATATGTGTACATGTTGAATTTATAAAAAAAATTAGGCACATATTTTTAATGAACATATATATCAAAAAATTGTAATATTTTAACAATTAAATTGTTTGGTGTAGATGTGGCCACAAGGGCATTTTCTGCTCGTCAAGTTTTTTTATGTCAACACCAATGCAAGTTGACAACCCATATGGGGTACATTTTGATTGATTTTTTAAATATATTAAATAATTTTAACTTGATTTTAATATGCAATTCAATCCTTAACATGTATTAAATATTTATGTTGGTTTAGGGAAGTCATCTGACTTCCATGTTGGTTCCACCAGAGGGATTGTCAAACACTCCTTCATTATCGAGCGTCTCGCATGAGGTGCTTGTACATGTATATTATTTTATTTAAAGTTCTATTTGTATTTTACATTCGCAATATCAAACGTGCACATTGTACTTAAATATTATAAAATATATGTCTATGTGCAGGTTAACACCACCATGAGGATGGGAATTGGACACACCCATTTGATGCACAAAAAATTCATGAGACAATTGAATTTCAGGCCATTTAAAAAAAATTCTACATGTGTGCACAATTTTTAGGTATGTTAAATAGATTAAAACACTTGATGATACACTTGAATATATATATTTTAACCTAATTTGTACACATGTGCTTTAAATTTGACCTTGTAGGATTTTTTGGTGATGCTTTCCATCTTGATGATGTCACACCACGTCAACCAGGACATGCAAAGTAGCGTCATATGGTAATTTAAAATTTAGATTATATTTAAAGTCAATTACAAATTATATATTCTGAATAACCTAAATTAAATTTAAAATTGAATATATATGCTCATGTGTTAAATTATTTTTCTTTTATAGCATGAGACATGTCTTGTAGTTGAGCATACAGAGACAGGTCCTACACTAGAGCATACAAAGTAGCCTCTTACAGTAAATTAAATATGATAAAGTACAAATTAAATTGAATTAAATTATTTTTAATCATCTTATATTTGATTTCAACTTTCTTTCTCTTGTCCAAATTAATTTAGAGCATGCAGAAAGAGGTCTTGCACCAGAGCATGCAGAGAAGCCTTTTACGATAATTTAAATATGATAAATTATAAATTAAATTGAATTAAATCATTTTTAATCATCTTACATTTGATGTCAACTTTCTTTCTCTTGTACATAGTGATTCAGATCATCTAGGTAGTTTGTATGGAGTGAAGAGGTCTTGATTATAGAGACGATATGAGTTAGATTATCTAATGGGTTATATTTGATGGAATTTTTATACATGTTTCAATATTTGAGTATTTCATTGATGCAAAGGAAGGACTCACACACAAAAACCTTGACACATCCTAAACAAAGTTTCAATACACTTGATGCAAATGAGCACCCTTGTTCATCCTTGGCAACTTTCTCCTAAAGCCTCTTGGCACGAACAAGAGAAAAACAACATAAAACATGTGAAACTTGGTTTGTTCAAACCTATTTCAACTCATTCTAAGGGTTTTGAAATATACATAACCCAAGTGATTAACACAATGATTCTTGCAAACAAGGGCTTGCTGCCACATGTATAATTTCATGTAGTGGATCTACATATATATGTTTCGGTATTTTCATGGACTTAATATATTGTTAATTGGACTTTATTAATTTTAGTATTTTATGGTCTATTATTGTTAAATAGTAATTAACATATCACTAGTAGAATTTGGAAAATAAATGACTACGCCACTAAAACTTTTAGTCACAACAACTAAAGATGACTAAATTCTACTCATTTTTTGTAACATAACTATAAATGTCTAAATAGATGACTAATTTGATTGTCGAGTAAAAAAAACAACTAAATAATTAGTCACACAGATAAAAATTAGACAATATGACATTAAAGTGGATAATTAAACAAAAATATTTCAAATTAAGGGAGTGGGTTGTATTATAATATAATACAATATAATATATTATAATATAACATGATACTATATAATATAATATATATAATATTATATTAATATATAATATATATTATCATATAGTATTATACTATTATTATATAATATTAAATAATAATATAATATAATATAATATAATATTTATATTATATAATATAATATTTATATTATATAATATAATATTTATATTATATTATTAATATTATAATATTATATAATAATACAATATTATAATATATTTAATAATATTTATTGTGCAATACGTGAGAGATTTATGAAGTAGATATTATTTATTTTGGATTCCATTTTGAAATCTTTTTTAGTAGTGAAAAAAAGCACCAATCGCTATGCCCTAATTTCATTTTAATAAACATACTCTAAAACCCTCATCAAAACCTTATTTTTAGGTTGCAACTCACCGAATTGGTGCTCAACTAGTGGGAGTTTTATTCTCACCAAACTCTATTAGTAGGTGCTAGAAGGTTGGAAGCTAGAGATCAGAGTTGTTACCATGTGCACCTCAGCTTCACCGATGGAGAAGACTTTCTTGCCCTCCCTGATTCCTGGTTCGAGTCCTCAGTGAGGAAGAGTTTGGAGGAGCCGAAACTGATAGCGGTTGGGAAAGCAACAAAAAAAATGGAAAAAAAATTGGTAAAGGATGCCATTATGTAAAAACCTAAATGTGTTCATTATCAGATCTTGGTCGTAATTTCATTTTGATAAACATACTCTAAAACCCTCATCGAAACCTTATTTTCAGGTCGTAGCTTGCCAAATTAGAGAAGTGAAAGGTTAATACTAGAGAGGAAGAGTTAGGTGGAGTGAATCCCATATGAAAGAAGTACAGGCAAAGACAAGGCATGCAAACTGTAGTTTCCTTACAATTGATAGGCCCGCCCGTGCATAGATTTGAATTTCATATATTCTTTTCTTTATTTCTTTATCTATTTATGCATCATAAGAATTTACTTGTAAACTAGATAGCAATTTTATATACAATAGTTCTACAATATGAGGGTTGGTATCATTTAAAAGGTCACAGTATATTTTATAGAGACAAATTTTATTTCAAAGGGTCTAATGTATATTGGTTAAATATGTAGTTATGAAATTGTGTTTGACAGTTTCCAGTTATGACAACGTTTGAAAATATATGCAAATATGGATTGTGTGATCAACCACCATGAACACAATAGAAGTTTGATGAAATTCGTTTTAGGCTTCTTGATCACTATGAAAAAGTGATGAGCATAGTGTTAAAGTGTTAAAAAGATGAAAGCTTTCTTGAGTGTCAAATCTTTAATCGAAATACTCAAGAAATGAAGTGCAAATGAAATTCTCTGAGACAAATTCATTATTTAATAGTGCATGAGCTGAGATGGATGTTTTTTGAATAAGGAGTTCTAAACACGTTTTATAGTATTCATTTTGTTGTAGGTGCTGTTAGGTTCCCAAATTTGCACCTTGTTTAATAAGCTTTAAATGAACTCAACAGATTTGGACTAACATGGGACTGATTTCAGGTTGTGGGTAACCTATTCAAAAGCAGACCTCCGGATTATGGGTCGGCTTCCCCATTGATGTCACCTAACTATTAATCTATGAAGGTAAAGGGTAAGGATTGCATGCAAATAAACCTAATGCTAAAAAACTTAAGGTGATGCACCAAAACAACCTAGACCTATTAACAACCTATCACATTCAAATTAATATCACAAAGCTGGACTTACACAACTCACTTTCTAATGCAATTTACATAAAGATTTCATAAGAAGGTCTATAAATAATTCAATTAAAAGGAAAAAAAAGATTTCACAATTAACAACACCACTAACAACACAACTTACAACCTGTAAACATATGCCTTCTACTAAATAGATGCATAACATGAGACAAGCTTGCAAGGAAAAGACATGTTTTCACAAGAGAAACTAATTAATCATTAACTACATAAGAAATAGGAAATGAGAAGGTAAAAAAATGTTCTACTTTATTAATTCAAAGTGCTTCTGTATAATAGGCCCATCAGAGTTACAATACTGCTCCATGAAAATAGCTCCAAAACAAAGCTATCCTGATGCTGGAAAAAAAAAACTCCTTCAAATGTTCAAAATGAACATACTTAAACCAAAACCCACCAAAACCCCTCACACAAGTGCTTCCAAAAGATTCTGGTCAGATACAACATAAAAGTCCAAAAAGAACCTTCTAGAACTATCCAAAATGTCCTCCACATGAAGAAAAGTTAGGCCAAGTCAAAAGTCACCCCAAAAATGTGACAAAAAATTCCTCCAAATAACCTCCTTTCCACCAAAATCAGTCAATACAACATCCCACAATTCCTCATTTCTGCAAGTCATCATTGGTCCTCATACAAGACTTGACCACATTCTCCATCATGTAATATGTGTGTTTTTGAAAACACATGGCTTTAAAAAAAATTAAAGATAATGACCTTGTTTAAATGATTCATAAAACATCACTTAACAAGTCACTTTACAATTCAAGTACAAGATAAGGGGCCGCACCATTAATATGTATTACATTTACATTTAAAAGAAAACAAAAAGTGATTTTCAAATCACTTACATGATATCTTCAAAAGTTGGAAATAAATGCAACATATAATATCTTACTAAAAGCCTTCAAAAGTTTCTAAGGAACTTGACTATATCAACCTATCACACTCTGCATTTTACTCACACATGGAAATACACATGTTTGCAAAGGCATCATAGTCTCCAAAATACCTGGCCAATATGGCCGACCTCCAAACCCCTTGGAAAGCATATTCCAAGTCACATGATTATTGGGAAAAACAAAGGCATTACATTTGTGTAACTTAACACACTCTATGTTGCATGTAGTTTGAAACACCTAGCACAAAGTTGAAATAAAGGGAAAAATCCCCAAGGCATAAAATGCCTAAGTGAATAAGTCAAGTTTTGGCCCCCATTGCATTTACCACATGCCTCAATTTTTAAAACATGGGATAAAAAATCCCATCAGTACTCAAGGGTCAAACCCTAATCATTAAACACCCAAATAATGGAAAAAAACACCATCATTTGGTCACTTGGAAAATCTGGAGCAAGACTTTGTTGCCATGAGGTTTGAGAAAACATAGAAAAAACGTGGAGAATCACACTGGATTTTGGTGATTTACTAAGGAAAATACCATGGAAACACAGGTAAAAGCATTTGTTTGATATAAATATGCATCTTATTCCTTCTTTGGAGCTCCTTCATTCACTTTAGGCCGCGACCTATAGCATTCTCCTTACCATTGTGTTGATTTTCCTGTTGGTTATTGTAATTGTCTTCTTGACATCCACCATGAGAAGCTTGTATGAAGCTTTTGATAAAAGAAAAGATTGAAAATTGCAGAGATTGCATGAGAAAAAGCTCCAGGTGAGTTTAGTCGACCACTCCATTGTTTTTTTTAAGCAATAGAAAGCCATTCGAGCTCTTCATTTTTCTAAGATAACAACAAATGCTCATTTTCTTTTCTTTGCATTCGTTAACAATGACACCTTCATTTTTGTTTATGTTGCTTTCATGAAAAGAATGATTCACTGGCCATGAACAGAAAAAGTGTGTCTTTTATGTAGCTCAACTTCACTTTTGAAAACCCTCATGTTGTCTTTTGATTTTTCCTTTGTATTTCACAAATTTTTAACAACCCAGACGGGTTTCTTGATATGTAGAAGGAAAGGACTTGTTGTGAGCTCGTCCTCCATTTTTGCAAACTGGGTTTTTCTACATTCATGATTTCTGCTTCATTTTGAATTTTAATTGCAAAACCCTATTTTGGGTTTTCTGTAGCATGATATTTCTATGAATCTGTAACTGTTTGTTAAAGAACCCAAGTGGGCATCTTGATTTTCTTGAAAATTTCATATTTGTTGCAAAAAATGCAGATGATTTTGTAAGTTCATTCCATTTTTCTATAGAAAATAGCAATGTTGCTCCAATTTTTGAAACCCCAGGTGGGTTTTCCACATTTTGTAGAAAAAGGTCAATCTTGACCATGACCTATCATAAAACATGAAGTGGCTTTCATCTTTCTGATTCTTGTAGGAAATTCTCCATTTTGCCATTTCTATATCAGATTTTCATGGTGAACCCATATGGGTATTTTTTTCAATTTGACAAGCAACTTCAAATTTTGTTGCAAAAAATGATTCAATGTTATTGCACATTGTGGGCACAATGAAAGCCCGAATTTTTAGAAAAATGTGCCATTTTAGTGAGCATTTAACTGGGTTTTCTATAGCACTTCCTTTCTGTAGAATTTTTTTGAAAATGAAAACCCCAAAGTGGGTTTGGTCACTGTGAATAACCTGTATTCTACACTTCATGGTCACTATCCTTATCAATGTAAAGCTCCTTGAACGTTGACCCAACAGATGCAAATCTTGAATTAAGCTCCCCTCACTCTTTTGTAGACTCTTATTGCTTTCAATCTAAGGATGTATTCCTAACTTCAGGATAAAGTAGGAATGGGAAAGTGTTGCTCTTCAAGGATAGCATGATTACACTTTTTCACAATTGGAGTTGTAATTATCATTTTCATTTCTTCTCCACAACTTTTTATGGTCTTTCATTAGTTGTTGCATCCCATTGTTTATGCATTTAATTGACCAAATTACTCATTGATTGGTGACTTACCTTAAATCACATTTATATCTATCAATGCACATGACTGCCCCATTAGAAGTAATGATTGCCACTATTTTGATTAGATCTAGGATTGCTCCATTGGAACACACTATGTTGTCACTTGTTCATTCATTGCTGCCACTATTTTATCATTCATGATCCACTTGGGAATGTCACCCTGTAACTAAAGGCCATGGCTAGTAAAGAATCATAACTAGCATTGAAATCTCTTTCTTTCCATAGGTTTGTGACTTGGCAATAGGATGCTCCTCTCATGCAATAGCTTTTCACATTGATTGATTAAAATGCTAAGGCTTGAACCTCTTGACTATCCTTTACTTATTCTCTACCTTGTTGTGAATGGACTGTACTTCATGTCTTCTAATGATCATGCTTATTCTTGAATTTCATGGATTAGTCATGGTTTATCATTCGTTGTTGATTTGTTTTCTCAAGTTTATAAATAATCATGAATATAAACCTATAACTTCTAATGGAACTGCTCTTATTCATGACTATACTCTGCTCCTTAAAGCACCATGATTCATGATGGTTTCAATAATTGAATTTCATGAGCTCCTCTATTTCATTCAAGACCACTGCCATCTTTAATATCAATGCTCTTCTTTGAATCCTTTGTCTATGCTTAGAGGAATCATTTCTAGAGGAAACCATTTGGCAACTTGCTCAATCATTAACATAAGTTAATGGCTCAGTATAGAGAATAGAAAACCCATGTTCCTTGTGTTATGGCATAGCAATTGTATCTTGATCACATCATATGAGGGTTCCATTGCTGTCATGACTCCTTGTAATGGCATGTTCATAATAGGCATATATCTGTGTTAACTAGAGTTGATGTTTCTTGAATGTCTTTGCCTTTTGTGCCTTTTCTTAAACCATCATGCATTGAATATTATTTGGAAAACTTGTTTGTCTAATTTTTGATTGAGAAGGCCTTGAATAAAGCCTTGTGCAACTTCAGATTTTTTTTTTGTTGATGTCCTATTTGAGATGCTTGGAATGATTTCAAGCTTATCATACTCCCAATCTAGAAGACAACATATAACTTTCCTTTATCTCACTTATGAGGGCAACAAGTCATGGATTCTTTGATTTTCTCCTTTCACTCTTTCGGGCCATGATCTCACATGAAGATTTAGAAAATAGGTGGCCATGTTTCTTTGCCATGAAAAACAATTATGCTCTGTCATTAATATCCTCCCATACTTGTCAGCTTGTGATTTCATTAATGTATATGCAGCTGCTCCTTGTTGTTTGTTGCTTGATCTCCACAACATTTGTTACCTTTTGGTTATGTGCAATAAATACACATTGTCTCCTCACTTTAATTTTAGTGGAAAGCCCCATGTCACCTATGTGGGTGACCTGAAAGCTCACCTTCCTATGTGATGTGTGGTTTTCCAATAGGGTTACAGTGAGAGGGGCTTGACAACATCTTGAAATGCTTCCTCATTGTTTAAGAGATGCATAATTGAACTTGATGCATCTATGAAGTCACTCACTTATTTTTATAAAATGGATCAAGGGTCCACTTAAGAACATTGAAAGACATATACAAAAAAATGTGTTGCATCTTTTGAATCTGATAATGAAAGTTGATCAACTAGTGTGATTCCATATTGATTTAATGCATTGATAACAGATAAATCTTTTATCAAGTTGTTCAATTTCCCTTTCCTTTCAAAGCATGCTGAGCTATACCCTCGTAGGAGCCACATTTACCCCACATGCTGTATTTAATCTAAATTAGAACAATAACCAGACTTGTCCTACATCTTCACATGAAGAAAATAATTAGAAAATAAATGCATATGTTGGATGTGTTTGATGACTTCACTATTTTCGAGGACATCCAAGGTTTGCATGCTTATTTTATGCACTTATGGATCAATTTATACATGCATAGGTAGGTGTGTATGCAAGGATTGAATCTTTCATTTCTTAGAGCCTCACTCTAATATCATTATATTTGTAGATGCAAGAGCTAGGAGGACTATGGAGTTGGGGCAGCAGGGAACTTCGGGCAACTTTGTAACCAGTCATTCTTAGGCAATGACTGGTCTTCATTCTTATATGCACTTTCATTTGTTTATTTTTACTTATTCATGTATAAATTGCTTCATATTTCCATTGAAAAAATAAAGTTAGTCCCTTGGCTTGTGAGGGACATGTACACTTCATGATTATCAATAAAAGATCACACTTGTATACATATGATTCTCTTTTCTCATGTGCTATAATTGCAACATTGAAATGACAAAATGTAATCTATTTCATTTGACAATCCTTTTTCCATGCATATTAAACCTAGCAGACTTATGGTTTATCTTTTAAGTGTTTAAACGAACAACACAAAATAATAAACACTAAATCTAATTTTAGTTGAAAGCTAAAAATCAGGTAACAGGTGCAGAAGTAAAGGTTCTTGAGTTTCAAATCCAAATGAAACTTTCAAGAAAAGAAATTCATTGATATAGAGTGATTCTTTGTTTTTATACCTTTTTGAATTCTTCAATAAATGTTGTAAAATAGTCACTGAGACAAGTTACCAGTGAGGCACATCATTTATATGTTTTGACTTTCTAGTGAGGCTATAACCTTTAAGGTTTTGAGTTTCTAGTGAGGCTTAATGAAGTAAATTTTTAGAGTTTTTTTTTTCCCTATACAAGGTTTTCCACTCATAAATATTGTGTTGTGGCTTCTCTTGATTTGTGATAAGTTTGTGTTTGATCAATCATATTTGTTCAAGCATTTTAGCCTTCATTTCATGGCGCTTCTCTCAACATTTGAATATCTATGATACTTGAAGTTTATATGCATAAATTTGTGAGGATTAATTAAGTTAGATTTGATTTGTAACTTGAATCACTGATTCACCCAAATAAATGACTAAACCATGACTAAATAAATGACTACCATGACTAAAATAAATGACTACCATGACTAAATAAATGACTTCAATGACTAAATAAATAACTAACATGACAAATAAATTACTACCATGAGTAACTACATGACTACAATGACTAAATAAATAACTACAGTGACTAAATAAATGACTACCATGACTAAATAAATGACTACTGGATGAATAAATAAACAACTACCATGACCAAATAAATGACTACCATGACTAAATAAATGACTAGTTAACAACAATCAATGACTAAATTAACGATTAAATATACTACCAAATTGATCAATCAAAACAACCAATAAATGACTAAAAATGGCTTAGTCATGAATTTGGTTGCATTATAAATGACTGGAAATAATAAACTACTAATGGTCATGCGACCAATCTTAGTCATAAATATGCAATTTTTAGTAGCTTTTTTAGTCATTTATTACTATTTTTGTAATAATGTATGAACATTTATGCATTTTAAATTGAACAAATTAGTTATTGTCATTCAAGGTAATATTTTATTATTAAATTTCAATATTTTCATACATATAATATGAATTTGATAGGACACTAATATGAAATTATACAAATTTAAGATTAATATGAAATTGATAGGACATTGGTAAATAAAAGTAAATAATTAAGAGGAATGGACGATGGTGTTGCACGGAGGACTGGTGCGAGCCAGGACCTGCGTGCCCTAGCCCATTCTTCTATTGGCGGCCGTGCTCAAAATTTGATCGTTCTGGTGCTCGCGGGGGGGAGGGGGTTTATTTTGCTGCAGGGGCTTTGCTTTGGTCGGGCAGGGGTGTCTGATCCTTTTTGGCCTGCGGGTGGGCATTTTTTGGCCTGGTTTTTGTGCGTGGGGTGTTCTTGGCGGGAGGCGTGTGGTGGTTTGAGACTGTGGGTCGCCTGCCCCATCTCATTCTCTTCTATGTTGATGATTTGATTCGTTGGGCCATGGAGAATCGTGGTCTAGCTTCTTTTCAAGTATCCTTAGGGGATTTGGAGATGATAGGGCCATCTTCTACTATGCATGCCATTAGTAAGGAATGGATAGGTAAACCCCTATTTGGGGAAGGTGCCTCCTCTTCAAAAGGGATGTTTTGAATTAAAAAAGTAAACAGATGCTTGGAGAGATCTAAAGATCGACCAGTTTTGGTCATTCAACCTGAGCAAGTTTTGGAGGATGTTGAATACTGGTGTAATCATGCCCTTATTTGCAAATTTTTAGGCCTTCGTCTTTCTCTACCTATGTTGGAATCCTGGGCACGTCAGGTTTGGAACCCTGAAGGGTATATGGAGATTCTTTTAGCGGCTAATAACTATTTTCTGGTCATCTTTTCAAGCATGTCAGACAGGAATAGGGCTTTTGAAGGAGGCCCTTATTTCTTTAACCAGGTGGGGCTCTTCATCAAGCCATGGCACATGGGCTTTAATTCTGCTGAGGAGATCCCCTCACGAGTGCCTATGTGGGTTCAATTGCCGAGGCTTCCTTTGGAATTCTGGAGGGAAGATATTCTTCATTCAATCTCTTTGCTTCTTGGGAAACCCGTGGGATCGGCTTCACAAAATCAAGATCGCAAGGTAATTTATTTTGCTCGTATTTGTGTAGAAGTTGATTTAAATAATCCACTACCCGATTCTATGGAGATTTGCATGGGTTCTTTGTCTTGGATCCAACAACTGGATTATGAGACCCTACCATTTAGATGCAGAATTTGCCATGAATATGGTCATCTACTTCACAGATGCCCCATATTTAAATATTCCCCCTTGGCTGCCTCTAGACCTCCTAGGGAAGACAAGGGGAAGGCTCCCTTGTCTGATGGACCTCTTGATAAGGAAGGATTTATTCCGGTGAAGTCTCGTAACAAGGGCAAAGGAAAGAAGAGAACCTGGATGGACAGACAAAATGATGGCACCTTTAACAGGTTTGAGGCTCTTGATAGCTTAGTCCAAGAGGAAGGAATTCCAATTGAGCTCTCTTCTGGGGATAAAGGTTAGCTTGAGG
Organism: Sequoia sempervirens; assembly: GCA_007258455.2. Lineage (NCBI taxonomy): Eukaryota > Viridiplantae > Streptophyta > Pinopsida > Cupressales > Cupressaceae > Sequoia > Sequoia sempervirens. The sequence goes on from VDFB02141560.1 coordinate 70,131, forward strand.
CTCAGGATGAGGATGCTATGAAGGAGGATCAGATATTATCTTCCGGGGACCAGCAGGTAGGTTAGGTGGCTATGGAGTTACCTTCTCAAGGTCAGGATATCAGAGATCTCCAAGAGTCACAGGCTCCGATGGGTATTGTTGTGGTGGCTCTTGTTCCCCCTGCTACTAAGGGGACCTCAGATCCTGTGAAGGGTAATAAGGCTTCTTCTGCCTTAGGCTTGCAACAAAAATCCTTTAAAAAGGTCCTCTAGACAAACCATCAAGGAGTGGAAGGAAGATTGATCAAGAGAAGGTCAAAATTATGGGTGATACATTGGTTGAGTCTGGGTCTGTGAAACCCATTGATTCCCATTTCTCCCACCCCCATAAATGATTGTACTATCATGGAATGTAAGGGGGTTGAACAACATCCCTAGACAAAAGGCTGTTTGCAGATTAATTGAATCTCAGTCTCCTGATGTGGTCTTTATTCAAGAAACCAAGCTTTCAGTGGATGGATTAGCTAATTGTGCCCCACGTATCTGGCCCCAAGGCTATTGGAAGGGGGTGGGGGCTATGAGCAGTTCTAGGGGGGTGGCTTGTTTCTAGAACCCGAGGAAAGTTTCCCCCTTATGGTGGATCTCTAGCTGGTCTTCCATTTCTATGGTTTCCTCTAGTTTCGAGACTTGAGAAAGATGCCTTTTCTCCAATATTTATGCTCCTACTGATCTCTCAAGTAAGTCACAAATTTGGGCTCACATCAGCTTCATCCGGTCTCTGGACCCTTTTCTCCCATGGATTATGGCTGGTGATTTTAATGCTATTATAAGTTTGGAGGAAAAACGTGGTGGATTAGCCAGGCTGGACCCTTCTTCAAATTTGCTTAGAGATAACATTGGTTCCCTGAATCTCATTGATGTTAAGCCAATCAATGGTGTGTTTACATGGAATAATAGGAGGTGTGGTGTTGAGGCTATCTCAAAAAGGATTGACAGATTTTTGGTATCCTATTATTAGATGCACAACAGGTGGACCACCAGTTCAAAAATTCTTGATTGGAGGGGCTCTGATCACTGCCTATCAAATTCGTTGTCTCCCCTTATGGGGTCACCAAAAATCCTTCTTTCAAATTTCAGTTGATGTGGTTAAGAGATCAATCTCTACAGGATCTTATGCTGGATTGGTGGTATGAAGGGATGCCTGCCCATGGGACAACCATGTTTACTCTTAGTAAGAGGCTTCAACATGTGAAGTACAGGCTTAAGAGGTGGAATAAATAGTGTTTTTGGAACCTTCATGCTCAAAAGATAGTGGCTCAGTCCAATTTGGATAGTGTTACTTGTCAGATTTGAGACCAAGGGTTGTCCTCTGATCTCAAGAATGTTGAGTCCTTGGCTCTTAAGGGTTTAGAAGAGTGGGAGCTTCGAGAGGAGATTTTCTGGAAGCAGAAATCTCGTATTGATTGGCTTCAGGCGAGAGATAGGAACACGACATTTTTTCATAACTCGGTTAAGGCTCGGAGGCAGGGGAACTCTATTTCCTCCCTTGTTTCGCCGGATGGGGCCCAACTGTCGTCTTTTGAAGAAATTTCCAGGGAAGCTGTCAATTATTTTTCAAATCTATTTACTAGGGAGAATCTTGTAGCTAGGACCGAAGAAAGGGCCATCTTGGATTGTATTCCCCACCTGGTCTCTGCCGAGATGAATGGGGCTCTTTTATGTCCAATCTTGTTACCTGAATTGGAGAAAGTTGTGTTTAGTATGAAAAAAGGTAAAGCTCATAGCCCTAATGGTTTCCCAATTGAGTTCTTTCAGGAATTCTGGGAAATAATAAAGTATGATCTCCTTGAGGTGGTTGAGGAATCATATAGGAACAAAAAAATTCTTAAGTCTTTGAATTCTACTTTTTTGGCTCTCATACCTAAGAAGGAGGGGGCTAATTGGTTGGACCAATTCAGGCCTATTGCTTTATGCAATGTTTTCTACAAGATCACCACCAAGTTGATTGCTGAGAGACTCAAGCCACTCCTTGGTGCTTTGATCTCTTCTGAGTAGGGTGGCTTTGTTGAAGGAAGACAAATTCTTGATGGTGTTGTGATAGCTATGGAGGCTATTCACTCTATGGCTTCCTCTAAGGAGAAAGCTATGTTCATTAAACTAGACATGGCTAAAGCTTATGATTGGGTGAGCTGGGAGTTCTTACAGAAAATTCTCTTAGCTTTGGGCTTTGAAGAGGAGTGGGTGAATTGGGTTCTCAGTTGTGTGACCTTGTCCTCCTTTTCTATTCTCATTAATGGGGAACCTTTAGATTTGTTTAGTGCTTCTTGGGGACTTCGACAAGGGGACCCTTTATCTCCCTATCTTTTCATTATCATGGCGGAAGGTCTTGGTAGATTTATTAAATCTCAGGTGAGGCAGGGTCTTATACATGGTTGGACCTAGAACATTAATCTTCCTCCCTACTCTCATCTTCAGTTTGTGGATGACACTGGGCTGATGGGCTTGGCTAGAATTAGTGAGGCTATGCACTTCAGGAGAGCTTTGGACATCTATTTTAAAGCTATAGGTTAGAGTATTAATGATGATAAATCTTCCATTTATTTCTTTAATACTCCTCAGCTTATTCAGAACAGGATTGCTAGGATTCTTAGGTTTCAGATTGGTTCTCTTCCCTTGATGTATCTTGGGATTCCTTTGGCTTTGGGATCTCAGCGTAGAGATTTTTTGCAAGGGATTTTGGATAGATTCCAAAGTAAGGTTAGTCATTGGACTTATAGATGGCTCTCTTCTGCTGGGAGAGTGATTCTCCTAAAGATTGTGGTGCAGTCTCTTCCTATTTATAGGTGTTGTGTGCAGGTTCCCCCTTCCTCCTTTGTGAGGGATTTTGATGCTCTTTCTCAGAAATTCCTTTGGTCGAGCAACCTTCTCTCTTCAAAGTGGAGTTTAGTCAGGTGGGAGTCTGTTTGCAGGTCGAAGCATGCTAGAGGCCTTGGTCTTAGGTCTATGGCTCTTGTGGTCATGGCCTTGGTGGCCAAGTTGTACTGGAGATGGTGTAACAAACAGGATCAGGATTGGGCCAAGATTCTTGCTCTCAAGTATCTCCCTGGTGCTGAGAGCCAAGATGTGCCGCGTCTTGCTTTGTTGGGCAAAGGTTCTTGTATTTGGGATACTCTTAAGAAGGGAGCTCAACTTATTAAGGGTGGTCTCTTCTGGATCTGTAATAGAGGATTTGATGCTCTGTTTTGGCAGGAATCTTGGGATGGCTACCCCCCCATTCTCTCTAGTTTCCCTTAGCTTTAGCCTCTCTACCATATTTTCTCTGATGCTGGTTGGATTAAGGTGGAGCATTTTAAAACAGCCAAGCGTATTGGTCAGGTGGAGGTGTCTTGCTGGAAGGATCCTCAAGAGTGGCCTGTGGGTGGTTCTAATGAGGATCGTGTTGTTTTGTCTAAAGTCTTGGTGGGTAGGCTTTGTAGCTCCCTTAATGAGAGGGACAAGTTGGCTTGGAGTCCCTGCCTAAAAGGTAAATTTACTGTTTCTCAAGGCTATGCTATGCTTGATAGGAACTTACATGGTCCAGTTGAGGTGCCCTGGTGGAAGAAGGTTTGGAATAACTTTTCTTGGCCCAAATGCAATTTTTTCTTATGGTTGGTTGCTTAGAAGAAGTGTCTCACTTGGGATAATCTCCGCAAGTGTGGTTTTCATGGACCTTCTATGTGCTTCCTTTGTTCGCGCAGTGAAGAATTTTCTTCCCATTTGTTCTTTCGTTGCCCTTTTTCTAGAGAAATATGGCACAGGTGGTGGGAGGCTTGGCATCAGGGATGTGTTCATGCTTCCTCCCTAATAGAGTTTTGGGAGAGCTTGGGCAGGCCTCCAACAAAGACTTCTTTCCTTCAGGTGGCCTGGGCTGTTGGGCCTATTTTCATTCTTTGGAACCTTTGGCTAGAAAGGAATCATAGAGTTTTTTGTGGTTCCAAGTTAGGAAGTGGTCAATTGTCGAAGAAGATTATTAGCAGGCTTTAGGAAACTATTTCTGCTAAGTGTGATATGTCTGATAATATTGATCCTAGTGATTATGCTATTATGAGGGATTTGAACCTGGGGGATAATAGTAGGGGATGCAGTGTTGGAAATAGATCTCGACATGTCAAGCATCGGGTTTGTCGTGATGGGAGGTGGATGTCTCCCCCGGTTGGGGTCCTGAAGATTAATACAGATGGTTCTTCTCGTGGGAACCCTGGACATGCTGGTGTTGGTGGTATAGGTAGAGGTAAAGATGGTGTTGTTGTTTTCTTCTTCTTGGTTTACAAAGGGAAACACTCTAATAATCTGATGGAGGCCCTTATTGTTAAGATTGTTGTTGAGCGTGGCTGCTCTTTAGGCTGGAGGAGGATTATCTGTGAGTCGGATTCTCAAATTGTTGTGGATATGTTGAACAACCAGAGTTTGGATGATGTTAGTTGGCAATTAGCCTTGATGGTTAGACATATTCTAAGTGTCTCTCATTCCTTGGATTCTGTCTCCTTTTGTCACATCCCTAGGGAATGGAATCAAGTGGCTGATTGCTTGGCGAAGTGGGCCTCGGAGAATGGGGAGGGTTGGGATATTAGTGGACGGGATGAGTTATCTTCTGATTATCTTGGGACCCTGGAGAGGTTATTACTGGATGATAGAAATATGTAGTGTTGTTGTTGGCTTTGTTGGTTGTTTTCCTATTTTGGTGGGCCTTTGGCCTTTGCTCTATATCTTGGATTTGATTGAATAAATTTTTACCCCTTCTTTTTAAAAAAAAAAGAAATTGATAGGACATTAATGTAAAATTACACAAATGTGAAATTAAACATTATACCAATGGAAAAGCCCTTAAACATTCATATATGAAAATAACATGGTAGAGTAACTATCTCAATTAGGATGCATTTACTAATAGTAAGAGTAGTAATATTCATCATATATTCACAAGGAGACAATTATGTGAAACTCGAATATGGCTCCAAGTGATATTCAACTAATATAGTTAAGCATCCTAATCTTATTAATTTATGAAATTAATTTCCATGAGAATGTACCATACCTCAATAAGGCCATTTAAAATATTATGTTAATTTTGAAAGATAAAACACAATAGCTATAAATTTGTTCTAGACAGAGTTGATATACAAATCAACTCTAGATGGTTGGTAAAAATTTATCTACAAGCTCATTAGATGACGATTTACACTCAATAATTTTGATAGCAATATGATTCTTAACCTTTTTGATTCATTTATCCTATAGCACAATCCCACATTCTTATAATAGTTTAGTTTATGGACTAGATATTGTTGTACTTTTCACTTGTAGCTAAATACTTCTTATAATTGCATATACCAACATGCTATGATATCGACCATATCATAATATGTTCCTTGATATATTTACCAAATATTGGAAACTCATGATTAAAAATCCCTCGCTAACCTTATATTTTGACTTATTAACCAACTTTATATCATGTACCATTGTCATAGTATTTACAACTATTGTCTCCAAGATAAATACACCATGTGAACTATAGTACAATATCTAACCATAAGAAGGCTTACAACAATACTTATAAACTTTCTTTAAGAATAATTAATGCCTAAATCTTACTTAAGAAAGTTGGCAACACTATATCCATTAGACCAATATATGAAAACATAGTCCCATTATTAATAATACTAATAATACTGTTGCTCTTCTAAATTATTTTACCTTAGGGTACATCTCCATATTCTTATGATGATCTATTTAATAGACTAGATAATTCAAACATACTCATCATTTAGTCTAATATTGACCTTAATGGGAATTAGTAAGGTATCAAGAGATGCTAGGTAGGACTTATCTCATAACTTGATGTCAACCACATTGCCAAATTAAATGATAGTTTCCCTTCAATTGGTACAGATTTATATTGCGGTTCATTATAGGTATAATATTAATTTTAATATCAAGGTTCTCATATATAAGAGAATGCTAGGCATCATGTGGTCATAGAAAGAATTTCAATGGAATCAATGGATTATTGAAAGTACCATGCTTGAACATTAGGATTCTCATACTCAAGAGGTCTATAGTCATCATGAGATCGTATAAAGCCAACATCCCAAATCCAAAATAGATTACGAAAAATATTAACTCAACATTAAAATATATTTTAATATTATTAAAGGATCATTTTTACTTAAGTTATCATGAAAATCAACTTTTATTAAGTAAACGTTATTCCTAATTCATAAATATAAAGATATGATTCTTGCTATAGATTTAGTCTAAAATTATGTAATACCTTATTTGATTTACCCACTTAAGAATATACACCATCTACCACCATCTACCAAGATAGTTCAAACTTCCTAAGATAAAAAAATAATTTTAACCTTAAAAATGTTAATCCCAATGCTACCTTTGTAAACAAGAAAATATTATATAGCTACTTTTTCAAACCTTCCCCACCATTTCAACAATAGAAAACAATATCACAGGATCAAGGTTTATCTATTTATTCTCTTGAAGAGTGATATCAAGGATGAGTGCACTTATCGATATGAATGTGAAATATATTTTTTATGTTGGCATTAAGATCAACTCCTCTCATGGCATCTCGCTAACCAAACTCTATGTTTTGTAGATACACAAGCCTCTAATACCTTGTCATCCTACTCTGCCTCTTGGGGTACAAATTTCATTGTAATTGGGTGGGTGGATGTGGTGGATTCCCTTTTCTAAAGCCTTTCAAACAAATCCATTTTTTATTTATTTTTATCTTGTGATCAATGTAGTCCCATGAGACCACTTTTTTTAAGGGGCTCCTCATCCTCCTTCATGCCCTCACTCTGCATCTTCTTTCCCTAAATAGATCTCGGGTTTACAAATTATGGAGGGTTATGAATCTCTTTTCCCTTGTGCACTGGCCTTCATACATAGCCACAAATTTATCTCTCTTTATGACTTAAACTGTCCAATTGAAACTCACATTTTTAAGGTTGTTGCTCACCTCTTTTTCCTTGCACATCATTATTCACCCTCTCCTTTCTATTCTTTTCTCACACCTTTCACTCCATTCACCTATCCCTTCACATTTTGTTTTGTTCTCCCTATCTCACACCATTCTATGCACTCTTCTCTTGTTTGTGTACTATTTCCCCTACATTTTTCTTCTAAGGAAAAGCTCCATATTTCCTTCTTGCTTCTCTTCTAAAACTTCCCTTCTACTCTTCTCCTACATTCTCTCTTATTTCTCTAATCTTCACATTCTGGAAATTACCTTCCTTACACCTTACTCTCCTTCACATTTTTGTCTCCTCAAAATGAAGCATGAATCTCCAGTAAATATGAGATCGCGGGGTTTAAATTTTTTCAGGCGCCATATCTTTTCCATATCCTACAATATTCTCATGCAAACGAATGGACACCCATACCGTCACATGAGATTAATGGAGAAAAGACAAGGGTGTCAGGCCTTACTAAATGAATTGTGTATTATCCACTTTCCTTGTCGTGGCACTCATACCCCCGCCTTTATTATCCTTGACTTTCATTCTATAGGTTTAATTACCTTGGATGTGACATTCTCCCCCCCTTAGGATAAGCCGTCTCAACTTATTAGGAGGTTACATTCGTTAATTTCTTTAAAATTTTGTGTTACTAGCCAAGTTAATTGCTTTTGAACCAATGCAAAATCCACCCCTTATCCTTGCCTCTTAGGGGATTCCATTTTCTCGAGTCTAACCAATTTAGAATGAATTTCTATAGGTTTCAAGAGGGTGCATAGTGGATATATACCCTCAAGTGAGAATTTTCACATAATCCAATCCTCCATTTTGAAATTAGGAGTTGATTTTTATGAAAAGAGGTCAATTTTATGCCGTCATGTACATACATTTACTGGTTAATCCTTGCAAGTTACTAGTATGAAAAACTACTCTTCACCCTCAAGTTTTAAGGTACTCACTACCTACCCATTCAAACGTGCACCCTTGGTTGTTTGCATTTTATGTTCCTAGCAATTCATGATCATACCATGACAAATATTCTTAATATTCTTAAATATACAATGAAATTCTCTCCATAACAGGGGGTAAAATCAAATCAAACAAGGGAGTTAGGGGAATAAGCAATCATCAAATGCTTAACCTTCCGCTACACACTCTTATTTTCATTTACAATACGTATATTAAAAATCCATTTTGCACCCATCCAAGTTTCATTTTTGGTTAGGACTACCCATCCATCTTAGGAGCTTAAAAGTCCATCTAAGATATTCAAAATAATTATGTACATATCAAGTGACTAGAGCCAAGTTATAAGATAACATACTTAATCTAGAGTCAGGTAAACTTCATAGGTCTAGCATCTTGTGAGATAAGAGGGATTTGCTACACACGGGTCTCTTTGTTCTCAAGAGATCACCAGGGAACAAACTGTCCTTATCCACCTTAGCGTGGAAGGATTGTGAAGGAAATGGATACATGTTAACTTTTATAGACAACTACTTTATAACCCAAGAGAGTGAAACTTCTAGATTCTTGCCTTAGACAGAGCAGCTCTTGAACAAAGGATGAAAGCACAGATTTAGGACACTAGCATAGTGCATTGTCATCCAAAAGGTGCACTGGCATCCTAAGCAACAAAAAGATCAGGAGCTCAGGTGGGAAATACAAGGTTTCACTTATTAACTCAGATCAAAAGTGTATTGAGCAAAATAACTAGACAGAAAGCAGGAAACTTAGAACAAAATACAAGGAGAACTTGGAGAAAACTTACCTTCAGCCAAACATCTAAATCTTCACTCCAAGTTCCACTTTGTGACCTACACATAGGAGAACAAGGGGAAAAGGTCGGGGATGTTGAGGCAGACCCCCGCTTTGGTATTCCCACCTCCACGGACAACCAAGTTGGAAAGGAGTGTAAATGAAGTAAACAAAGTGTGTGGTTAAAGAAAAACCCACTTTAGGAGTAGAACCCGCACCACAAAGTAGCAAATGAACATTTAAGGAAAAAAGAGCAAGAGAGTGTTACCCATGGGCCTAGACCCTCTGATGGACACATCGTTGGCGTTTGCTTGAGAGATGTAGCTATTGGAGGACCTCGATTACGACATGGCTTCACTTGTGAGAGTCTTGATTGTAGACACCTAAAAATGACCTAGGCCTGCAAGCTTCATTTTTACCACTTTCGTCCTAGCATAATTAAGCTATTTAATTATGTCCTTGGTCCACATTCGACTATTGATTAAATAATTCATAATTATTTAATTAATTCATGTCATTTGTTCCTCCTTGATTATTAAATAAATAAATAATATTTATTTATTTAATACATCACTAATTATCTAAAGTCTTCCTTTGATTAAATAAATTTCATAATTTATTTAATTTCCCTTTACCATTTATGTCTTCTTGATTAATTAAATAAATTTTATTTATTTAATTACGTCACTAATTAAGTCCCCTTCTTCTAAAAAATTAAATAAATTCTTATTTATTTAATTCTGTCCATTTTCCACTATAATTAAATAATTTATTTAATTATTTAAATATTCATTAGCTTTTTCTCCCATTAAAATTAAATAAATTTGATTTATTTAATTTAGCCATTCTCTTGAATTTTGAATTAAAATCATTATTTAATTTCAAAATAATTCTTTTATCACATTCCTCCATAATTAAATAATATCTTTATTATTTAATTACTTGCTAGTTATCTGGAGTAAATAAATCTTATTATTTAATTTCTCCAGCAACCTCTTTGTCCGTGCCAGCCTTATCTTCCAATTTAATTCTTGACTTTTGACTTCTCATTTATTTTCGACCGTTGATTGAATTATTTCATAATTCAATCTCCACCCTTCATTCTTACCTGTTGCCCTAATTTTGACCTAACCCTAATGCACACAGCAATATTCAATCTTAAGCATTGATCTTAGGGTTCCTGTCATCTTTTCATCCTGGCCACACGTTCAAAATTGCAATTTTTATAAAAGGGCAATTTTGACCTCATTTGGATCTCTCTCTCAGTCTTTAGCTCATTTTGACTTCTTGCATTCTTAGTCTATGTCAACTTGCTGTCAACTTAGGTCATAGTCATTAACAGTCATAGCCATTTTAGCTCATTGTAGGGTTATTTTTATTTTCTGCAAATCCTTCAACACTTGCATAGGGCTTAGTCTTTAGTCATAGTTGCTCATAAATCTGAGGGCATTGTTATTTATCTGCAAGCTAGGAGGTGTAACAGAGGTTAATCATGGAAGGTGGAGACATAGGGTAACACTATCCCTTTTGTCTTCACCTCACTTCCATTGTACTTTGTTATTTTCATAGGAATTTTGATTGTTATTGTGCTAACCCACTTAATAATAAATTTAGGATTTTCCCTTGATTACATTTGGTGAACCCGACGTTGTTATTTCGGCTTTTCGTACATTTTTTTTTGTTTTTGTTGTTTTCTGTTGTTTTGCAGGTACAGGTACGGATCGCCGCAACATTTTTAAAAACAGTGTGACGCATCATATGCGTCGCGACGCATACGACAACTTTAGAGCCGCAATCGCACTGTCACAACGCAACTGACGCACAGAACGACGCATCCGTTCGTCCTGAGCCGCATCTGATACCCCGAAAGCCGCATTCGAAACTCGCGCCGCATCCGTTTGGTATATCATTTTTTGTTTTCTTTCAAGTTTGCGGTTTTATTTTTGCATTTCGGGTTGTCCAATCTTAGGTTTTTCTGTTTTCTGTCTTTTTCCTGCATATTGAACAATATTAGGTTTTCTGTCACTAATCATTTCCCGTAGTGGCTTTCTGTTTTGGGTAGAGTTTTTTGTTGTCTTCTGTTGTTTTGCAGAATACTGGTACGCATCGCCGCAAACGTCGCAACGCATCTGCTCACAGAAACGACGCAACTGCCCTGACAGACCGCAACTGAGAATTCCAGAGCCGCATCTAACATTTCGAGCCGCATTCGCAGAACCGAACGACGCAATTGACAAACCGAGCCGCATCTGTCTGGTAATACCGCGCCGCATTTGTCTGGTAAACTTTTCTGTCAGTTTTTAGGTTTTAATTGCCGAATTTCAGGTTGTTTCTGTTTTCTGGTTTTCTGTCTTTTTCTGTGTTGGTTATTCCTGCATGTTAACCAGGTTAGATATTTTGTGTTACTAATAGTTTCTTGCAGCGTGTGGCGATCATTTTCCGTGTGTCCAAGACCATCACATCCAAAACTACTAACTCATTGTTTGCAGATTCGCATGTCAAAGAAGGAGAGAACAAAACAGTGTGTTTGTTTATTTCTAGCTTAGCAAACTTTGAATTTGGTGCTTTTAAAAAGAATCATGTCTTTCATGCTTGAGTGTGCTTGTGGAGTGGTAGGTGAGTATGCTCTCACTTGGTGAAAACCTTGTGATCAGAAAACCAGACCCATTCTTTTTTGTTAATTTACCCTTCACGATTCGGTATATCGAAGTATCCTCTCCCCTTGCGCATTCGTGCGATCCTGGGTGTAAGAGAAACGGTTACCGACTCTAGAACTTGGGCCTGTTCTGGTGGGAAAAAGTACTCACCCCAGGACGACTCAGACCGGTAGCACCCTGACACCGAGGGACTTCCAGCCGGTATAGAAAAGTGGGTTCTTGGGGAAAGCCCAAGAATCACGAGCGTGGTTCCGACGAGATGGATCCGAAAGGGGACTCTCGCCGCATGGATCACGCCCCACGAACGGAATGCCCGAATTAAACACCTCTTGTCTTAGTGTCCAACCGTTCTATTGGCCGTTGCTTGATATAGTGCAGGGTACAGTATCATGCCCGAAGATTACTCACTACTGATCCCCTTGAGTAGAGATAGCAATTCTTGGGATGTCACTACCCAATGAATCCGAATTTGGTGTGCTCGAATGACGTTAATGAGCCGTGGAGGGGAGCCAATGCCACCAAATTCTAAGCTATCCGCTCTCGAGAAGGAAAGGTGTTCATCACCAATCCGGGGTATAACTGGTGGGCTATATCAAGTATACAAACCCAAGGCCTAGTGGCCTTTCTAGGATTGTGCTTATCTCATGTGTGTTTGGTTATCCCTTAAAACGCTGTGTTTGTCAAGTGCATTCTGGTTTTGTCACAGTCCAAACAAAACAGTCATCAAACAGATCAAACACTCCCATCAACATACCATGAAAATCACTTTGAAACAAAACTGTCATATCAGTCGAACCGCAACTGACATTCTGAAACGCAACTGCCTGATAAACCGCATCTGAAGTCTGAAACGACGCATCTGTAGGCGTCGCGACGCATCTGTTGACCTGAAAGCCGCATCTGTTAAACAGAGTCGCATCTGACAGTCAGAAAGCCGCAAGTGAAACATTGAACCGCAATTGCTTAACTGCGACGCAATTGCTAAACTGAGACGCATCTGCCTGTCAAACCTTTTAAACTGCACAGTCAAAACCAGAGACCTCCAAACTGTCAGCCATTTGTCAAACTCTGTCATCAGAAGGATTCTGCCAGAAACCCAATTTGAAATTGCTCAAAGTTTTGTCCCTTAGCTTGCATTGATCACCTTAGGTTTCATACCTCACCCCATTTAGTATCATACATTCAGCATTACATTGTCCCTAGGCTCATATCTTGCATACTTAGGAGTAGGCAAATCTCAAGCACCCCTTAGCAAAATCATTGTTTTCGAAATTAGACCCTTTTGGACCAAGTCATCAAACATCCTTTTAGTCATTGTCCTCTTTGGTGAGATTTCTTCCAACTCAAAAGTCTAGTTAGGAAGACTCATTAGTCATCTTGTCACCTTGTCATTAACAACAAAGTCCTCTAGCAGTCCACATCGAAAACAAAGTTCAAGCTTAGAAGTGCTTAGATAGCCTCATTTTACATTGCATCCACATTGCATACCTTATTCACAAAAATCCAAAAAAAAAAAAAACAGTGGTCATTTTAGTCGTCAATTTGAACCTTAGACTTCACCTAGTGTCATACTTGCATTTAGTGGACATCCCCTTTGAGCAAGCTCATTTATGGTCGAAACCAGACTTCAAAAGCAAAAAAGACAAATGGAAAACTTCATGCCAGATCCCAACAGTCCTCCACATGACTCAAACTGGACCGCGAATGATCCCTTTACCAATCTAGACAATCAACCTCTAGTGACAACACAATCCTTACCTAACAACTCATTCGAGCGCTACATGCAAAGAGATGAAAATGGTCAACTCCTTCAAGAACACATAGAAGCATTGACACAAGACCCAGAGGCCTACCAGTTGGCTGAAACAATAGCACGTCACGATAGGGACAGATTCGTAGCTATGCTCTTGAGTGAAGGAGCTAGGTTACCACCAGGATTTGACATTAACACATTACATGATCCTAATGCCAACAATGTTCACAACATCTCACACAGTGGTCAAGTTCTAAATACTACAAGCAACATCCCTTTTGGCACAACGACATTGCATACCACATCCAACATCCCAAACATCTCCAATACAATAAACGCTACATCTATTGGGGGATCACAGTCATCCACAACATCCACAACACTACCCCAATTAAATACAACCTCTCTTGGTTCCGTGACATCATCGGCAAATCATTCCAATCCTCCTGTTATCCCAACAGCAAATACCACAGGGGCATCCTCAAGTCATCACAACTCCCCCTTGACAACTACATCTACTACCATGAACACAACCTCAACAAACGCATTCAGTAGCAGTTCACAACATCCTTTGGGAGGACCCACAGGACGTATCTTCATACAAGGACAACAACAAAACGTTAACACGACAACACAGTCAAACGTCACTACCTCCCAAGGTACAACTGCCAATGTGCCCCTTGTGCAAAATCAGCAATTCACACAAAGTGGCCAACTGACTCAACCCATGACATCGTTAGTACATCATAACATTCCTGGTCACAACATCCCCCAAATAATGACACGCATAGCTGGGGGACATATTCCAACATACTCATCCAACGTTCACACTCATCAACATGCACCTAGTCACAACTTTCAATACCAACAACACACATCATACGTACCACAACAACCCATACCGCCACAATACACCTATACTCACGCAAGAACACCTGGTGTACCAGGCAATCCAACGTATGGACATGTCAATGACCCCACCATAGATGAACTCAAAGCAACAGTGCGGGATATGGCGAAGCAAATGCAAAACATGCTCATTACGGGTGGGAAATCCGAAATATCATATGACTTGGACGTATACCCATTCGACACAAACTTACGTATGCCTGCATTTCCGCCAGGATATGTGTCACCCAACTTCACTAAATACAAAGGCAAAACAAATCCCATTGAACATCTTCGCGAATTCGCAACTAACTGTATGGATATCGCCTACGAACCCACATACCTGATGAGACTCTTTTCCAAAAGTTTGGCGGGTCAAGCCCTTGAATGGTTTTCAACACAAAAAGATATCCAATCATGGGATGAGCTCAAAAGGAGGTTCCTAAAAAATTACGCATACAATATTGACATGGACACCTCTATCACTAGCTTGTGCAATCTCACACAAGAAGAGTCGGGTGAGACATTTATCCCGTTCTTCCAAAAATGGAGAAGCCTCGCTAGTCGATGTCACATTGACATTCCTGAAAGGGAAAAGGTCGACATGTTTGTCCAAACACTTCTAGGGCCCCTCAAATTCGCATTGCAAATACATTGTTGCACAACCTTCACAGAATTAGTGGAAAAGGGGGTCCAAATTGAGAAAGCCCTTATCGCAAAGGGAGAACTGAAGTATGGCTCCAAAAATACAAACACCAACACACCCGCTGACAAAAACAAATATTGGGTCAAGAATAAACATGTCACAAACGATGGTGTTGTAGACGCCAAGACTGCAAGTCCCGTATTGGCTCTGAAAGGGGTACAACAACAAAATAGACCAACAACGACATCGACACCTCCCCCCAATACTCCTTCGAACAATCAAAATGGTCAAAACCGTCAAGGACAATATCGTCAACCAAGACAATTCCCTAGGGGTCGCACATACACCAATTTAGGTGAACCCATTGCAGACGTCCTCAAGAAATGCATTCAACACGGGGTCATCACACTTCCGGAAATAAAACCTTATGACCCCGGACAATTCAAACCAGCATGGTGGGATGACAACGCAATTTGCGAATACCATCGGGTCAAAGGGCATACAACCTCCAACTGTAGACAACTGAAAAACGTAATTCAAGACCTTATTGACAATCACACTATCGAAGTAGGTGGATCGCAATTCAATTCCAACTCGGATCATACTATACACAAGAATCCACTGCAGGATCATGGTCCCCATAATGCTTCCACTTCAGCTAACTTCACCCGAGCCAAGTACGATTACTCTGGGGGACCAATAATAAATAATGTTAGAACAGACGAGGAATACATCCACACCATCACGATCAAGAGAGCACCACAGTGCAATGCTACTACGCGAAGTGGCAAGGTCACTATACCCAATCCGCCTCCCCCTAGACAAGCCAAGATTATTATAGGAGGCCCATCTGCTAAGCAATCACAACCAGCTCCATCAGCTAAACAACCAAAACCTGTCTCAACCCCACAACCGGGAAAACCGAAAAGTCAGTTCAATCTCATTGACCAACTAGGAAAGACTCCTGCGCAAATATCTATCCTTGAGCTGCTTCGCATTTCTCCCGCACACAAAGAAATCCTGGATAAAACTCTCTTAGAGTCGTCGGTCCCAAAGGACATCGATGTCAATCAGTTTGAAACTATGGTGGGATATCTCACCACGCCGCACCATGTCACCTTCTCAGATCAGGATTACTCATCATCAAAAACCAATCACAATGATGCGTTACACATAGAAGTTTTTGTTCACAAGCACAAGGTTAGACGGGTTTTAATAGATGGTGGAGCAGGGTTGAATATATGCTCCCTTAAACTGGTTAAGGCTCTTGGATTCTCTGATGCATGTGTAGACCCAACAAAAAGCATAGTGATCAAAGCATATGATGACGAGGAACGCTCTTCGCGAGGTGTTATCTCTCTCCCTATCAGAGTGGGACCACTCATTGTCGACACAACTTGCCAGGTCCTGGATTTAGAACTACCATATAACATTTTACTTGGCCGTCCATGGATCCACGCTTTGAAAGCCGTTCCGTCAACTTACCACCAATGCCTCAAGTTCCCTTTTGACGGTACAGAAATCACCATATACGGAGACCCCGACCCTTTCCAATATTGTACCAATTTAAGGGGTGTCTCTGAAAACCAAGTACCTATTAACCGGGAAGCACCTGGCTCCTCGTCCAAATACATCGACCCTTCCATGCTCGGGTCATCTTCCACATCTACTCCATCCACGTCTTCGGACGTATCACAACCCTCCACCAACCTTAAGCCCGAATCAACTGATAAAATCCAGGACCTCGGCTGCGGAGAGTTCAAACTAAATACAGCATACAGCATAACTACAATACCTACTCCTCCAAAGATATATGGTCGACCATGTTTCAGAATGGAACCGCAAGAAACATTCAAAGTTCCACCGAATACAGTCTTCATCAAGTGGGGAGACATGAGTGATGAAGATCTTACCGACATCACAGGATGGATCTACAAGGACACAGTCTCACTACCTCCACTACCAGTCCAGAAATATGGCAAGGGTTACAATATCATGAAGGCTAAAGGCTACGATGGTACTAGTGGCCTTGGCAAAAATAAAACTGGTCGAAGAGAACCCATAGAAACTTTCCAAATTCCGAAGTATCTTGGACTAGGGTTTAGATCACTCGAGGCTGACGATCGACGTACCCATGAACTTCCTAATGAGCGAATACATGCTTCTGAAAGTGTTGAGACTACTGGGGAATACCTAACTGAAACAGACTCTCACGAGTGGGAATTTGGTTCCGAACGATCCCTAAGTGACTGTTGTCTTGATGACTTGTTTGTCGAACCAGGGGAATTGACCTCTGAACAACGATTTTGGCAAACATTCAAAATTGAGCAGGCACCAAACAGTCAAAACCCCACTACCATGTCTCATGACACGCAACAGCCACCATCCGAACCCCCTCAGTCTAATCTATCCGAAGTATCAGATGACATTGATAACCAGGGCTCTCAAACCTTCACCCCTTATTATGATAACGAACATGACACTAGTGAAGGAGAATACTGGATAGAGTCCGATGTCGAGTTGGATGATGATAACCTCATCTACAACATCAACGCATCCATTTGTATGCTATCGGCATCCTCACCCGAATTCACTAGCCTTGACGATGGCATTTCCTTAGTCTATCCTGAACTAGTCGATTGGGACCAACAAGGACCACCAGTTCTAGACACGTTCCAAAATGATGAAGCCATTGCTGAATTCATGGGATTACGTGAAGGCATACCAAGTGGCGATCACAAATCAGGATTTGCTATTGATCTAGACTGCACGGCATACTTCGGTGAGATGGTTCAGTCCTCTAGTCGCAAAAGTAAAAATAAAGTAAAAAATGAAACGTCTCTAGGTGAAAACCGAAAGGCACCTCTTGACGGTAAAATAGTAAAAACAAAGGACGTATCTGCGGGTGAAAACCTCTCGGAGGCGCCCAAAGATGGAGGACTGGACTTTCTCCCCGTGCAACAGGAGAGATCGGCCATGCTTGTTGAGGACACCATAGAGGATAACATTTCGACTCCAGAAGACCCCAAGATGGTCCTATTTGCGGCATCATTGACTGATGAAGAGAAACCGGAATTTCATAAATTCTTTGCAGAACGGAAAATAAACTTTGCATGGTCCTACACCGACATGCCAGGATTGGACCCCAAACTGGTTCTACATCATCTGCCACTAGTACCCAATGCTAAACCAGTCAAGCAGAAGTTGCGCAAAATGCACCCACAAGTTGCTCTATTGGTTAAGGCAGAGTTAAAGAAATTACTGGATGCCGGATTCATAAGGTCTATAGATTATGCTGAATGGATTTCCAACCTAGTACCGGTGACAAAGCCAAATGGACTAATTCGGGTATGTACAGATTTCCGGGACCTAAACAAAGCATGTCCAAAGGATGACTTTCCTTTGCCCAACATTGACATCATAGTCGATTTAACTGCAGGACACGAGATGCTATCCCTTATGGATGGTTTCTCTGGTTATAATCAAATCCGCATTGCTCCTGAGGACCAACACAAAACAGCATTTACTTGCCCATGGGGTACATACTGTTGGAACGTCATGCCTTTCGGTCTCAAAAATGCAGGTGCCACATACCAAAGGGCTATGACTACGATCTTCCATGATATGATGCACAATATAATGGAAGACTATGTAGATGACTTATTGGCCAAATCAACAACAAGGAAAGATCATTTGAAGGTACTTGACAAAATTTTCAAGAGACTAGAAGAGTACAAGGTTCGATTGAACCCTAAGAAATGTGTTTTTGGGGTCACGTCAGGTAAGCTATTGGGGTACATAGTTTCCCGAAGAGGCATAGAGGTCGATCCGGCCAAGGTTAAAGCAATCATAGACATGCCTCCACCCAGAGGGATCAGTGAACTCAGAACCCTACAAGGCAGAGTGCAATCTATTCGCCGCTTCATAGCTCAATTGGCAGATAAGTGCCACCCATTCCAGTATTTGTTACGCAAAGGTGTCCCCTTTGTATGGACAGATAAATGTCAACAGGCCTTCCAGCAAATTAAAGATTACCTGCTATCACCGCCAGTCCTCATGTCGCCTATTCATGGAAAGCCATTAATTCTATACATCTCAACCACTAGTTCAGCACTGGGGGCATTACTGGCTCAAAATGATCATGAAGGGAAAGAAAGAGCAGTCTACTACATCAGCCGCACACTGATCGGTTACGAGCTGAATTACACATACATTGAACGTGCATGCCTCGCAGTTGTCTTTGCAGCCCAAAAACTAAGGCATTACATGCTCAATCATCAGACACAACTAGTTGCCAAAATTGACCCATTGAAATACCTATTAAGTCGAGCAGCGTTAACAGGCCGATTGGCAAAATGGGTCATGATCCTAAGTGAGTATGACATACAGTATGTTGAACGCAAGGCGATAAAAGGGCAAGTAATAGCAGATCAACTGGCAGATGCGCCAATGCAAGCCTCTCATCCATTGGTAACTGACTTTCCTGACGAATCCATTTTTCACACGGAACCAGCAACACCATGGAAACTGTATTTTGATGGGTCCCACACTGGTCATGGCTCAGGGGCTGGAATCTTGTTCATCACACCACAAGGGGATTCAATTCCTAAGTCATTTCGAATTGCTTTCCCTTGCACAAACAACATTGCCGAATACGAAGCACTAGTTACAGGTCTCAAGCTGGCAATCAAATGGAAAATTCAGACATTGCTTGTATTCGGGGATTCCCAGCTGGTAATCAAACAAGTGAATGGTGACTATGAAACAAAGGATGAGAAGTTGCTTCCTTACAAGAGGATGGTGGACAGTTTCCTAACATACTTCCAATCAGTGTCTTTTGAACAAATCCCCAGGGTACAGAATAAGGCAGCAGACGCAATGGCTACTATTAGTTCTCTCTTGGACATCCCTAAAAATGTGTCGCAATTTGAGTTCCTAGTAGAACAGCTGTTGATACCAGCATATGATATCCCAGAGTCGGAAATGGTTTGTGAACTTGTTGGTCCCCACTCTCCTTGGTATCAGGACATTTATGACTATCTAAAGACTCACACCCTTCCATCGAACCTATCCAATAACCAAAGGAAGTCCTTTATTAGAAAATCTGCAAGGTATGCCATTATCAGTGACACCCTATACCGCCGTAGTTTCGACAGTACCCTCCTTAGATGTCTTGACACCGATGAAGCATGTACGACCTTACGAGAAGTACACGACGGTATATGCGGATCTCATTCGAGTGGTCCTACTCTGGCTAAGAAACTAACGAGACTTGGATATTATTGGCCGACAATGGAAACAGATGCAATAGAATATGTCAGAACCTGTCGCAAGTGTCAGATCCATAGTGATTTGGTCCATGCCCCAGCACAGGAACTTCGGCCAATCACTTCTCCGTGGCCCTTCGCTCAATGGGGACTCGACCTCGTGGGTAAGATCCATCCAACCTCCTCCAACGGCCATAAATTCATTATCACCGCCACTGAGTATTTCACAAAGTGGATCGAAGCCATTCCATTGACATACATTACAGGCAAACAAATATCAAAGTTTATCCTCAATTACATCATTTGCCGGTATGGCCTCCACAGTCCATCATCACTGACAACGGACGTCCGTTCAAAAACCAGGACGTACGTGAGTTATGTGAGCGATTCCATATCCAACACCACTTTTCATCCCCATACTACCCCCAAGGAAACGGCCAAGCTGAGGCGTCGAATAAAACCATTATCAAGATCCTTAAAAAGACTGTCAATGACGCTGGCCGCGATTGGCACATACAACTTAACCCTGCTCTGTGGGCTTACCGAACTAGCATTCGTACGCCTACAGGAGCTACCCCATTCGCCCTGGTTTTTGGCGCGGAAGCCATCTTACCCATTGAGGTCGAAATTCCTTCACTACGGGTCTCTTTGAAGGGTCTAGCTAATGAAGAGGAATACCGACAATCACGCTTGCACGAGCTGGAAATGCTGGACGAAAGAAGACAAAACTCACTGAATCACCTCCAGGCATATCAAAACCGCCTTTGTCGCAGCTACAATAAAAAGGTCATGGTCAGAAAGTTCGATATTGGCGACCTGGTTCTCATGCAGAACCCTAAGAACCAAGCAGACAGAGAAAAGCCAGGCAAGTTTGAACCAAACTGGTTGGGTCCATATATCATCATATCTTCTTTTGGTTCTGGAGCATATCAACTGGCAACTCCAGATGGGGAACAATTGACTGAACCCATCAACAGTTTACACCTCCGAAAGTTCTACGCATAGCATCAGAGGACAAGGCTGGAGGGCCCTAAAATACAAAAAAAATGAAAAATGGAGAAAAAATCGTCACCTTGATGAAAACCTGGCAAACAGGCGTCTTGGTGACACCAAAAAAATCAAAAAATCACAAAAATAGTAAAAAGAAAAATAATTCGTCCAATTGTGAAAACCTGGCAAACAGGCGCTTTGGACAAGTACCATGGTGAAAACTTGGCAAACAGGCGCCATGCGTAATCAATCATTGCTCTGCCATCTATTGTCGCTTGGTCTAAACTTGGCTTAGGATGAAAGCTATCTTCGCCATTATTCCGCAAGTCACCATCACATCCTACTCTACCTGTCCTAGTGGATGAACGATTGACATCAAGTCCTGACGACTATTTGTCCAGTAACTCAACAGCATCCTATCCGTATCCCTTGCAAATGGCTAAGTCTTAAACCTAACTGGGGGCACAATGTTTATCATGCGACTGCAGTGGATGACACGTGAGATCAAAACATCGTAAAATGTCCTGAAAAAAGACAAAAACATCATAAAATGTCCTGAAAAAAGACAAAAACATCATAAAATGTCCTGAAAAAAGACAAAAACATCATAAAATGTCCTGAAAAAAGACAAAAACATCATAAAATGTCCTGAAAAAAGACAAAAACATCATAAAATGTCCTGAAAAAAGACAAAAACATCACAAAATGTCCTGAAAAAAGACAAAAAAATCATAAAACGTCTTGAAGAAAACCAAACAAAACAGTCGACCACGCAAGGCACACAAGTGCACTGTCATCTCTAGTCCAAGTCAATCAAGTCAATAAGTCCATGTCATTGTCCGAACTACGTTGTCTCTGCGCATTTGCTACGTAGGCAAGACTCATACTTGAGTCCCCGAGACATTAGGTCAGTCCTATTAGGTTTGTCAAAATAAATCATGGCGTAATCTTTGCTCATCAAGACAATGTCATTTGGTCGTGTCGAACTACGAGGTCTCTGAGTGTATGACGTAGGCAAGGCCATCTATCGATGAGCCCCCGAGGCCGCACTAGGTCAGTCCATTAGGGTTCATGACACTAAAATGGCACACACGTCAAAAATCTTCAATCAATCTTTAGATAAGAAAACTCCTGAAACAAAGTAAAGCAATCCTTTACTCAACATGACACTCGCATCATGACAATATCGGCATCTAATCAAACACAAGTCAACCTCGGTCACAACAAGTCAACCTCAGTCAAACATAAGTCAAAGCAAGTCAAATCATTATAACCGGTCAAACTGTCAAATTTTGGTTAGTCTTCAGATGAGTCCTTCTGAAAGATAACCTCTGTCATTTACGCCTTAGGATGTGTCCTTCCTAGGCGTCGTCATCGCCATTTCGGCCTTTCGAGCGATCCTCTTGACATCTAAGGATCACTCTTCCTGACATTAGCATTCTTCAGATGAGTCCTTCGGAAGAACCAACTCTGTCCTTTATGCTTTAGGATGTGTCCTTCCTAAGCATCGTCATTATTTTGAGGGATCCCTTACGACCATTAGGGATCAAATCCTCCCGACATTCGACATCATTCAGGATGTGTCCTTCCTGAATTCACCAAGTCTCGACATTTTCAAGGTCATCAAAACTTTAAACAATCAGACATCTTGACATCGTCAAACATGACAATGGCTACCCAGATGCACTTGACAAACACTTGGCAACTGTCTTTTCATCTCTTATCATGTTATTAGTTTTTCAGCGAGATCCCACTAAGCAGGATTTAGAGAAGCAGCGATGTAGCATGACAATTGACACGCATGACTACTAGCTTCTCAGCGAGATCCTGATCTTGGGATTTAGAAAAGCAACGACATATCATGATAGAGACTTTATTTTTGTAATTTGGCAATCATGTCACTAGTTTCTCAAGGATGTCCTGGAAACAGGATTTAGAGAAGCAACGACGTTTCCTGATCTGTCATTGTCTTTTTCTGCCTGTGGTTGATTATGACAACAAGACTGGGGCAAGCACGCTCCTAGTATGAGTCATACTCATCCTTGTCTGTGACTATTTTGTCTTGGGTAATGGTGCGACCTTGCACGCCTAGATCTACGTCATATCTTGGTGTTTGTTGACCATTACGACAGTTTGCCCAATGATGATTAAAGAGCAACGGATATTAAAAGTCCTAGGGTAAGGTTTTGAAGGATTTGTATCTTCTCATAGGTCTCATATCTTCTCCTCTTTGGTCTGGTCATCTTCTCTCGTCAGTCCCACCATCTTCTCTCGTCCATCCTGCGATGATATCCTGTGTCATTCAAAAACAAACGTAAGTGCATACATGATATATCCATTGCATTAGGTCCATACATACATATCCATGGCATTAAATAGTATCATACATGGCATTACATCATATACATAATCACAAACATGGCATTAACATAATCATCATCATTGCATCTTTTACATAAAGGTATCATGCACATCATTAACATAAGCATATGAATAGTGCATCATCATGGCATCAACAAACAAATCACCACATAGACATCATAATACATAAATGGCATCATAAATTAAGCATCATATATCATACACACATAATGTATAGAACATCACATAACACATATAGGTCGCATCAAAACTGCATCATCATATAAATCTCATCTCAAAAATATGCAATGTCACAGGATAGAGTCAATGGATATCCCAAAAATGGAGCTCGCAGGCTCAACAATAAACATAATGTGTCCAAATACAAATATGCCCCTAGGGTAGGCTCTCATCATCCCCTCGGGGTGAAGAATGTGGTGGTGGCCGAGGCCCTGTCACTGGCTCTGAAACAATGGACGGTCCTGTAGTGCCCTGTGGCTGTGAGGATGAGGGAACTGTGAATGAGGGCATCATCTCAACAGTAGTAAACACCTGTGAGGTCACTGCTGCTGGACTCTGAAAAGCGGTAGGATCTGTCACTGGTGGCTGACCCTGTACTGACCTCTGAGCTGAACCGATAGAACCCTGACTGTGTCCCGAATAATGACTCGGAGTATGCCTGCGGGAGTGATGTGATCTGTGGCCTGATGTGTGTCCTATGGAAGTCGACCCTCCGACACTGCTGTGGCTCCTGGTACCACTGCCACTACCCGACCGGTGTCCACTGCCTGTCCTCGTCTGTGATCGAGACAGGGTAGGATCTCGCTGCTCTGGTGGCACTGCCTACTCATATAAAGTCCTGTACTGACCTAGCCTCGTGCTCACCCTGGCCAACTCCCGAGCCATGTCCCCTATGGGTCCTGAACATAGGGCCGCAAACTCTGTGCACCATCGCGCTGAATCCTGCTGGCGGATCACCGCCTGATCCCGCTCCACACGGGCTACCTCTAGTGCTGACTGTAAGGATCTCACCTGTGCCTGGCTGGCATCTAACCTCTGCTGCAGATCGGCCACTCACTGATCAACTGTCGCATCCGGTGGCAACTCTGAAGATGGTGTCTCCTCCTCACCCTCCACCATCTACCATCTGAGGACTCTCTCTGCCTCACCTATGGCCTCATCCTCCTCGTCATCATCATCATCCTCCTCTCCTGCCACCTCCGTCTCCTGTCTCTCCACCTCCGCCTCCTGTCTCTCCCCCTCCGCCTCCTCCTCCCCTGCCACATCCACCTCTGGGGCCCTGACATCCTCCTCCTGTCTCTCCCCCTCCACCTCCTCCCGTCCCCCCACCTCTGGCTCCCCCTCCTGTCTCCCCTCGTCCTCTATCTCCTGCCTAGGTTGCCCCTCCATCTCCCCCTCCTCACCAACCTCGGGGATAGCATCTAATGCTACCCTCACCATGCGCTGTCGCACCCTGCGACCTGGTACCTGTCCGTCCCGCCGTCGCCTCCTGCCATCTCCTCCGTCATCTCCACCTCGACCTCCGTCTCCACCACGGCCCCCGTCTCCACCTCGACCTCCATCATCACCCCTACCTCCGTCTCCACCTCGTCCTCCATCATCTTACTGCCTCTGGTCCCTCCTCCATCTGTTATCCTCCATCTCCATCCAAATTTTGCCTCTGCCTGCGCCTCGCCCCATCTGCGCCTCACGCCCCTCGTGCGGGCGGTACTGCCGTGGAATCGGCCGCTGTCAGGCTAGTGCTTGGCCCGTCGGGATGCATCAATGGTGGTCGGTGTGCATGCCATAGATCATAGGCTGGTGTGGTACCTGGATCTGCTGCCCCACCTCTCCAACCCCGGGCCTGGGCTACTAACCCGTCAATCTGCTGTGTCGTGAAGGCCACTGGGATGGCCGGCCCCCATGCATACTCTCTAGACGATCGTGCATACTCTGTCGTCCCCATGGGTACATCCTGCTGCTCCCCGAACTGTCTCAGTACACGCTGTGGCAGATACATCTCAATAATCAACGACGTCTGTACTGTCCTGCCAATCAGGTATCGATACTGCCTGCAAAAACTGAGATGCTCGTCCTCATCATCCCATACCTCACAATCCCTGTAGGGTCTCCAGATGAAGGTCACCATGGTATCAATCTGATGCCGCCACCACCCTGTCTCACCCATGCGGGTCTGCTGTAATGCGCCGGCATAGTAGTAGGAGTAAGGCATCCCCGCGGCCAGCTGTGGTCTGTCGATAGGAGGGCAGAATATGGCAATACGCTCCCATGCCCAGATCATCATCAGTGTGGTCCCACAGGAGATACTCTCTCCTCTCCTGTACACAACGTCATGCAGCTGATGATAAAGTGTCCCCAGCAAACAAGGACCCCATGCATAAACTGTCCTCTCTCGTCGCATGCCGACCATGACATCCCCCCAGCCAATCGGAAATCCGTGTCCTCGTCGGTCTGGAACCAAGATGCCACCAATCAGAGTCGCCAAGAATGCATCAAAGCGACTGTAATGCTCCGCCAGGAAATCCCAATGGATCTCGTAACCCTCAATGCCGAGTCCGGCACCCTGATCCTGGTAGTACGCACGGAAGGTCTGCTCACCATGACGAGGATCGTACACAATCCGCTCCCCTCGAATCGGAATCCGGAGAATACGGTAGACGTCCTCCAAAGTAATCGTAGCCTCACCTGTCGGCAGGTGAAAGGAACAGGTCTCTGAATGCCATCTCTCGCACAGCGCCGTCAGTAAACCCCTGTTCGCCCGAATGGCGGGCATGAATGCAACATGGAATAAGCCGAGTCTCATCAGTCGTCGCCGCTCTCGCGGGCCTAGCTGATCGCCAAACCGAAAGGTCCTCGGTCTGCTCTCCCTCGTGTAAATAGGGGCAAGCTGCCTCTGCAAAAAGACGAACACGGCATCAGCACCTTTTTTGGACAACAGTGACCGTCTTGGACAATAACTTAGGGCATGAAGGCATCAAAACAAGTTAAAGAAAGAAAACAGGCAAATGCGTCGCAAAAATGCAATTGCGTCGCAAAAACACAAATGCGTCGTTCAAAAAATCAAATGCGTTACAACAAATCAAATGCGTCGCTATATTTCATTTGCGTCGCGAATTTAGGCGTTTGCGTTGCCACTACACGAATGCGGCGCGGAATTACACTTGCGGCATTCGAATAATCAGTTGCGTCGTATAATATCGATTGCGGCTTTCGGTGGGTCAAATGCGATGCGGTTAAGCACTTGCGTCGCACCAAAAATCGAATGCGGCGCGTACCGCCGGTGCGTTTCGTTTGTTCTTTGCACTTGCGTCGCGACGCATCAAATGCGGCGAACGCGAAGTCAATTGCGGCTTACGCGAACGCGTATGCGTCGCGGCGCATTCGTTCACTATCCTAGAAAGCATAAAAAAGCACGTAAATCAAAAAAATGACAAAGCAAGTTTAGTGTACATACCGCAGGTCCTGAGCCCTCTGGCCGTCTGAAGGTCCTCACGATCTCTCCGCGGTGCTCTGTCACTGGAATCACCATCGTCGCTGCTGCGCCTTTTGCTCTGAGCTCTCAAGATTTACAAGGTGAATAGTGAAAGTGAATTGACTTTTACCCCTTTGACCATCTATTTATAGGGTGAAAGTGACATTTTTTTTAACTGCAGTTAATACTGGAGGCTCATTTCCGCGCCTTTGACCTCTCCGTACGTTGCTTTAAACATGTCAGAATTTGAAACCGACTGCGCCGCTGTTTTTCTGACCACCAAATTGATTTATCGGGACCTTTTGCAAATTTTTCTGGCGCCGACCCAAAATTTGAAAATTTCCCGAGGGGGCAAGAATACTCCGTACCTTCACTGGGGCATATTTTGACTTAATTTTCTTTGTCACAATACGACAAGCGACATTATGACAAAGAGGGGCAAAATGTAGACACCTAAAAATGACCTAGGCCTGCAAGCTTCATTTTTACCACTTTCGTCCTAGCATAATTAAGCTATTTAATTATGTCCTTGGTCCACATTCGACTATTGATTAAATAATTCATAATTATTTAATTAATTCATGTCATTTGTTCCTCCTTGATTATTAAATAAATAAATATTATTTATTTATTTAATACATCACTAATTATCTAAAGTCTTCCTTTGATTAAATAAATTTCATAATTTATTTAATTTCCCTTTACCATTTATGTCTTCTTGATTAATTAAATAAATTTTATTTATTTAATTACGTCACTAATTAAGTCCCCTTCTTCTAAAAAATTAAATAAATTCTTATTTATTTAATTCTGTCCATTTTCCACTATAATTAAATAATTTATTTAATTATTTAAATATTCATTAGCTTTTTCTCCCATTAAAATTAAATAAATTTGATTTATTTAATTTAGCCATTCTCTTGAATTTTGAATTAAAATCATTATTTAATTTCAAAATAATTCTTTTATCACATTCCTCCATAATTAAATAACATCTTTATTATTTAATTACTTGCTAGTTATCTGGAGTAAATAAATCTTATTATTTAAATTTTCCAGCAACCTCTTTGTCCGTGCCAGCCTTATCTTCCAATTTAATTCTTGACTTTTGACTTCTCATTTATTTTCGACCGTTGATTGAATTATTTCATAATTCAATCTCCACCCTTCATTCTTACCTGTTGCCCTAATTTTGACCTAACCCTAATGCACACAGCAACATTCAATCTTAAGCATTGATCTTAGGGTTCCTGTCATCTTTTCATCCTGGCCACACGTTCAAAATTGCAATTTTTATAAAAGGGCAATTTTGACCTCATTTGGTCTCTCTCTCAGTCTTTAGCTCATTTTGACTTCTTGCATTCTTAGTCTATGTCAACTTGCTGTCAACTTAGGTCATAGTCATTAACAGTCATAGTCATTTTAGCTCATTGTAGGGTTATTTTTATTTTCTGCAAATCCTTCAACACTTGCATAGGGCTTAGTCTTTAGTCATAGTTGCTCATAAATCTGAGGGCATTGTTATTTATCTGCAAGCTAGGAGGTGTAACAGAGGTTAATCATGGAAGGTGGAGACATAGGGTAACACTATCCCTTTTGTCTTCACCTCACTTCCATTGTACTTTGTTATTTTCATAGGAATTTTGATTGTTATTGTGCTAACCCACTTAATAATAATTTTAGGATTTTCCCTTGATTACCGATATCAAGAATGAAGAGAACTCAAGAGTGAAAGTGTAGAGAGAGCTTCACTAAATGGCTTGAACCCCCAAATGAGAGCCAAGGAGGGATTTTTGTTGCATGCAAGGGTGGAAAAGAGCCATTACATCCAAATTTTGACTGCTAGCACATGTGTTGAGAGAGTCAAGATTCGAGATTCCCCATTTCAAACTCGGAAGACCATCAAGACGCTAGCGCGCCACACAGGTGTCCAAGGCATAGATTTTTGGGAAACATGTTATTAGGCTTTTGTTGCTCTGCCACTAGTCCACATGGAGTCAAAATTGTGAGATTCTGACTCATGGGATTTTTGTCATTAATGCTCTAAGGTGTCATAAATGCTAGGAAAAGTGTAAGAATGTGGAATTTTCCCTAGGTGCACTTCTGCGACATTACATTTTTCCCCCACTTTAGTGGGCTCAATTTTGGAAAAAATCAGCCATACTAAAGTAGAGAAGAAAAATTCCACCTCAAATTTGAATTTTACATATTTGTGTGCTAGAAAAAAGGGGCCTTAGAGGCCATCGAGGTTGAACTAGCTGATACTGAAGGTACCCCCAGCAACTGAGCTCAATAAGTAGCGTCAAATTAGTTGTGAAAAATCAAGAAAAACTCGAACTTGCAAAACTCAAATTTTAGGTTAGCTTTGAAAATTGGAAGAAGCTATCATGACAAGAAGAATGGTCAAGAAAAAGTTGTTGATTCAGGAGAAAAATATGATCAAGAGGTGACTATATGCCCCCTCCTAAGTTTTCCACCAGCTTGGTGGGGTAAATTTAGGAGAAACTGGGGAGCCACAAAATCTAGGAAAAATGGGCTCTGGGGGGCCTATATATACCTAGGTTGGCCCCTAGAAGAGTCATTTTCACTATTCACTACAAGAAAATTGTTGAATTTTGTGAGAGAAAAGTCAAAAAAATGCTAAGTAGGAGGGAGTATGAGGTGCCTAGATTGGGGCAATTGTGAGACAACATAGCTGAGGGTTGCGAGGTGGACCAGGTATTTCTCAAAACCTTGTTTTTTATGAATTTAAGCTCTATTTTAGCACTTTTTACCTCGTCAAGCTGTGCAAGCATCCATTTTGGGCGCTCGCATCCAAAATGTGCATTGTTGTCTAGTATGTGCACTAGTGTCCCAATCTTGCATTGGCATCTAGAGGATGCGCTATCTTCCTCGAGGTGTCCATGGCAGACAAGGACATAAGCGTGACATGTAGACGTCTATGTGGCACACATAAGTCTTCAAAAATTTTGTTTTCAAATTGAGATGCGATGTTATAATTTAGAATTTTTTCCACTTTTTTTGGAGTATCCGGAGATTCATGAGCATCCTGGAGGGCGAGCATACCAACTAGATTGTGAGTAGAGGGACCATCTCACCGCGGATGAGGTCACACATCTGGAGTAGGTTGGTATTTGGCATGTATTCAATATGCCAGAGATGTTCTATCACGAGTTGATGCTTATAGCATTGATGGAGCAGTGGGATGCCACCATGTCATCTTTCCAATTACCTACTGGGGAGATGACCATCACACTCAAGGATGTCTATTGGATCCTCAGACTACCCATCTGTGGATGGTGAGTGGCCATCAATGACACTCGATCAACATGTGAGTGGGCAGAGGGAGTCCTTTACTACTCAAGACAGATGGATGGCAGTGATGGCATGAGCCACATCTATACACACTGGTATGACTAGGCATAGACCACTAAACCCCTATTGCACCAAGTGATGGTCGTGACCGTTGCATTTTGAATCACGATAGATGGGTGAGGCTGTCACCTACATGGGGGCCTCTTCCATACTATTAGAGAGATGGTAGATCATATGGCATTTTTTCCTGGGGGCGTAGTATGTTAGCACACCTATACTAGGAGTTAGGTTGGTACGTCCATTACGAGTATCATAGTATTACAACATGCACACTTTTGCAAGTGTGGGCCTTCGCCCAAATCATGTGCACAAGGTCGGTCAGTTTTCCCTAGTGACGACCATATCATGTCCCCATGGCCCATTGGTATGATATGATAGGGAAGTGGAGATACAGAGACTTACAATTTTTGCAGTTATAGTTTGATACTCTTGCTGCAGACAGGGTCAGGTGAAGACCCTATCAATTTTTCAGATGGGTAGATGATGGAAGGTACCTGAGGGACCTACAATGGAACCATTTTCTAGTAGATTTCCACAATCACATCATTGTACCATACTATTGAAGTTGAGTGATGCAACAACATGGCCATGTATAGATGATTCCTCTAGACGTGCCCACATATACTAGGGCCTATAGGAGTGCGCCTAAACCTGAGGATCACCCCTGCCCCACCATCACCGATTTTTCCCCCTTAGATGATGATGAGCCTGACCATGATCTTCCGCCCATGGTGTTGGAAGATAATGTCAAGATTGTTGTAGACTTCAGAGGGTGGTGGGATAGGCACCTTCCTCCTCCTGTGTTTGGTGAGGGTTCCCTTAGAGGGTATCCGGGCCTATAGGAGGATGTGCCACCTCCATCTCCATAAGACAGATGGAGAGGGAGGCAGTAGGTTGGTGAGGAGGAGGAGAGGCTTCAGGAGGAGGAGGTAGCACCACAAAGGCTGAAGTGGTGGAGGAGGTCAGACCCCCCAACAATTACCCCTGTCTCATCAGTGCCACCAACACCTACAACTATAGTGGCAGCAACTCTGGTAGCTCTAAGAGTGGCTACTGATATCAACGGTGCGGGTCCTAGTGTCACTCCTCACCCTGATCCCACATGGCAGCCAGGGGCCTAGGTATATAGAGCATGCTATTTATATTTAGTATTCTTAGTTTATTTCACTTATGGTTATATACCTATGCCATGTGATACTAATTTCTCTCTTTCTTTTTGTGGTTGTAGAGGATGCATAGGGATGGACTGGTTTGATGGCTCAATGCATATTAGAGGTGGCCCCTAATGTGCCCATTCAAGGGATGGTCCTCAAGGATTTCTAGCCAATGTTTGCGGGGTGATATGCCTATAGTTTTGACCCAGTAGCACACTTGAGGACCACCTATGAGGAGTGAGGAGCAGAGATTGTTCAATTGACTCTGAAGATTACCATTGTTCAGGGAAAATGTGACCAGCTGTCAGGGGAGCTACAAATGACACTTGATGAGAAAGACACGGAAGTGATGAGGGATGATGCCACCGAGCAAGCACGTGACACCCTTCAGAGCCATCTCGATGACCTCGATAGGTAGCCAACAACCATGATCTTGATAGATGTTCAGTAGTTGTAGCAGGAGCTACGACAAGCATAGATGACCATATGTTCCTTGCAGGGGGAGATCAGGGGGATATGGGTAGCTCTTTCTACATCGTGTTTGCATCGATCTCGATCCTTGTGCACCATGCAACCCCTCCCTAGACCACAACAACAATAGCTAGAGCTAGAGGGCTTTGAGATCCACGTGCCATAGCCATAGAGGCTCCTGATTTTGTATATCATTTTTGTAGTGAGAGACATATACATATATATATTTGTAGATATTTTGTATAGACATATATTCAGTAGCCACTCATTTTTTATAGTAGTGGCCTGATACATGTACATGACATTTGATACACACACGCACGCACACACAAACACACACATACACACATATATATACTGGTTTCAGTATCATGGCATTGTATATTTTGGTGTGCATGCTTGTTACTTTCATGTATGTTGATGCTATGGATATTGCATGCTCATATGGATGTATGTTTACATTAGATGCTAATATTATTTAATAAACACACATGGTTGTATGTTGATTAAATACAATGATGATCTAATTTCCTTAAAGGATGTAATGTGATGCATGGATACATAGCATAGCAAGACACATGTATGTATATCATTCACACACACACATGGTCACATCATAACAAAAAAAAAATCATAATTTTTTAATGAATAATGTCAATATACATAGTGTTACTACCCTTTTTTAAAGAGAGAACACTACAGACATGATACATGGGACACTACACATAGTATCGATGAAGATGCATCACATTAACGAGCTCTTTTAGGGGTGTTCCATCCATATATGATAACCCATAGGCACCCAAACCATACATGAAGACAACAATGTAAGGGCCTGACCAATTAGGACTAAACTTCCCTCTCTAATTAGGTGATGCATTTACATTTCTCCTATCTCACAAAGAACTAGGTCTCCCAGCTTGAAGGTCCTAGGAAGCACATTTTGGTTATATTGTCTTGATAATGATCGTTGATAATCTTTAAGATGATTGAGGGCCTATAATCGATACTCATCAAGCATCTCTAGCTAATGAAAATGATTAGCTCAATAAGTTTCATTGTTAATTAACCCTTTGAGAGAAACTTGTAAAGATATAATTTCTAACTCCAAAGGCATGATAGCTTTAGTGCCATACACGAGGTTGTAAGGAATTTTTCTCATCACCATACGAACACTAGTGAGATAGACCCACAAATCATACATTAATTGAACATGCCAATCCTTACCATGTTTATTAACTATTTTGTGAAGAATGAGTTCAAGAGTCTTGTTAGATGCTTTTGCTTGGCCGTTAGATTATGGATAGTACAACATAGAAAATATATGTTGAATGTGAAATTTATCTAAGAATTTCTTTACTTCCTTATTTTTGAATGTTGTACCATTGTCATAGACAAGTGTAGCAGGAAATCCAAAATGAGAAATAATGTTGTTCAAAAGAAAGCTACATATAGCTTCAATGTTCATGGATCAAAGTGGAATAGCTTCAACCCATTTTGTGAAGTAATCTATAGCGGTAATGATAAAGGTATGTCCCTTGGAAGAAGGAGGTGATATTTTTCCAATGATATCCAACCTCCATTTTGTGAATGGCCAAGGAGAGGTTTGATTTTGTAACTCTTGGGCAGGTGCATGAATGAGACGATTGTGTTGTTGACATTGAAGGCACTTTTTGACAAAATTGAAGGAATCTTGTTCCATCATTTTCCAATAGTACCTTATGTGTATCAACTTCCTTACTAGGGATTTACCTCCAAAGTGTCCACCCCCAGAACCTGAATGGGCTTCTTTAAGGGTGAGGGGTATTTTTGCTTTAGTGAGACATCGCAGAAGCAAGCCATTATAATATTTTCAATAAAGGACATCGAATAAAATGACATAATGCGAGGAAAGCTTTCATATGCAAGTGTGATCATTCTTTGTCACATCATCAGGAAAGTTTCTAGTCCTTAATTAGTTATAGATATTAGGGAACCATTCTCCCAAGTCTACGTAAGAACACACAAAGGCCTCAGATCCCAGTTGATCAGGAACCGTTAGGGTTTGTAGGACGTGAAAAATGAAGTAGTATTCTTTCATATCCTCTTTTAAAGGTACCAAGGAAGCAATGCTTTCCATAGAATCAACATGTCTATTCTCCCTTCTAGGGATGTTGTCTATTGTAAAAGAAGAGAACCGGTTAAGCAAAGACAACAAGGTCTCGATATCGAGACAACTTACTTTGATTAGCCTAATGGGTTCCTATGATCTGATTCATAATAAGCTTAAGTCACCTAGTATGCAGAGATGCTTTATCCTAAGTGAAATTGTGGCATGCAAGCCTACAATGAGAGCTTCATACTCAGTGATGTTATTGGTACAAGGAAAATACAATCGAAAGGATAGAGAGACCAATTTTCTTTTGAGAGATATCAAGACCACACCTACTCTAGAACCAATCTAACACCTCGATCCATCGAAATACATCTTCCATTTGAGGTCATAATTAATTGTGAAAATATTCTCATCAAGGAATAAATCTATCCCTAGGAAGGAACGAGATGAGGGAGCATTTTCCAGTTGATTAGCAACTGCTTGACCCTTTATTGATTTTTGAGTAACGAACTTTATATCGAACTCAAAAAGCAACATGACCCACTTTGCTAACCTCCCTACTAGGTCAGAACTAGAGAAAAAATACTTTAAAATGTCATTCTTTACAATTTGGCATGTGTTTCGGCATGGAGAAGGTAGTGCCTCAACTTTTGTGTAGCAAAGACAAGAGAAAGGCTTTGTTTCTCCATGGAGGAATAATGAGTTTCATAATCAATGAGGACATGACTAATGCAGCAAACTACTCTCTATTTCTTGACATCATCATATTGAGCCAACAAAGCCGCAAAAGCATATGGTGATGCTGCGAGGTAAAGCAAAAAGGGTCTATCTTGCATAGTCAACATCAATATAGGAGGATTGACCAAATAGGCTTTGATCGACTCAAAAGCTTTCTGGAACTCCTCATCCCATATGAAGCAAACATATTTCTTCAATAAACAAGTGAAAGGAAGGGTAAAATCAACCAATTGAGATATAAATCTGTGAATCACCTGAATTTTCCCTTGTAAACTTTGCAATTCAGTAATATTTCTAAGAGAAGGCATGCTAACAATGGCATCAATTTTATTTCTGTCGAATTCAATTCCATGGTGAGAAACTATGAACCCCAAAAGCTTTTTGATGTCCACATCAAAGACACACTTATGGGGATTGAGTCTCATCTTGTAGAATCGAAGCCTTTCAAAGATAAGATGAAGGTTCCTTACATGATCTTGACGAGTTATCAATTTCACCAAGATGTCATCAACATAGTCTTCTAAGATCTTGTGAATGAAATCATGAAATATCAAGGTCATTTCCCATTGGTAAGTTTCTCCCACATTATTTAACCCAAAGGGAATAACCACATCACATAAGGTACCCTAAGGGGTAGTGAATGATTTCTTGTACTGATCTTCTATGTTAATACGGATCTGATTATAACCAGAGAAGCCATCCATAAAAGATAACAATGCATGGCCTATAGTCGAATCCACAATCATATCTATATTAGGCAACAAAAAATCATCCTTTAGAGAAGCCTTATTAAGATCATGAAAGTCAATGCATATGTGAATATGACCATCAAGTTTACTAACAGTGACTATAATATTTGAAATCCAAGAGGAGTAGTCGATTGGATGGATAAAGCCTGCTTTCAATAGCTTCTCTATCTAAGTCTTAACCATCAATTCCACCTTGGGATTGATCTTTTTGGATTTTCTACTTAACTGGCTTAGCATCGGGACATAAGATGATATTGTGAACCACTATAGAATCATCAATACTAGGCATATCCTCATACATCCAAGTGAAGATATCAGGATGATAATGCAAGAGATTGAAATGTTCATTTGCTTCCTCTAAAGAGAGACACTTCCCAATCTCAATCACTTTTTCAAAGGACTTAGGATCCATAGAGATTTCAGTGGTATCTCCCTTAAGGAGGGAACTACGATCTTCAGGATGAGATATTGGAATTTCATTATCAACATTGGATAGAGGGTATTCCTCATCAATACTCAAGACAAATTCTCCAAAGTATTCTTGTTTATGCAGGCAATACAGGAACCGTCTCTTGTGATGAAAAGAAGGAAATGGGGAATAGAAACCTAGAAATTCCTCAAGTGCTTCATCCAAAGAGAAAACATCTAAAGGGATCTTCTCGACCTGCTTCCTATCTTCTTTTAATTCGGGATGGACCAAACTCAGTGGTTCAACTGTAATCATATTAATGCTCCACCAAGGTTTCTACTTATATTGTTCAATAGAGCATCCCAAACCCAAATAGTGCTTTTGTGGCTTAAATTGGATAGGGACTTGGATTCCTTGCTCGATAAAACCTAGGCCTTTTTACCCATAGCCATACTGAGAAGTGAGTTCATATACAAAGCCATAACGAGTTTGCAAAAATTTGGGAGGTGGCAACTCCACGTAGAGTGTTTCATTCCACCAATGAATGTCAAATGTCTCTATGGGAGTGTTTCCACCTTCTTTACAAGGTTTACAAATATTAACCTCCTTTGCAGGAGTGGGATTACTCTCCTTAGTAGAGCAAGGAGTGGTCTCCTGAATAGGGTCATATTTTTCTTCCTTAACAGGAGTATCATCCATATTTACGTCAGAGGTACCCAAAAATTCTATACAAGAGGGGTTCACCTTGTATTCCATGATAAAGAATTCAAAGAATTCCAAGGAGCCCCACTCATCACCAAGGAAAGCATTTGATTGAGAGGAAGGAGGGGAAGATGGGGGGGACTTAGGATCTTTTGTTTTAGGTGGTTCCTCTTTAACAATATTCGCTCTAGGGACAACTTCCATAGAGGGTATTGATGAAGAACACGCCATAGTATTAGTAGTTACGGATGAAATACAATTATTAAGAGTGGATATGACTAAAGCTCGAATGATGGCTGCTAGCTCACAAAGGTGAACAAATTTTGGATCAACTTTAACCGTGACCACCCAATTATTTGCAACAAACTTTAAATATCGATGTAGAGTAGAGGTTACAACACCCATAGCATGAATCTAGGGTCTTCCTAGGAGAAGATTATAAGGAAAGGGACCAGGAATCACATAAACCAATGTAGGTAAGGTAATAGGGCCCAACTGCAAAGGCATTATTATCGTACCTAGAGCTTGACGGCTAGCATTATCAAACCCATGAATGTAAAAGGAAGAAGTTGCAAAAGAAGACAAATCAACTTTAATCTTAGGAAATAGGTCAATACAAAAAATGTTGAGAGCCAAACTAGTGTCAATGACAGTACACCTAATACCAATATTATTAACATTAATGATAATAATCAAGGGATTCACTTGCTTCTACACATCCAGAGGCAAGAATTGTTAAGGGTGGAACATGATATTCAAAAAAAATTCCTGAATATGAGCCAACAACATAATAAAATCCATAGGCCTAGTGGAGGCAGGCAAGAGAATCTTCTGCAAGGCTTCTTGAAGAATCTCCTAATAAACTAGAGTGGTTTGAAGCAAATCCCAAAGTGAGATCTTAGCCAAAGTAACATGAAGTTGCTCGACAAGATCATAATCACCCGATGCTTTGATCATAGGTTTAAATGTTGAGGGAAGAATTGGTTGAGAATGAGGTAAAGAATTAGGGACTTGAGTAGGTTGAGATGTAGGAACAAAGGGTTGTTGATCCAAGTTCTATTTGTTTCTTCTTGTATTATATGTGTTCCCAACAACATTATATGAAGTGGATTCTGTAGCTTTCACGGACCTCGAGTATAAGTCCAATGAATTACTATGACATGAGATCCCATGGACAGAATAATCCTCCCTAGAAGACAAGTTGGCTGGGGTCACGTAAATGACAAGTTTCTTAGGGATTGAGGGAGCCACAAAGACCACAACTAGATTTACTGACTCCTCAACTGGCAGAGATGAATTTTTCTTGAGAGATTTACAAATAAGGGAGGGAACTTCTAATAAGTCCTCCAGAGCATCATCCAACATATCAAAATATTCCTTAGAGAAGGTGTTATCATAAATGTGAAAACATTGTAGAAATAGATCCAACATCCTTCACATCAGGTTCACCAAAATGTGAGATAAGAGGGATTCACTACACATGGGTCTCTTTGTTCACAAGAGATCACCAGGGAATGAACTACCCTTATCCACCTTAGCATAGAAGGATAGTGAAGGAAATGGATACACGTTAACTTTTACAAAGAACTAATTTATATCCTAAGAGTGAAACTTCTAGATTCTTGCCTCAGATAGAGGAGCTCTTGGCCAAAGGATGGAAGCATGAATTCATGATGCTGGCATGGCGTGCTATCATCCAAAGGGTGTGCTGGCATCCTAAGAAATAGGAAGCTCAGGAGCTCAAGTAGGAAAGACAAGGTTTCACTTACTAACTTGGATCAGAAGTGTATTGAGAAAAATAACCAAACAGAAAGCAGGAAACTTAGAACAAAATACAAGGAGAACTTGGAGAAAATTTACCTTTATCTGAACGTTCGAATCTTCAATCCAAGTTCCACTTTGCAACCTACACATA
This sequence comes from Sequoia sempervirens, assembly GCA_007258455.2. NCBI lineage: Eukaryota > Viridiplantae > Streptophyta > Pinopsida > Cupressales > Cupressaceae > Sequoia > Sequoia sempervirens. The sequence continues at coordinate 108,549 of VDFB02141560.1, forward strand.
GAAGAATGAGGGGAAAAGGTTAGGGTTGTATAGGGGTTTGCCTCAGTCAAACCCCCACTTTGGTGTTCCCACCTCCATGGACAACTAAGTTGGAAAGGAGCGTAAACAAAGTGTGTGGTGAAAGAAAAACCCACTTCAGGAGTAGAACCTGCAACACGAAGTAGCAAATGAACAAGTAGGAAAAAAAGAGTAAGAGAGAGAGAGTTACCCATGGGTCTAGACCCTCTCTAGAGTGCACAAACACACCATTGAGCACTTTCTTGAGAGTTGTAGCTATTGGGATTATGACCTCAGTTTGACATGGCTTCGCTTGTGAGAGTGCTACTATCAAGAATGAAGAGAACTCAAGAGTGAAAGTGTAGAGAGAGCTTCACTGAATGGCTTGAACCCACAAATGAGAGCCAAGGAGGGATTTTGTTGCATGCAAGGGCAGAAAAGAGCTATTACATCCAAATTCTAACTACTAGGACACGTGTCGAGAGAGTCAAGATTCAAGATTCCCCATTTTTGTTGCTCTGCCACTAGTCCACATGAAGTCAAAATTGTGAGATTCTGACTCATAAAATTTTTGTCATTAATGCTCTAAGGTGTCATAAATGCTAGGAAAAAGTGCAAGAATGTGGAATTTCCCTTAGGTGCAATTCTGCAACATTAGACATTTGAACCTAGTTTCTCTGATACCAATGTAAAATTTGTCCCTTGGGCACTACAATTTTTTTATATATAAAAAGCACAACTACCAACTTAACCAACCCATCATATTCCATGAAGCTTAATAATGTTAACATCAATACTTATCCATTCCCATGGTGGTATCAAATAATTCTTTGCAAATATATGCTTGTACAAAAGAGTAATACAGTCCTAAGGTTAAGGTGTTTCCTAGACCTACGACTTAAGCCTCGGGGGTTCATGATGACCCTACCTACGTATTCCTTCATGAGAATTAGAGGAATCGTAGCTCACCCCACAATGACAGAGGGAGTTCAATCTCACCTCTTGTATGAGATCTATTATATCATCTTTAACCCATAACTATTAATTTAGTACATGTAAGCTATCAACATAGTCAATTATAATATAATCATAATAATCTTTCCCTCAAGTGTGGGTCTAGACCAAACATTACCAAGCATTAGTGCACAAAAATTCACAATATTCACAAGGGGCATATCATACCATAATGACAAAGATCATACACAATGTAAGTCATGAGCATAACTCCATATACACAAGCTGACTAGCTTGTACACATCACTAGTATAATAGTGACTGGATCATACACAAACCATAAGTATAATGATGATTAGCTCATGTGTACATCACAAGTACAAAAATGATTGTCTCATACACATATCACATTTATATTAGTCATTGGCCCCAACATATATCACAAATACATAGTGACAAGATCTAGCCATACATCACAAATACATAGTAACAAGCTCCAACATACATCACATCAACAATAGCTAGTTAACACCTTACACTAGCTAACACATATAAATGGATAACACCTATCCATAATGCATCCTAGATAGAAAGAATACCAATGCATTGCGCACTACACCACAAGTCCTATCATTTCCACTAGTCTTCTGCACCATTGGACAAATGGGAAGAGGATTTGTTGCATCCCATACTACACCATGGGTTTGTCCTCAACCCCACAAGGCTAAGTATATAGTCTAACAACAAGGAGGGGATTCAGTGCATCCCATACTACACCACGGGTCCGTCCACCATCCCAATGGTTTCCCAAAGTAGTGAATCTACCAAACCTGGTGGATTCTTACTTCAATCACCTATAGGCCATCGACGACAAGTCTGTCCACCCAAGAAAAAGTAGCTCCCAATATATACCACCTTGTGACCTTAGTGATATTTTCAGCTATCTTCTTCACAATCTCAGATAACACTTTGCATCGGTCACTTCAATGCTTACCAGTGATAGCCAGTGAACCCTCTAAATACATGATTAGCCTCAGATTACCATTACCTACATAGATGGGTCCCTACCCGTGCAACCGCTACGACCATATCATAACCAGGGTATCCTACTACCTTCACCTTCGTGAAAGAGGTGAATGCTAAATAATCCCTAGCAGTAGCCAAAACATTGGTCATTGGCACGATCTAATGATTGCCTGTCATTGCTCAAATATCATAGAGGTTCACTCTTGGGTGGGTCATACATAACATGAATCACAATCTCAATCTACAAATACATGGGCCTATACATAAACACATAGATATGGGGTTGAATTACACTGACACATAAGAGATACATGGAATGAACATGAGATGTAATACCCATCATATGCATATAATCAAATACCCATTATAAAGTAATCAATCTTTTCTTATTATATAAAAGCATATTATGTATTAAATACACAATATTAGATTCCCTTAGCTTGTTCATACCTATCCAATACCTATTCAACCTCAAACTAAAGCCTGCTAAAGGGAGAAGGTCAAACCAATAAGGTACAACCCCAACCCTTGGATTTATCCCCCTAAACCCTCCCCCTACGGCCTTGAGGTCATAGAGGCATCCTTCACTCAAGGACTACCTACATTCCCTCTTCCAAACGGGTCAAAGTCACATGTAGTTCTCCTTACGATATCTCTCATGGATAGCTACGCACTGGTCATGCCACTTCCATCCACACATACAAAATTTCAATTTAAACCTTACCATGGTTATCTCTCCTCATTTAATGCGAGCATACCTAAACCCCTTACAATTTCCTATCAAGGATATCATGCTGCCTTTGGTACCATGATGATAATACCATGTAGTTTGTAACATAGGTTTCTATTTAGACTTAGAACGAGATAATATGTGTATGTGCATAAAATTGGTCATGTCTAAGTAATCCTGACATTTAATTAAATATTTATTATTTAATTAATTTCTCTAAAGTCTTCTACATGTAATTAAAATTAATTAATTTAAGAATATTGTTCATTCATCTTATTCTCCCACAATAATTGAATAAATTTATTTTATTTAATTATTTCACATGTCTACTTGATTAATTAAATAAATATATTTTATTTATTTAAATTAATTATCATCTTTTGAATTTAATTAAATCTTTTTAATTAAATTTAAATATTTATTTTCTTCTATTAAAATTTTTTTTTCTAATTAACTAAATATTTTTATTTAATTAATTTCAAACACATGTCATTTCTTCAAATTTAATTAAATATTTTATTTAATTAAAGATCTTCTTTCTTCAAATCATAATTAGATATTTCATTTAATTATGAAATCTTCCAATTTCCTCAAAATCTTAATTAAATATTTATTTAATTAAGAAAAATCAACATGCACCCATAAATAAATAATTGAATTTGATAATACATTCTTTATCTTCTCAGTATGTTTCCATTATCTTCTAAAAAAGATGATTTTTTTAATCATCTCATCTTATCTCTTCCATGAAAATAGAAAAATCCTGCTTTATTCGATTTCTTCTATTTTTCTTTCCAGTCTCATCCATCTTCGATCATTCGATCTGTCAGGAATTATCACAGCCATTGACCCACTCAGCCAATCAAAATCCTCGAAAAACTCTATAAGTAAATGTGTGAATCCAAGCATTGGTTACGCAGACGTACACGCACATAGACACACACATGCAAATTACGCTTACACATTTGCATATTTAGCATTCCATCAATAATCATATCTTAGGAGTAATTTGATCATAGCATAGCATAATCTTGCATCTTATTATAGTATGCATTTTAATTTAAATCTCATTCTCTAGTAGTCCATTTCATTGAGCTTGGCACACAAAATCTAAGAGCAACTTGAATCACGAAATGCTTGAGATAGAGAGCAATAAAATGACTTCGAAGAAGCTTCCATAAAGAGTTTCTTTATTGTTTCTTTCAATTTCTTTAATATAATGTTTTATTGAATGTGTTTTGAATTCATTAGGATAATCATATTTTCATACACACATAAAATGGCCCCCACTGTGAGGCCTATGCCCCAATTTTAACATCTTCTTGTAGAGCATTCTGACAGGTTTCTGCATTATGGAGTTCGGTTTTTAGAAAAATTTGGTGTTTTAGCACATCCGATACTTTCTGCAGCGCATATGGGATTTGAATGTTTCTATTTTTGTAGATATTTCAGCGCATCTGGGGACTGTTTTAGCGCTTCTGTGAGTTAATTTAGCGCATCTGAGGGATAGAATAGCGCATATAGTCTCATCACATCTAGAGTTAAATCTGCATTTAATTAAAGTAGCACATTTAAGAGTTAAGTGAGCGCATTTGAGAGTTAAATTAGCACATTTAAGGTAGGTTTCAAAGTATTAACTGTTGTCATTTATAGATTTAAATCTGCACTTAATTAAAGTAGCGCATTTAGGATTTTCTTTAGTGCATTTAGGGTCTGTTTTTGCACATCTAGAATCTGTTTTGGTGCATATGCTGTCTGTTTCGGTGCGTCTAGGTTGTAATACAAAAATAGGATTCTGAGTCTGACACATTCCACAAACATGATCTTTTTCTAGTTTAAAATGAATCAATCCAGGATAGTCACCACACTTTGATCATGTAGTTAAAATAAACCCCATGTCGGTTGTGAAGCAATATCTTCACTTAGCTTAAATCATTGTGATTTGGTGCATTAAAATGAATCTGTTTACTCTACTTGATTGTGCTTGAAAGTGGTAGGTGACTATTCTCTCACCTCGTGCAAACTAGGTGATCAAAAAGCCAGACCCACTTTATCCTTGTGTAGCCCTAATGCAATAACCAAAGTATCCTCTCCCCTTGCGCAATGATGTGATCCTGGTGTAAGAGAAATGATTATTGTCTCTAGAAATTGGGCCTGCCTGGGGATTTCATCACCCCAACATGACACAAATCGGCAATGGAGCTAAAGCCAAGCTACCCCCAACCGGTATACAAATGTGAATCTTAAGGGAAAACCTAAGATTACGAGTATGGATGTGTCATACAAACAGAGTAGTACTCTCATAAACCCTATTGAGCTTAACCTCTTCAAGCTGGAGTGCCACCTAATTGGTGATTAATCTCTTGCCCCATGTATGGCCACTCGAACGGGGGTCCTGAATTAAACACCATTGTTTAGTAAACAAAAGACATTCTATTTGCTAGCACAACACCGGTCGGTGTGAAGGCATCCACACTTTCGTAGTCTGTAGTAGAGGTGATCAATCTACCATGGGAGTTTCATGGGGGTTGGAAGCCTGGTTGGCTTGAGAAGAAAGTGCACTGTAAGGGGGAGCCCATGCAGCCAAGCTTTTGAATTCACACGCTACCGATATGTGGTTGGGGAAACCCTCGTGGAATCTAGCGAATATTGTCCTGGCTTTACCATAGGATGTGCTTGCTTTATCTGTGCTTGGTTACATTCAATTTAATTTAGAGTGTTTGTTGTGTTTTCATTCACATTAATTCAGATAAAGATCATCTGAAATGAACATAAAAAATAGCAACTGAAATCATTCACATCTGACTTTCTGACATCTTTGGTCCAGTAACATTTAGATATTTCTCTCATGATTAGAGAGTGGAAATCAACAAAAATTTTCAAGAGATCAGTTTCCAATAGGATCAAGAAACCCAAGAAACATTTAGGGTACAAGAAAAAATTGCAAAAAAGATTTTTTTTGTACAAAAGTCAACACGTCTTGCTTCATTACCGCGGATTTCTTCATAGATACCAAGACTTTGTTAGGGGATTCACTGACGAGTACATTGTAGATCCTTTGGATTCTCAAGCTTATTATCAAAGATTAGCTCTATCTCAACGATATAATCTTAACCAACCTCTTGAGTTTGATAATATACCACAAGCTTCTATTGAATATCCATCACATCCCAGTCAAATCCTTCAGTAATCTTAAAACCTTTCTTTGAAAACAAAGATCAAATCTTAAGAGTTCACCTTTCAAACAAATTTCTGATTATTGATTCAACTTCCCCAACAGGATTCTGACATCCTTCATCACTAGAAGCCACAAATTAGGAACATCTTTGATCATATCATAAGATTCTCATCTTATCAGATCAAGATATCATCATTGTCGCACTTATCACAGACTGTGATCTAAGTTTAGAAGAACTTTTCAAAATTATATGCCTATCTCTACAAGATCTTAGTACAATAAATTGAAGGATGAAATCCAACAAGAAGGTCAGACCCAAAAAACTCAAGAAGGTGAAATTAGTAATCCTCTTTACAATATAAGTCGTAATCCACTTTTCAACAACGACATGGATAACAGAGAAGAAAATCCATTCCACAACTATAGAGACATGAGCAAAAACCACATAGATAGTGATGATGAACAAGATGAAGAACATCTTAGAGAGGTTGAGCAAGATCCCAAATTTCACAAAGCCATAGAAAAGATCTTGCAACACGATAAAGAAAAATATTTCCTCTATCTAGCTGACCAAGGAGCTAAATTTCCTGATGACTTTGATACCGAGAATTTGAAGAACAAACCTAAAGAGACACCCCTATCTGATTTTAGTGCTTTGACTCAACAAATTAAGGCACTTCAAGGAAAAATTAAAGAGTTACAAGGGGGAACCACAACAAATAAATATACTCTTGAGGAAATTTTTTCTTATCCTTTCGATCGAAGTCTCAACATGATTCCATTTCCCAAACATTGTGAAATTCCAAAATTTGATCATTTTAATGGGAAAGCAGATCCAATTGATCATGTTAAAGACTTCTAAAACATGACTTTAGAGTTCACTCATGAAGACACTTACTTGATTCATTTTTTTCCTACGAGTCTTGGAGCTCACTCTATGGAATGGATATCAAAAATCACACCTCCTATCAAGACATTTGAGGAATTAATCAATTTGTTTATATTACAATATTCCTACAACATCCAACACCAAATTACTATGATAGATCTCTTTAAAATTGCGCAAAAACCTGGGGAACCTTTTATTACTTTTCTTCATAGATGGAGAATAATTTTTGCTAGATATCCACATCCTATTCCTGAAAACGAAAAGATGGTCACCTTCATTAACAACTTGAATTCAGAAATAAGCTATCGTTTGAATTTACATTGTCCTCCCTCTTTTGAGAAATTGATTGAAGATGCTATAACCATTGAAAGTGCTTTGGTCAAAAGAGGAATAATAAAACTTGACAAGGACAATCCTAGCTCATCCAATCATCACAACAATCAGGACAAGTCTAAATTTTGGACTCGCAACAAGAACGTGGTGAATGATGGTGTTGTTGATGTGAATCATGTCTCGACTAAGCAATTTGTTCTTAGTACTCCAAGTACTCCTTGCAACAATAACTATAACAATGTCAACTCGGTTACAAATCAAGGAAATAATCCTCATCCTCCGAGGAACAATGTTAATCAACATTCTACTCCCAATCAAGGGACTTCCAACAATCAAGGTTACTGGGGAACCAACAATAGCAACTCCTTAGGGAATACCTCGAACACAAATCCACAATGATTTTCATTCTTCTCTAGTAGAAGAACTTACACTCCACTGGGTCAATCTTTGGAATTTGCATTCAAAGAGTTGATGGCTAAAAATGTCATTACCTTGCCACCTCAACAAAACTATGAACCTAGTGTGAAGCCTCCATCATGGAATGAGGCATACTATTGTGACTATCATCAGTGCAAAGGTCATCGCACAAATAATTGTCAAGCCTTGAAGAATACCATTCAATACTTAATCAAAAATGGCACCATCACAATAGAAGGACATCAACAATCAAATGAAGACCACCAAGCTTTTTGCAACCCTTTTCCCAACTATCAAAAAGGTGAGTCTTCTGGAAAAAGTGTGAATCATATTGATGATCCGATAATCAATCATATCTACACTGACGATGAACGGGTCAATGTTATTAAAGTCAACAAGAAGGTGGAATATAGAGAAGTCAACGCAACAACAAGGGCACAAGCTAAATTTTTCTTAAAGGGTGTTTCTTTGAAAACCACTATGCCCCTACCTCAACATCAGTATGACTTAGTCAATCAACTTCAAAAAACTCCTACTCAGATTTCCATCTTAGAACTCTTGAAGATTTCCCCAACACACAAGGAAATTCTAGAAAAGGCCCTTGTTGAAACAACTGTATCCACTGATCTGGATGTGGATCAATTTCAAGCCATGGTGGGACAATTTTCCTCACCCACATGCCTCTCATTCTCCAAAAAATATGACGTTTCCATAACTCATCCCCATAATTCATCATTATACTTAGAGGTCATGGTTCACAAATTTCATGTCAGACGAGTTCTAATAGATGGAGGTGCTGGTTTGAACATATGTACCATGAAGTTGGTTAAGGATTTAGGCTTTTCTGAGGACTCCATTGATCTCAGAAGAAAGATTACTATAAAAGCCTACGATGATGAGGAAAGAGCATCCAAGGGTTTAATCATGCTACCAATTAGAGTGGGACATGTTATCAAAAATACTTTCTGTCAAGTATTAGACCGTGATCTTGCATATAACATCTTGTTGGGTCATCCTTGGATCCACGAAATGCAAGTTGTCCCATCCACATATCATCAATGTCTTAATTTTCCTTATGATGGACAAGAAATCACGATACCAGCTGATAATTCAAATATTCAAACTTGTGCCAATATCAAAGCCAGTCAAGATACTTTGGTTCCTAACAATCGAGAAGCTCGTGCTAGTACTTCTCTCAAGGTTGACACACAAATTAGTTAGTTAACCAATAGTTTTGACAAGAAATTGAAATTCAAGGACCATGGGGTTGGGGAGTTCTCTCTCTATCTTGCTAATTTACCTACATCACCTCGGTCACATGGGCAACCTTCCATCACACAACATCAAATATCAACATCAACATCAACACAACCACCAACAGAGCCAAGCATAAAGTTTAATGGACGATTCATCAAAGAAAAATTCCCCATGAAAGATCCTGAGGATAGCAAAATTCTAAACTGGCTCTATAAAGATGAAGATGAAACAGTTTTTAATGTCAAATTATTAACAAATAGATATGGAAAAGGGTATTCAATCATGCAGAAGATGGGATATGATAAGGGTCCTATCAGAAAAAGAAAAGGAGTAGTTGAGCCTATTCACCTTCAAGGACTTGCTGCGAAAGAGAAAACCAGATTAGGCTATGATACTAACTCAAAAGAAAGAATACCCAAACAACGACATGACATTGTCTTCACATTGCAAGAAGGTTCAAATTCAAGAGAAGCATGTTTGGCAACAATTCAAAATTTTGTGGATGATATCTCTGACACAGACTCTACTAAATATGAATGGGACACCATTCACAATGATGAATTATAGAGGGACAAAAAGGTTGATATAATACACAAGTATACCCCAACTCTAATCGAAGGTGAAGGGTCAGGGTCCCAAACATGAGAATCTGAACTACAAGGTGACTATGATTCTAGTGGTACTGAGTCAGATTCAAATGAACAAGACTATCGCGAGAACAGTACCATTATTGATCAGCCTCATACCTCAGATCCTACAGTCAACTCCATCATGACCATAACCATAGCTGATTTCACGCAACCCAACGACCTGCTATCTTTGATCCATCTCGATCTCATTGAATGGGATTCATCTGAACCTATCGATATACCTATGTTTCCAAGTGACGAAACTATCATAAACTTCCTTTCCACAGATGACATAAATGATTGTTCCACTAGCGATTTTCGGCATAGAGTCTTTAATCAGGAGAGTGTCAAGTCTCCTAGCTACAAAAGAAAAAATCAAAAAGAAAGATCTAATGGTGAAAACTAGAATCTAGTAGTGTTAGATCAAACAAAAGATAAAATAAAGAGCGTATTGGATGGTGAAAACCTTTTGAAGGCACTAGACGATGGGAATATTGATACTCTCCCGGAGCACTACTATGAGCGATCACCTATTTTGATTGAGCCTACAAATGTTGTCAATCTTAAAAATTCAGACAAACCAAGGATTTTTATAGTTAGCTGCACCAATGACAGAGAAAGAAATACCAGAATTAATGGAATTTCTAAGAGAAAATCAAGTCAACTTTGCTTGGTCTTATGCAAACATGCCAGGTCTTGATCCTAATCTTATCATGCATCACTTATCTATCAAACCAGGGGCTAAGCCTATGAAACAAAAACTTAGAAAGATGCAACCCCATGTGGCATTATTGGTTAAGGAAGAACTAAGAAAACTCCTTGATGTGGGCTTCATAAGATCAATCAACTACGCAAAATGGATCTCCAACATTGTTCCTATATCCAAGCCAGATAAAAGTGTCAGAGTATGCACAGATTTTAGAGATCTTAATAAAGCATGTCCTAAGGATGACTTCCCACTTCCAAACATTGACACTATAGTTGATTTGACAGCTGGCCATGCCATGTATTCATTAATGGATGGTTTTTCTGGTTACAACCAAATCAAGATTGCACCCAAAGACCGGGAGAAAACAACTTTCACATGTCCATGGGGAACTTACTGTTGGAACGTCATGCCTTTCATTCTAAAGAATGTTGGGGCTACTTATGAAAGATCCATGACTACAATCTTCCATGACATGATGCACACATTCATGGAAGATTATGTAGATGACATATTGGAAAAGTCATACACCAGAGAAGGACATCTGGAAATATTGTCCAAAATATTTGCAAGATTGGAGAAATTCAAAGTTCGCCTCAATCCCAAGAAATGTGTTTTTGGGGTCACATCTGGAAAACTCTTAGGATACATAGTATCAAGAAAAGGAATTAAAGTGGATCTTGCCAAAGTATAGGCAATCATGGAAATGCCTCCCCCAAGGAACATTACTCAATTGAGATCATTACAGGGATGACTTCAATCTATACGAAGGTTCATTACACAACTGGCCGACAAAAGTCTACCTTTCACACATCTACTGCATAAGAATGTTCCTTTCAAGTGGGATGACAAGTGTGAACTGGATTTTCAACAAATCAAATAGTACTTAATGACTCCACTAGTTCTAGTACCACCAAATCCAGACAAACCATTGATCTTGTATATTGCCGCAATAGAGACATCCTTGGGTGCATTGCTAGCACAAGAAGACCATACAGGGAAAGAAAGTGCAATTTATTACATCAATAGAACACTAAGAAGTCATGAGCTCAACTACACTACCATCGAGAAGGCTTGTCTAGCAGTAGTATTTGCTTCACATAAATTTTGGCATTACATGTTAACTCATACGATCAATCTTGTTTCAAAGATTGATCCACTCAAGTATCTATTAAGCAAAGCATCATTAACAGGAAGGTTAGCAAAATGGGTAATGATTCTGAGTGAGTTTGACATCCATTATGTTGATCGCAAGGAAATCAAAGGATAGGTTATCGCTGATCAACTAGCTGAGGCACCACTACAAGCAGACCACCCCCTGCACATTGAATTTCTAGATGTTGATGTCTTTACTATCGAATCTAAACAACCAGGGTCTCTATATTTTGATGGTTCTTTCACTCAACATGGATCGGGGGTAGGCATACTCTTTGTCACCCCTCAAGGACACACCATTCCTCGATCATATAGGTTGATGTTTCCATGCACCAACAACATAGCCAAATATGAAGCATTAATCACTGGACTTAAAATAGCATTGGAATGGAGGATTACAGAGTTACAAGTATATGGCGACTCATGGTTAGTCATTAATCAGATCAATGATGATTATCAGACCAAAGATGACAAATTTTTGTCATATAAAAATATGGTGGATGACTTCAAGAAGTACTTTGTGGACATCAAATTCACACAAATTCCAATACTTGATAACAAAGCAGTCGATGCCATGGCTACGATCACATCATTGTTACAACTCCCAGAAAATTAGGCTCGCTATGAATTTTTGGAGGAACAATCATTTACACTTGCTTATGACACCCTTGAAAGCCAAATCATTTGCCACTTGGTAGGATCCGATTCACCTTGGTATGGCAAGATTTATGCCTACCTAAAAGATGATATCTTACCACCTGATTTATCCCATAACCAAAAAACAAAATTTTATCTACCAATCGTCTCGCTACACTCTTATCACCGACACCCTTTATCACTGTGGTCTTGATGGTACTCTACTTCGATGTCTTGAATGTGATGAATTTGACAAAGCTTTACAAGAATTTCATGGTGGCATTTGCGTACTCATTCAAGTGGACTAACGTTATCCAAGAAATTGAGTAGAATGGGTTACTACTGGCCTACAATGGAGAGGGAATCATTCACTTTTGTGAAGAAATGCTCTAAATGTCAGATACATGGAAATATCATTCATGCACCAGCATAGGAACTACAACCATTTACACCAACCTGGCCATTCTCTCAATGGGGGTTAGATCTAGTTGGCAAGATTCATCCTTCATCATCGAATGGACACAAGTTCATCATCATAGTGACAAATTATTTTACCAAGTGGATTGAGGTAGTACCTCTCACTAAAGTCACCGGCAAAAAAATCTAATCTTTTATACTCAACTATCTCATTTGTCAGTATGGCATTCCCACCTCCATCATCACAGATAATGGAAGACCATTCAAGAATCAAGATGTTGATGAACTTTGTGAGTGATTTTGTATTCAACACAGATATTCAACACCTTACTATCCACAAGGGAATGGCCAAGCAGAGGCCTCAAATAAAACAATATTGAAAATTTTGAAGAAGACTGTGAATGATGCAAGGAAAGATTGGCACATTCAACTCAATCCTGCATTATGGGCCTATAGAACTAGCATCAGAACGCCGACAGGAGCCACACCATTTGCTCTTGTCTATGGAACAGAGGCTATACTTCCTCTAGAAGTTGAGATTCCCTCACTTAGAGTATCACTGAAAGGTCTCATAATAGATGATGAATATAGAGTTTCTCGACTACAAGAGCTAGAACTCCTTGATGAAAAGAGACAATGAGCAACTGATCATTTGAAAGCATATCAACAAATGATGTCTCACAGCTATAGTCACAGAGTCAAGTCACGTACCTTTCAGGTTGGTGATCTTGTTCTGAAAGAGAACCCACGCAATCAACAAGACAAAGAGAAGAAAGGAAAGTTTGAACCAAATTGGCTAGGTCCTTATGTGGTTATAGCAGTATATGGTTTAGGAGCATACAAGTTGTCAACGCCAGAAGGGGACCTGTTTGATGAACCCATTAACAACATGCACCTGAAGAAGTATTATGTCTAAAGAATTCATCAAAAAAATTAGAAAAAGTCTTGAAAAAATATCAAAAATAGCAGAAAAAGTCCTAAAAAAATACAAAAAACATTAGAAAAAGTCTAAAAGAAATCACAAAAATAGTAGAAAATGTCCTAAAAAAATGGTTACCCTGATGAAAACCTGGCAGACAAGCATCTCGGTAGCAACAAAAAAAAAAAAAAAAAATTGTCATAGGGTGAAAACTTGGCAACAGGAAATCTATTGACAAGAAAAATGCAATAAAAAAAAATAGTGAAAATCTGGCAAACAGACGCTATTTGTAGCTCTCCATCTATTAGTTCTTGTTCTGTACTTGGCTTCTCAGCCTTCATTTTCATGCATCTTTCCATCATCTTAGGGCCATACCAACATTAGGCTGTCATCATTTTCCTAGAACGATAACGTCTTACCATGGCTTGATTATTAAACATATTCATTTCGGCAAGTTATGTTAATACTGGGGGCAAACAGTGGCATACTGGGGGCAACCAACTTTCAGGTTTTTACCAAAATAGCTAGACAATGACATAACATCCAATCATGTGAACAAACAATCAAATCTTATGAACAACTATCCAATCATTGACTCATATCACAATGGTTTTTCAACAAAATACCATATCATGACTCATATTTGAATGATCTCAAAATCTGAATAAGGATTGGAATATCAATTTTACATTTTGAACAAATGGTTGTTTTATTTTTTGATATCATCTCTCTGGAGCACACTCAATGATGTACTAAACTAGAGTGGCGAGGAAGGAGGATGATTTTTCTTTGTCTTTTTTTTGGAGGTTAACTATCGACTTGATGCAAATATGTCGTGAAACATAATTTCCAAAGCATATCATTGACGATAGTTCCACATTTGCATCTGAAGGTGGTTAGTCTTTGTCTGTTTAGGAAAGAAATACTCAGGTCATCTCGGTCCAATTATACCTCAATGCTTGTGTTTGCTTGCTATATCAAAAATCATGAAAGTTGTACTCAGGTCATCATTGGTGCTAATTTACCCTCTGATGCTTGTACATACTTCCAACATTTTAAAATGCTCTATGATGATTCAAGAAAGCTAACAAAAATCTCAACAAATGGTTGGTTTCATTTAGTTGCATTTCATCTCGCCCATTGTACATATCTACATACTGGATTTACATCAGAGTTTTTGAAAGGATAACAAGAACATCAATGACTACCATGTCTTGTTGGACTATTTGTGGAGGACATTCAAACATTTGTTTCATTATCGTTCATTATCATTCATTTCATATCATTTCATTATCATTCATTTCATATCATTTCATTTATCATTTCATTATCATTCATCTTCATTATCAATTTCATTAATCATTATCATTTCATCTAGGTCCTATCATCTATCCTTTATCATTCATTTGCATATCATTTATATCCTCTATCATCTTCATATCATTAACATTTTATCATTTTCATAATTCATTTCATTATCATTTATTTGTATATCATTTAGATCCTCTATCATATTCATATCATTAACATTTTATCATTTTCATATTCATTTCATTTTCATTTTTGCATCATATTTATCACTTTATTTCATTTCACCCATCACTTATCATTTCATTTTTATTAATTTCTTATCATTTCATATATCATTTCATTATCAATATCATTTCATATCACTTTCATTTTCATATTGTTATTTCATTATCATTATCATTTCATATCACTTTCATTTTCATATTGTTATTTCATTATCATTATCATTTCTTATCATTCAAATTCTTTATCATTTCATTATCATTCATTTCATTGCCATTTCATTTCATTATTTTTCATTAAATTTCACTTTTCACTTATTATTTCATTATCGTTCATTTCATTCAATTTCACTTATCACTTATCATTTCATTATCATTTCATCATCATTAAAAATCATTACATTTCATCACATATCATTTATCATCTTATCATACATCTCATTATTATTAATCATTTCACTTCATATCATTATTCATTATCATTTATCATTTGTCACATTACATTCATATCATATCTTTAATCGTCCTATCATTTTTTCATATCAATTCATATTACAAATTCATGATGCATATCATAAACACAACATTCATTTTCCATCATATTATCATTATTTACTTGCATTTGAAAATCCAAAAACAAACATTCCATACATGCATTTTTTTTACCAAACAACATTTTTCATAAAACATATCAAATATCCCATGACATATTTTTATAATCACATCACAAGTCATCCACTTGCATGGCATCATTAGTACACATCATCAATCATTTTTTCCTCCATATCATGTTAGTCATCAAATCATTTAGATGCATACAAAAATCCATAACATATATAAATAAATGCATATCACATAATCATCTCATAAATGCACATCACATCATCAAAAAAATCATCACCGCTACATATCATCGCTCATCATAAATAATACAAATGTCCAATGTCCAAGGAAACTGAAAATTCCAAAGAGAGATACATGGGGTATGATCAAAAATCAAATATACATGCTCCAAAAATGATATACATGTGTGAAATATATCTGCATCACAACATCACAAACTAGTTGGTCGATGCCCTTGATGGAGCTAGTCTAGAAGGAGGTGGTCTGCCACTAGTACCTATGTCTGGATCCCGTCGAGGCCCAGTAACCCCCATGCTATATGTGGTTGTCCGTGACCTACTCCTAGTCCTACTGCGAGACCATGGGAATGGCTCCCTGCGCTCAAGAGGAAAAAACTCCTCATATCTGACACGATAATACTCTTCCTCCCACACCATCTCCGTGCCCTTGGCAATAGCCTCTCACAAAGATGCACTCTCTACAGTGCCCATAAGCCTCTGAGCCACGCCTTTGGCCTCCACTGCCCTCCGTCTCAACTCATCCCTCTTTGTGATCAACTGAGCTATCTGTGGGTCTAGGGCAGGCTGAGATACCTATGTCGGTGCTAGAGCCTGAGCCTGTGCCTATGTCAGTTGTGACTGTAACTACGCTATCAAACTTTGCACCTGACCTAGCTAACCTTGAACAGTCTGCACCTAAGCTTGCAACATGTCTATCTGTGCCTGCTGTGATGAGGAGGAAACCTTGATAATGGTTAGTGGTCTGCCACCAGATCTGGGCCTCCGTACAATCTACGCACTGGTTAGGCTATCAAACATCTGCCTCACTTCCCTCCCCTCGTCCCCTCCATCATCTCCCCCATAATCCCCATCATTTGAGCTATCATCATCCCTACCACCCTCCTCATCTCTGCCACCCTCCTCCTCATCTCTACTCTCCTCCCCCTCCTCTCCTCCACCCACCTCCTGCTCTCCACCGGCCACACCCTCCTGTCTCTCCACCCCTGGTTTTTGTACTACTGCAATGGGCCCTGGCTCATCGGGGCATGTAAATCATGGGAATTGATGTGTATGGAAGTACACTAAGTACTCATCTGACATACCTGCATTTGTCACCTCTGGTCTGTATGCCCATACCTCAGGCTGTAAGCTAGAATACTCTGTATACGCCACCTAGTATGTAATACAACATCCCCATCCAGGATCATCCTTACACCGCCCATAGTGAGCAATGCCCTGTGGCATCCCCTATGTGTACCCGTAATATCTCTGAACCCGTAATGCCAAAAATATCTCAATAATATATGAGATCTGGCCTATCAGATATCGGGGCATACAGACAAATGGAATCTCCAAATGATGTGTCCCAAGGCTTGCAATATGTATATGGCCTCCATATAACGACATCCACATCATCTAGCATGTGCCACTAGTACTCCAACTTTCCCAACTTGGGTTGGACAAGTGCACTTGAATATGCCTCTACATACAGCCTACCTGGTGGCCTAGCCCTGGCACACTCTGGCCTCATAACCGCAATATGCTCCCATGCCCAGATCTGGACCAGAGTCACACCACTGGCCAAACTCGTTGATCCTTAGTATACCACCTAATGTAGATCATGATACAAATGAGCCAAAATGCAACTCCCCCAGGCATACCTCCGCGGCTGAGTCACCATCCACTCTAGCATCTTCCCCCAACCAACTGAAAATCCAGTCAACTGATGGTCCGGTCCAAGGAAGCCTCCAATGAATGCACCCAACACTACAACTAAGGCTAGATATCTACTCAAATCCACCCACGACACCCAATATCCTGCTATCGGCATATCACCATAGATCCTCCTCAGTGCCTTCGTCCCTCCTATCTCCTTGTGGTCATAAACCATAAGGGCACCTACCATAGGAATCCCTAGAATCCTATACATATCCTCGGGTGTCACAGTCATCTCACTAGTCAGAAAATGAAAGGTGTTATGATCAGAGTACCACCTCTCTGCCAATGCAGTTAGCAGTCCCCTGTTGACTCGAATCCCTCGCGGGATAGTCAACAAAGATCCCAGCCCATAGGCACCTATCCACTGTATCTCTACGGGAGTCAACTCTCCTACCCGATCCCAACATATTGGGAAACACTCTCTAATCTGGAGGTTGTCGAAAACCTCCTATTTTTTTGGTCATCACAAGGATAATTAATTAGACTCATACCAATAACTCATATCATGCGCTCTATCTATCAAGTGAACTATATCCATGACCCATATCAAATTAATCAATGCTTCATATCAGTGACTCATATCAGTGACCCATATCAGTGACCCATATCATGCAATCAATCATATCATGCAATCACGGCTGCATCTATCTATCTAAATATCAAATCAATCTACTCTATCATCATTATACTATTTCTTTTTCTTTTTCAAGAAAGCAAATTTATCAACAATCCAATCATTTTATTTCCCATTTGTACTTCAGTCATGAATGCAAATATGTTTGAAAACCATCATCTACTATTTGGTTTCTATCATAGAAATAAATTTTATCAGACATTTACTCTTTGTTTGTCCTTCATGAGAAGCAAAGTTATTAGACAATCAGTCAATCAATCAATCAATCTACTCTTTGTTTTTTTTTGGGAAACAAAGTTATTAGACATTTACTCTTTATTTTCTATTTTGGGGAAGCAAAGTTATCAGTTAATCATAAGGTTTTCTATCATTTCTACTCATATCAGCATGATGGAAAAATAATTTATCTATCTATTGACCAAGGGAGCAATGTATACACCATCATTTTTCATCATAAAACACATTCTACCAAAATTTTCCTAGATGCGCTAATCTGTGCCTCTAGTGCACTAAAACTCACAAGTGCTATAGTTTACCTCGAAAGCGCTAAAACTCCGGATGCACGATTTTGCACCCTAAAAGTGCTAAATTTTTTCCTCTAAGCGCTAAAACCCTATATGCGCTAAGATACCCCGCAGATGCACTACTTCATACCCTAGATACGCTAATAAACCCCTATTGTGGCCAATCCCTAAATGCGCAACTATATGCCCTAGATGCACTAAAGTTTTCTAGTCGGACTTCAACCCTATAAGCACTAATCCACACTTTGTATGTGCTAGAACACCTAGTTTTACCCTACACCTATATGCACTAAAGAATACCCTATATGCGCTATGGAAAGTTTCGAATGTGCTAAAACAGATAGGCAGATGTGGTAAAACATTTTTTTTCCTAAATCCGTGCGAAAAAAGCTTTAAAATTGATCAAATTCACAAAATTTTGAATCATAAAGGGTTCAATCGACTCACCGACGGTCCATACGCGGTTGGTCTCTGGAATCGGTGGGCCCGCTTGAATCTATGTGTGTGAAAGGGAATCGACATCTTGCTAAGTCACTGTTAGAGCATAAAAATCACTATAGTAAAAGGGTGAAAATGATTTCCACTTTTACCCCTTTTACCTTGTATGGGTCAATTAAGGTGAGTTTTTGGTGGCATTTTACTTTATTTTTTCACCAGGGGCATCTTTTACACCACTTATCGGGAGCTAAATCACTGAATTCACCAGCAGAATGTCATCATCCACTCAAGTGTAGTTTTTCACATTTTTGAAACTCATATCATCATCCGTGATTTACCTCCCGAGGGGGCATCATCGGCATTAGCATCAAAAACATATCAAGGGAAAAAAATTTATTTTCTTTCAAGTAATGCGTTTCACATATCACTTCAAAGAGGGGAAAAATGTATGTGCATAAAATTGGTCATGTCTAAGTAATCCTGACATTTAATTAAATATTTATTATTTAATTAATTTCTCTAAAGTCTTCTACATGTAATTAAAATTAATTAATTTAATTATATTGTTCATTCATCTTATTCTCCCACCATAATTGAATAAATATATTTTATTTATTTAAATTAATTATCTTTTGAATTTAATTAAATCTTTTTAATTAAATTTAAATATTTATTTTCTTCTATTAAAAAAACTTTCTTCTAATTAACTAAATATTTTTATTTAATTAATTTCAAACACATGTCATTTCTTCAAATTTAATTAAATATTTTATTTAATTAAAGATCTTCTGCTTTCTTCAAATCATAATTAGATATTTCATTTAATTAAAGATCTTCTGCTTTCTTCAAATCATAATTAGATATTTCATTTAATTATCAAATCTTCTGATTTCCTCAAAATATTAATTAAATATTTATTTAATTAAGAAAAATCAACATGCACCCATAAATAAATAATTGAATTTGATAATTCATTCTTTATCTTCTCAGTATGTTTCCATTATCTTCTAAAAAAGATGATTTTTTTAATCATCTCATCTTATCTCTTCCATGAAAATAGAAAAATCCTACTTTATTCGATTTCTTCTATTTTTCTTTCCAATCTCATCCATCTTTGATCATTCGATCTGTCAGGAATTATCACAACCGTTGACCCACTCAGCCAATCAAAATCCTTGAAAAACTCTATAAGTACATGTGTGAATCCAAGCATTGGTTACGCAGACGTACACACACACAGACACAGACACACACATGCAAAGTATGCTTACACATTTGCATATTTAGCTTTCCATCAATAATCATATCTTAGTAGTAATCTTATCATAGCATAGCATAATCTTGCATCTTAGTATAGTATGCATTTTAATTTAAATCTCATTCTCTAGTAGTCCATTTCGTTGAGCTTGGCACACAAAATCTGAGAGCAACTTGAATCAACGAAATGCTCGAGATAGAGAGCAATAAAACAACTTCAAAGAAGCTGCCATAAAGAGTTTGTTTATTTTTTCTTTCAGTTTCTTTGATATAATGTTTTATTGAATATGTTTTGAATTCATTAGGATAATCATATTTTCATACACACAATATGTATACAAAGTGAATATAAGTTATCTTAGATATCATATGTATATTGGTTCTTGATATCTTGAACCACTATATTATACCAATGAAAAACCCCTTAAACATTCATATATGAAGATAACACGGTAAAGTAATTATCTCAATTATGATGAATTTACTAATAGTAAGAGTACTAATATTCATCATCTATTCACAAGGAGACAATTATGTGAAACTCAAATATGGCTCCAAATGATATTCGACTAATATAATTAAGCATCCTAATCTTATTAATTTATGAAATTAATTTCCATGAGAATGTACCATACCTCAATAAGGCCATAGAAATATTATGTTAATTTTGAAAGATAAAACACAATAGTTATAAACTTGTTCTAGACAAAGTTGATATAAAAATCAACTCTAGATGGTTAACAACAATTTGCTACAAGATCATTAAATGACAATGGACACTCAATAATATTGATAGCAATATGATTCTTAACCTTTTTGATTCATGTATCCTATAGCGTAATCCCACATTCTTATAATAGTTTAGTTTATGGACTAGATACTATTGCACTTTTCACTTGTAGCTAAATACTTCTTATAATTGCATATACCAACATGCTATGATATCAACTATATCATAATATGTTCCTTGATATATTTAATAAATACTAGAAACTCATGATTAAAACTGCCCTACTAACCTTATATTTTGACTTATTAACCAACTTTATATCATGTACCATTGTCATAGTCTTTAAAACTATTGTCTCCAAGATAAATACACCATGTGAACTATAGTACAATATCTAACCATAAGAAGGCATACATCAATACTTATAAACTTGTTTTAAGTATAATTAATGCCTAAATCTTACTTAAGAAAGTTGGTAACACTGTATCCATTAGACTGATATATGAAAACATAGTTCCATTATTAATATTACTAATAATACTATTGCTCTTCTAAATTCTTTTACCTTAGGGTGCATCTCCATATTCTTATGATGATCTATTTAATAGACTAGATAATTTAATCAAACTCATCATTTAGTCTAATCTTGACCTTAATGGGAATTAGTAAGGTATCAAGAGATGCTAGGTAGGACTTATCTCATAACTTGATGTCAACCACATTGCCAAATTAAATGATAGTTTCCCTCCAATTGGTATACATTTTATATTGTGGTTCATTATAGGTATAATATTAATTTCAATATCAATGTTCTCATATCTAAGAGAATGCTAGGCATCATGTGGTCATATAAAGAATATCGAAGGAATCAATGGATTATTGAAAGTACCATGCTTCAACATTAGGATTCTCATACTCAAGAGGTCTATAGTCATCATGAGATCGTATAAATCCAAAATCCAAAATCCAAAATAGATTTCCAAAAATATCAACTCACAACATTAAAATATACTTTTAATATTATTAAAATATCATTTCTACTTAAATTATCATGCAAATCAACTTATATTAAGTAAACCTTATTCCTAATTCATAAATATAAAGATACAATTTTTGCTATAGATTCAATCTAAAACTATGTACTACCTTATTTGATTTACCCACTTAAGAATATACACCATCTATCACCATCTACCAAGATAGTTCAAACTTCCTAAGATAAAAAAAGAATTTTAACCTTGAAAATGTTAATCCCAATGCTACCTTTGTAAACAAGAAAGTCTTATATAGGCACTTTTTCAAATCTTCCTCACCATTTTAGAAATAGAAAACAATATCACAGGATCAAGGTTTATTTATTTTTGCTCTTGAAGAGTGATATCAAGGATGATTATACTTATTGATATGAATATGAAAGATATTTATGATGTTAACATTAAGATCGACTCCTCTCATGGCATTCCACTAACCAAACTCTCTGCTTTGTAGATACACAAGCCTCTAATACTTTTTTGTCCTGCTCTGCTTGTTGGGGTACAAATTTCATTGGAATTGAGTGGGTGGATGTGGTGGATTTCCTTTATCTCTAAGAATTCCTTTGTTATTGCAAGATATAAAGCCAAACAAAAGTCAGAGCAAGCTAGTTGAACACCTCTACAAAAGCTCTTCTCTTTGCCACATCGTGTGTCTCATAAAATACTAATAGCTTCTATCCTTCTATGAATGTCCACGCTTGTTTAAATTTCCTCCTCAGGTGCAAACTAGAAGGAAATATGTCTTCAAATGCTCAAAACTATAGATTTACACCGACTCACTACATCTCCTTGAAAGTTTCTAAAGCCTTTTCAATGAATCCATTTTTATTTTTGTGCTTATCCTATGATCAATGTAGTCCCATGAGACCACTTTTCTTTAATGGGATCCTTATCCTCCTTCATTCCCTCACTTTGCATCTTCTTTCCCTAAATAGATCTTAAGTTTATAGATTATGGAGGGTTATGAATCTCTTTTCCCTTATGCACTAGCCTTCATGCAGAGCCACAAATTTATCTTTGTTTATGACTTAAACTGCCCAATTGAAACTCATGTTTTTATGGTTTTTGCTACCTATTTTTTGTTGTATGTCATCATTCACCCTCTTTTTCCATTCTTTTCTCACACCTTTTACTCCTCCATTCACATATCCCTTCACCTTTTTTTCTTTTTCTCCCTATCTCACACCATTATCTACACTCTTCTCTTGTTTGTGTACTATTTCCCCTACGTTTTTCTTCTAAGGAAAAGCTTCATATGTCCTTGCTTCTCTTCTAAAACTTCCCTTCTACTCTTCTCCTACATTCTCTCTTATTTCTTCAATCTTCACATTCTAGAAATTACCTTCCTTACACCTTACTCTCCTTCACGTTTATGTCTCCTCCTCAAAATGAAATGTAAATCTCTAGTAAATATGAGATCGTGGGGTTTAAATTTTTTTCAGGCACCATATATTTTCCATATCATATAGTGTTCTCATGCTGCAAATGAATGGACACCCATATCGTCATATGACATTAGAGGAGAAAAGAAAAGGGTGCCAAGCCTTACTAAATGCATTGTATACTATCCACTTGTCATGGCACCCATACCCCTACCTTTACTCTCCTTGACTTCCATTCTATAGGATTAATAACCTTGGATGTGACACGACTAGCTAACCTGAGAACAACTCTTTCCCTCCCATTTTGATCTTCAAATGCATCTATCTCATGGTCATTCCATCTTCTACAATCTCTAGGAGAATTCTACACATGAGATTGATCCTTTGAGTATTTCTTGAGCAATTCAACACATCTTCACATCTTGCTACACTTTTTTCAACAATTGGAGTTGTAACTTGGTGTCCCAAGGGACTGCTTCTTCATTGTTGCAACAACATAGACCTTACCAAGCTTGTCTCCTCCTCTACGTGCTTAAGGGTACCTTGATTGAGAAGGTGATATTGATTCTTGATTTACATAGCATAATGGTTTTGTGATTGTTCGGTACTCTTTCCTACTATTTCCTTTATTGTATTTTCTATTTTGTGGCTTTCTTGGTTGTCCATGGAGGTGGAAACACCAAAGCAAGGGTTTGATTGAGGCAAACCCCTATACAACCCCAACATTTTTCCTCTCTTGGTTGTGTGTAGGTACATGTACATGTGGAACTTGTTGGAAAAGTGGACCCTTAGTGAGTTGGTCTTCATCAGCTTCATTTTTGTCATTCATTTCTTATATTATGTTATTTATCATTCTGTTTAGTACGTTAAACTTCATTAGCTAGACTGACACTAGGTTTTTTGGAATTTTGTACTATACTTTTACACTTTCTAGCCATATGGACACTAGCACCCTAGAGAGATGCTAGCACGCCACACTATCATCTCTAATTTGCACCGCTGTCCTCGAGTAGAGATTTTCTTGAGGTATAGTTCATGTACCAGAAACTGACTCATTTAACCCCATCCAAACATTCAATTCAATAGAGTGATAGAAGCACTTGAGAGTGGTCTTCATTCTCTATCTTTGTCCTAAGAGCTCTTATCCAGTTCGAGGCAAGTTAGGGTAGCCCTCCGCTCTCGACTCTCTGTGACTTGGAGCCTTGGTGTGATTGGTCCCCCTATCTTACATTTTGGTGAACTTGACAAGAACCATTTTTGTTCCGTTCGACGGTACTGAAAGTTCCTTTCCTTGTATCCTAGGAGAATTGTGGGTGCGAGTGTTGTGAGGCACCTAGCCTTGCAACCCGAGCTATGACCCCTAGTGGAATAGTTGGAAGGTTCCATAAGCATTGCAAAATGAAACCTTAATTGGGTCATTGTCTACTTGCAAAGGCCTTGGGGTCTCCGTGAAATTTTTGTTTAGTGTTCATGCAAATGGCCTCCTTTTTACATCTACCCATCCCATCCATGCAACCTAAAAGTAGTTCTCTTTGCATAAAATTCACCTCATAGGACCTGCTGATGAATTACAATAGAGAACCATCTCCCTTATACATCCCCACACAAATCAATGAAAACAATGTAACTAGTGTCCTCGTTGATCCCACGTGTCAGGTGAATGTTATCACAATGTAGATTATACTGATTAATTTTTTAAATAAAGATGGGTATGAAAAATCTAGGAGTACTATTCACACACATAATGGGCTTTATGTTCCTCCCCTTGGTTGCATCACCTTGTTAGTCCTAGTTGGACCTAAATCAATAAATTTACTCTTTGACATAATCTTGGGGTCTAGACTCTTTAGGGTGAAATTGGGTTTTAATCTTGTTTGATCAATCTTGTTGAGATTCGAGTATTGGTGGCTCTATTATGCTTCAATTCCTCATGTATCAAGCATAATTTTACCCATACTGGTATCCCACATTGACAAGTTTATTTTAAATTTATTTTCCAACTGCATTGTCAAGCGTGGAGGTCACTAGTATGGATGTGATATCTATCTTGTAAAGAGACATGATGATTGATAAATGTTAAATATATAATTTTTTAAAATATTGTTAGATCTTGATCCAGTTTGGTAGCTCAAAGGTTTACACAAGTTCTATTTTAAGTTTTTTTGTGGGGATTTTAAGAATTTTTAGTTTTGGTGGTTAAGATTATTCTATTTTCAATAGTTTTAATCTAAATTTAAATATGAATTTGTCATTTTCTTGATTTACAATTGATTTCAAAAATAATTCTAATACTTCAATTGTTTGGGATTTATTTTTTAGTTTAGGGTGAAATATGATTATTTGATAATAAATTTCATTTACAAAATTATATTATAATCAATTTAAAATTAATTATAAATTACTCCTATAATGAACCTAATTCATAAAAATGACAAAAGAAAGAGGGAAAGGGGACAAAAGTGAGCACAAGTTTTCCAAGGATCTCGTGTTAGATTTGTTAGAAATATAAATTCTATTCAATCACAATCTCTAAAAAATTATTATATAGATACACAACTATCATGTTTGGATATGTCTTTTCATATACATTCCCTATCTAAAGGATCTTTGGATCAAGAATTATATATAGAGAAATATATTCAAAGCTCTCTAATTTTTGTAATTGTAATTAAAACATGTTATATTGTTAATTGCAAAGATAATTGTTTTTTATCAAAAAAGTGGGAAACTAGGGTTTCAATCCTTACAAAAACTACCTTAGAGTAGAGAAAAACAAGTCCACATAAACTAGGTATAAAAAATTAACAACACATAAACATATATCTAGCAATAGCTAACAAAAGAAATAAGAAAAAGAAAAGACAAAGACCAAAGACCAAAATATGGAAAAGGGGATGAATTGTCACTCCTCAATAATTAGCTTATGCATTTGACTATATTGTTCCATGTTAGTAGTAGCCATCTCTTGCATCTTCAACTTCATATCATACAAAATTGAAATAATTATGGCGACTATGTGCAATATCTTTGTGTTGTTCTATAGCATAGTGTTCTTTTTCACCTCTTCATAAGAAATAGGTTTGATGTGGGCTCTATCATCCCCAATTTTTACAAAAGGTAGCATAGTGTTGATGTGTTTTTTATGCCCTTCTCAACACAGGTAATGCATGGGTGCATCACCTCTCTTGAAAGACAATCTTCCACAATCTAATTGCAGAACACTATCCCAAGGTATCTAATGTCAGGTATTGACAGTGCTTGGAATATCTCAGTTGTTTCATGTGATTTTCTGGTAATCATAGGGCGGACTTACGGATGAGTTACAAAGCGTGGGAAGTTGGGTCCGCAAATGGAGTTCCAAGGTGTGAAATTAATGTGCAATTGTTGCAGGTTCAAAATAGTAGTCTAGAACTCCTATTCCATCATCAGATTTGGCTTTACAATGTGCAATGAACCTTTCCTAAGGTCACTATTAAAAGAAAAGTCAAAAGGGCAAGGAGAAGAAGTTCCTAGAACTAAGCTATGAATGAACAGTGATCATGGAGGTTGCTACAGTAGACAAACTTCCTAAACTGGGTTTTTCTTGGCCAAGAGGAACCTACAGTTACACAAAACTAGTGCAATCTCCTAAGGTCTTCTAATTTTTAGATTGCACATACACATCATGAACATGCAATTGAACAAGGTTGCAATAATTAAATAAAGAAGCCCAGGCTAACTTTGCACAATAGTTGTCATCAACAAGTGCCAAAAGTATGGGTTGAAAGCTCATCAAATACCCTAACAACAATGTCCATCATCATATCCATTCAAGAAACTAACAACTAAAATAATATGGAAGTAGAACCATGCATGCATAATAAAAAAACTCAAGAGAAACACCCATAAATCATTCAATGAAGCTCTCTATTGCTACAGAATGCCTTTACATAAGCTCTCCAACCATTTACAAATGAAGGGAAAGTCCCTGTTTATAGTTTTCCAAAGCCCAAATGAATGGCTAGGATTAATTTGCATTATGTGGCTCAAATTTGTTTACATTAGGGTTTCACCTACCCCTCATTATCCAACAATATAAAATACAACTTTTGTCTTTTCCCTATTTTGTCTTGTAGTGCATAGGTGTTGTAGTAGTTTTGTCCTCTAGTTGATTGCTCTTTTTACTATAGCAGAAACTATCTGAAGGCTACCCTCTTCCTAAAGGATTTGCAACATTTCTCAACCAACCAAGTACAAATTTTTGCAGATTGGTGCTCTTGGGAAGTAAATATGTTGCTCTTGATCTCAGTGGATAGCTCCTAAAAGATCATTATCATTTGGTGAAAAGTGGTACAACTTCTTCTTGATATCTTCAAGGTTACCCCCCTTTGCACCCTTGTCATTGAATTCCTTGACATAGGCCCCCTTCCAATGCCATCTTTGTTGATGGGTGCTAGGGGAAGAAGCGAGCATAAAATGAATGGTGACAGGAGCTATGTGTTTTTCCTTGTTCAAATTTCTCAATGGGTCTCCCTGACAAACCCGCAATAGGTTTCATGAATCCTGCATGCAAAGGAGCAATAAGCATATTCATGTACAAAAATGAGAAATGTTAGCAAAACCCCTGCAAAATCCATGTTAGATCAAGTAATTCATCATTTAAAGATCCTAACATATCTTTCAAATCAACATTAACCATTCATTTGGGGAGGAGGCCCAAGGGTGCAGACTTCCCTAGGCTGGCAGTCGTTCTGAAGGTACTTATGGATGGATGATAGATAAGGCACATCGGCCTAGCTGGTTCCACCCACATCAGGATTTGGCAATGAAATGGGGTCCACCAAATCAGGCTATTTTGGCACGTGGGTCCAATCCACTTTGAAGTTTTGGAAGCATTAAGATCATCATTTAGGTGTGTAGACCCAAGGCATGTAGAAGTAGAAGGTGGTCTGTCTATTTGAGGCTCCATGGTTAGAATGATGTTGGAAAGGTGGCACCCCACAAGCGGCGTTCTAGTGTGCAGGACCCACAACTTTGGCGAACAATGTTGTTTCATTGTTGAAGTTCAAACTGTTCAAATGGGTGCATGCTAGAAGATGTAGGAAGGCGCTAGGGGGTGGCTATTCAAAATGGTAGAGGCAAGACAGAAGTCCACCAAAATAAACCCACACTGTCAGGTCTACCAGTAGCCTAGGAATCATTCCTTTGTTCACTGGCAAACCGTCAAAGGGAAATAGCAGGGTCGAGTCCCACGGAGTGGGCCGATGGGAGCCCACGGTTGTTTAGCATGACGATGATAGAGCGGTCATCCATAGGTGACTACTTGCAAAGTCCTTCTACTTAGGAATTTTTGTTTCTTTGAACTCGGATGGCAGTTATAGGTGCAGGTTTCGTAGGGTGGAAACACAAACATTCAAAGCCATTTGGAATGGGAGACTCACCACAAAAACTCATGAACAAAGGTCTAGAAGGAAAGGCCCGCATTGGATAAGTTGCATGGTTTTGAGCTTGGATGGCATATGTGACGGCGGGGTCTACCAGCTAGAAAAACAAGCCGTAAAGGTTGTTTCGAATAGTGAAACAAGGGAGAAATCCATAGAAAAAAGTCTACAAGGAGAAGTTTTCCAGGAGCCAACACTTACATGTTTTGGTGCAGCTGAGTTTGATGGGAGATCACTATGGTGGGACCTGCCTAATGGGAGGCCATGATCAGATATCCATTTGGAATAACGGGGTTCAAAGGGCACTCCACAGGTGGAGGCCTGCACTAGCAGACCCAAGAGGGCCGAAGGGTCTCCATTTTGGGGGTGCACGAATTTTTCCAAGTTCAAGATGGTTAATTAGGGAGGTATTTCCATGAGGGCGGGCCCAATGAGGGCGCTAGAAAATGTTAAAGCTTAAACGGTTTAAGGGAAAGGTGATGGCGGCGGGCGAAGCAAAGTCCTCTACGCGGACGGTAGTCAGGGATTGGCCATTTAGCAAGTTAGCGGTCAAAAGAGCGAACAAGGTTGTAGGTCCCACATGGTGAGAAGACGTCATGATCATTCCATTTGAAACAGAAAATAGTCAAGGGAACCCCGCATAGGGTGGCCCACAAGGGCAGACTCGCATTGCTCAGAGGATGTCAGTTTTAAAGTTCGAAGGCAGACTATCAACATAACCCCTCCAAGGCCAAAGACTTGGGAATTTGGGAAGTGGTGAAACTTGGTCAACTCAAGATGATTCTTCTAAGACTCCTTGACCACTTAGGACTCAAAAATAGGGGGCACGCAAAATGAGGCAACAACAAAAGTGACCCAACAAAGCAAAAAAGAGGGGGGTCCCTACCTAAGGCAAGGCATGTGTGAAAAACATGCACAACAAATGGCGACTCACTAGAGAAATTCTCCAGAGAATTTCAATGAAAAACTGGAATCACGAACCCAGAATCTCTGGTTCCGATTCTCACGCTAGAGCAAACAAACCAAACACTCAACCAAAGGATCAAAACCACTAGTCAACCAAACCTTCAATATGCTAAAAATCCAAGAGTGTGCAATTATGTTAATTCCTAATCCTTCAGTTGCTATAGGAACCCAACCTTAATCTAGTTAAGCTACATAGTTTATTCTAACTCCAAAAGCATCTAGGACATTGCCTCATTTCCAGTCAGGCGTCCATAGTCTCGACGAGGTTGTCATTGTGATTCTCCTAAACATTGCTCTACTACCAGCCAGGCGTCCATAGCCCCGGTAGAGTTGCTTGGATCTCCCTGAAATTTTGAATTTCTCTTTCTTTTGATTTTCAATACCTTTCTTTTCTTTTCTTTTTATTTTCTCTTTTCAATTATTTTATTTCAACCCATAAGCAATAAAGCTCACACTTAGGGTTGATGATCATAGTGGCACTGAAGCAGAAATTTAGATTTTTCACTTAACTAGACTTCACAAAGGACCTACAGTGACCTCAAGATTCTTAAAATATGTGAGAGATATAAGATTTTAGAATACCTCATAATTAGACCAACCAATAATTTATCCCCTTTGAATCAAACACTCGGAGCACTTGACACTAACAGAAGATCCTCACCATCCACTCTAAAAACTTGATTAGAGTTTGATGAAGAAATACATAAAATAAACCTCAGACAATATGTATGGTTGTTGTGCGCACAGATGTGCCTAGCTAAAAGTAGAGGGACCCTAAGCAAAGTAGTGGCAAAGAGGTAGCAAAAAAAAAGTAGAAGAAACAAAAAGTGAACAACTAAACTAACCAAAGCAAGAAATCAAAAGAAAACAATCAGGAAACCACTCTAAAGCACCCCTAACCTACACCAAACCAACGACTCTAACGAAAGCATGAAAGAAGGACTATATACACAAACCCGAGGTATGTACACGAAACTTACACTACTCAAAACGGGCTATGTACAAAGATATTTACAAAGCACTATGTTTAGGAAAGGCAAACCGACATTCATGTTCGTTGGATTTCGCAAAGCATGTGTACACACATAAAAAATGACCTAGGCCTGCAAGCTCTATTTTCACCCTTTCTTCCTAGCATAATTAAGACATTTTAATTATGTCCTTGGTCCACTCTCGACTATTAATTGAATAATTCATAATTTAATTAATTCATGTCCTTTATTGTTCATGATTATTAAATAAATAAATTTTATTTATTTATTTAATAATTCACTAATTGTCTAATTTCTTCCTATAATTAAATAAATTTCTTAATTTATTTAATTATCTTTGTCCATTATGTCTTCCTTATTATTAAATAAATAAATCTTATTTATTTAATACGTCACTAATTCTTTTAAGTCTTCCTATAATTAAATAAATTCTTTAATTTATTTAATTATTGCCACCTTGACATTTCCCTCATTTTAAATAAAATTATTTATTTAAAATAGTCCCACTTTCTAATTTCCCTCTTTTTAGTAAATAATTCAAATTAATTATTTACTATCATGTGGCCCCACCTTTTGAATTAAAATTAATTTTTAATTCAAAATAGTCTTTTTCCTCCAAAAATCAAGTAATTTCTATTATTATTTGATTTTCCAGCCACCTCTTTTTCTGTGCCAATCTTATCTTTTGTCACATGCATTGTCAACCCTTCATTTGATTTTCTAAAAATCAATCATGTCCATTCATTTTAAATTTTCCCTAATGTTTCCCTAAACCTAATTGTGGGTTTTCATATTGAATCTTGTCCATTGATTCTAGGGCACTTGTCAACTTTTAATCTTGGCCATTCCCTCAAAATTGCATTTTCTATAAAATGGCAATTTTGCTCTCAATTTGTCACCTCATGCTCTTGTAATCTTATGCAATCCTATTTTAGGCAATCTCATACTCTTTCACTCTTGTCATTTTTTCATATGCATATTTACATCTCATTTGGCATAATTTAGACATAGTTTAGATGCTTACTAGTTGCATAATAACATAGTATTGCATGCAATCACTCAAATCCTTCAACATTTGCTTAGGGCTTGTCATAGTCATTAGATTTCTCACATCAAATCTGAGAGCAACATCATATTTCCAACAAGTTGAGAAGGTATAATGGAGGTCAGCTATGGAGAATGAAGACATTTGGTGAGATCTTTTCATGTTTTTTCATGTTATTTCCTTTGCACTTCATTATTGCTTTGGGTTTTTATGTTTTGCATTTTATCTACCAACCCTAGGAAAATTCCCATGGTTACATTGGTGAACTTGACATGAAAATCGAGTATTTTTTTTTCTGTATGAAATTTTTCTGTTTTGCAGGTACAAGATGGCCACAATGTATTTGTTTTGTAGAATGGTGCATCTAATATTTTGTGACACATTTGCTTCTCCGAACGACGCATATGACTTGCATAGTGATGCATTTTCTCGAATACGACACATTTGACTTGCAGGTTTCCACATTTCTCTGTCAAATTCTAGTGCACTGAACTAAGCCACATTTGTTTTATGGAGTGACGCAATCGCTTTGTTGTGACGCATTCATCTGGTAAACTTTTTGCTTTCAATTTTTTCTAGATTTGTCTTGATTTCTTTTTTGCAATCTATTTTTCCTTTCTGCAATCTGTTAGTTTAGGTATTTTCCGGTTACTAATGAGTTGTTGTAGCATGTGGCATTAAATCTTTGTGGGTCCAAGGCATATATTTGAAACTACTAACAAGTGGTTTTGTAGGTTTGATTGTCCAAGATTTTTATTTTGAAAACATTGTTTTTGCTCTTTTTTTTAGATTAGAAAACACTTCAATTGGTGCTTTAATAAGAACATTTGCTTGTCCTTTACTTGATTGCGCTTGAAGGTGGTAGGTGATTACACTCTCACCTTGTGCAAACTAGGTGATCAAAAAACCAGACCCATCTTATTTTTTGTTAACCCTAATTCAATAATCGAAGTATCCTCTCCCCTTGCACACTTTTGTGATCCTAGGTGTAAGAGAAAAAATTATTGACTCTAGAAATTGGGCCTTCCTTGGTGGGAAAAAGTACTCACCCTGAGGTGACTCAAATCAACAATGGAGCTCTTTGGCTGAGCTACCCCCAACCGGTATATAAATGTTAATCCTAAGGGAAAGCCTAGGATTACAAGTTTGGATGTGTCATACAGACAAAGTAGAATTCCCCAAAACCTTGTTAAGTGTAAACTCTTCAAGCTGGAATTCCTCCTTTAATGGAGCTTAATATTTTCCCCATGTATGACCACTCAAATGGGGTTCCTGAAGTAAACACCTTTGCGTAGTAGCCAAAATCCTTCTATTTCCTAGCGCAACAACAGTCATTGTGAAGGCATCCATATTCTCGCAGCTCTTAGTAGAGGTGATCAACCTACCATGGGAGATTTATGGGGGTTGGAAGCTTGGTTGGCCTAAGAAGTAGTGCACTATAAGGGGTAGCCTGTGCAGCTAAGCTTCAAGATTCACAAATAGTCACTTACAAATCAGGAAACAAATAGTCAACCTCAAACAATTTAGATTTTTGACCAAAATTGCCAACAAATTAGACTTTTTGCATTTTGCACCACATCTGTTGTGACGCATTCGCTCAATTTCATCACATTTTCTTTGCAGAACACTGCATTCACTTTGGAAAAATGCATTCACTTTGTAGAACACCACATTTTCCTGGCCCAAATTGCATTTTATTTCCAGAAAACTGCATTCGCAATACTGAGCCGCAATTGCTTTCTATAGAGCCGCATTCGCTGAAACTAAATCACATTTTCCATATTGAGACACATTTGTGACCTAAAACAACACATTTGTCTGGAAAAAAAAAAAACCTTATCTCAGACTAGAAAATGAATTCAAATCTATCGAAACTATCCATAAACATCTTTTTCCAGAGGATTCTATCAAAAACCAGACCAGAAATTGCTCAAATTTTTCATCATTAGCATCCATTAGCTTGCATCTTTTCCTTAGATTCAACCTTGCTAAGTTTAGTTGAATTACATAGGCTTCACAATCATCATTTTAAAACCAATCATTAGACTTTCACTTTTTGCAGACTTTGGATTAGGACATCTCACCATACTTTGCAAAATCACTGCCTTCAAAAGTAGGTTATCATTGGACTTAGTCATCATTATCTTCTTTAGTCATTGTCCTTTTGTGAGATCTTTCCAACTAAAAATTCTAGTTAGGAAACCTCACTTGTCATTTTGTCCTTGTCATTTAGTCCTTTAAACAAGTCCTTTGATATTCCAAAATTGAGACATAGATCAAGCTTAGGGTGGTCGAGCAACCTTCTTCCAAATCATTTAGACCTTCACATTTTTTTAGACATTCAAGTCATTTTAGTCCTCACCTTGCATATCTTATCCTTGAAAATCCAAAAATATTTTCATAAATTTCATCTTATTCCTCATTTGGCATTTAGACTTTGCATTGGTCATTTCCTTAGTCAACATTTTCATATTAGTCCTCATTGTCACCTTGGCATTTGGCATCTTTTCTTAACAACCTTATCATCTTGCATTAGTCATTTTCCTTAGGCAAATGTCATTATTACCTTGCATTGTCATCCCTTATATTATCAAAAATCAAAAAAACATAGTGTCTAGTTGTCATTTTCCATCCTCTTCCTAATTTGAGCAATTCCTTATATGGTTGAGACTAGGCTTCAAAGAAAGAGAAGAAAAATGGCTAATTTTGGACAAGACAACAACACTTACATCTTTTCCAATGACATGAATCAAAGCATGAACCAAGACACATCTTTCATCAATCCTTTCAGCAACATGAACATGCCATCCTCGTCACATAATACCTTTGAACCATTCATATGTAGGAATGAACATGGACAAGTATTTGAGGAAGACCTAGAAGCCACAACCCAAAATCCAGAAGTAGCCTCCTTTGTGGAAGAAATGGTTTTACACAATAGAGACAGATATTTGGCCATACTTTTAAGTCAAGGAGCTAAATTACCATGTGGCTTTGACTTTAACATTTTGAGACCAACATCACCCAATCACAATGTAAACACTACAAACAACAATTCATCCAACACTAGTCAACCTCAAAAAAATACAAGCAATGCTTTTGTTGGTGCACCTCACAAATTTCCACAAGCACTATTAATGTTACCTCCACTGATCAAAACAATTTCAATATAATCAATGCAAAATTTGTTGGAGGAACACCTACTATGTCACAAGCTATGTCACAATCAATGCCAACAATATCTTCAAAATCAGTTGGAGCCACCTTTGGGTCCTCATTAATGGGGGAAAGCTCTTCAAATCCTATATTTGGAGCTTCATCTAGTGCCATGGGTGCATCATCATCAAATCCTTTCATTGGTACCTCATTCAACCCCTTTGGAGGAAGTAAACAACGTATCTTTATTCGAGGATCACAACCAAATGTCAACACATGATCACAATTTAATACCAATACTTCTCAAGGGAAAAACATGAACATTCCCCATGGACAATTTCAACAATTTGGACAAGGCAATCAGAATACGCAGCACATGGCATCATTTGGACACCAAAATATTCATGGCCAACATTGTATACACCTAAAAATGGTTTGGATAATCTAATTAATTAAATATGACTTATTTGATTAATTAACCTTAAATTCATCTACTATTAAATAAATAGAAATATTTATTTATAGTTCACTTTTCTAATTCTTCAATTTTAATTAAATAAACAACTTCAATAGTTTGTGTTATTTAATCATCTAATCATGTTTCTTCTTAATTAAATAAATGAATTTAAATACCCTGTTGTTCAATTATCATATCTCTTCTATATTTATTTAATAAACAAATTCTATAGTTTGTTTTATTAAATTAATTATTCTCTTTTGCTAATTTGAATAAATCAAAATATTCAAATAAAGTCAATTTCCTTTATTCACTCACAAATAAAATTAGATATTTTATATCTAATTAATTCAACCGGTATTCATGGGAAAGCTGTGGAGACAAATTGGAGAAAAATTGGAAATAAAACTTCTTCATTTCCTTCCTCTAATTCTTCCTATCATTTGGTCTGATGTTTTCATGGGGAAAAACTATTCCCATGATTAGCTCAAGTTTCTTCATCTCTAACAATTCAATCTTCTAGATTAAATCCAGGCCTTTGTTGTGTTGCCCCATCACAAATGTGTTGTTGTGAATCTATAAATACAACCTTTTCTACAGGAAATGGATCTGAATCCCAACTTTGTGCAATCTTACTCTATAGAAATAGGAATCAATCATTCAAGTATCTTAGCAATAGCAATATCATTTAACAATAGAAATCATAGTATTGTGAATCTATAAATACAACCTTTCTTCTACAAGAAATGGATCTGAATCCCAACTTTGTGCAATCTTACTCTATAGAAATAGGAATCAAGCATTCAAGTATCTTAGCAATAGCAATATCATTTAACAATAGAAATCATAGTATAGTATCAATATCATAGATGCATCATAGATCAATGTAGCTTCTTTTATCGGATTTCATGTCAACATAGATTACAGTAGCTTCATCATATCATTTAGATATCATCATATAGAATTAGATTATTGCATTTAGCAGCATCTCATTCTCTAGATTGGCATTTAACAGTCACAATGCTTACCAAATTAAAAATCCCCGTGACTTAATAAATCTTTAGAGATAGAGAACAATATGATGCTTTCAGTAGATTTGTGATTTTAAATTAGTTTAATTATTTTTAAATATTTGATATAATGTCTTATTAAGAAGTGTTTTTCATTACTTATTCAACACTTGCATTTTGGCGACCATCGTGGGGCCTATACCCCATGTTTTAGCAATATTTCTGAAAAGTGTTCGTATAGGATTCTGGCATGTTTTCTTTTAGCGTGACTAAGGTATTTTGTAGCGCATCTGACAAAAAATTTAATGCTTCTAACTGGTTTAGCGCATTTGATGAAAACTTTAGCGCATCTGATTTTTTTAGCGCATCCAACAAAAACTATAGCGCTTCTAAAGTCTGTTTCAGCACATCGACCAGAAGTACCAACATGGTTTACTGTCCCATGATCAATCCTATTTCAGCGCTTCTGACAAATTATATAGTGCTTCTGACAAATTTTGTAGTGCTTCTAACAAATTCTGTAGCGCTTCCAATATTTTTTGCAAAGCATCTAATCAATTAAGTGATGCTTATGACCTCTGTTATAGCACATATGTAACTTGTTGTCTTGATCCGATGCGACCACAACCAATAATTTCATTTTTACATTTGGACTAAAATGAACCAATCCTAGGGTATTCATTTGGATTAAAATATATCAATCCTAGGGTATTCATCATACATTTTCTATTTCAGTTAAAATTGATATCATGTCTTTTGTGAAGTAATATCTTCACGTAGATAGAAAATAGTCATTTGGGCTTTAAGAATTGAACATTTGTTTACTGTGATTGTGCGGTGATAGGCCTATGCTCTCCCCTTAACTGGGTGATCAAAATTCCAAACTCATCCTTTAATTTCATGCAATTTATGCTTTGTTAAAACCTTTAGAAGGCCTTCCATAGTGGGAAAAATTACTCACCCTACGGGAACAACCTGAGTGGGAACAACCAAAACCAGGTTTTCCAACCCACTATAAAATAAAAGTAAATCTAGGGAAACCCACATTTATTGGAAGTGTGCAAGAGAACCATCCCCAAAATATTTTTTCTAAAGATTGGGAGGTCTCCTGAGGGAGTTTATCATTTTCCGCTTCGAATGGATACCCTATCTACGAACCCTAGTGTAGTATCCAACTTGTCAGTTTCCAAACATTGAATTACTCACAATGCAAGGGGAGGGAAGAATCTTCCCCCAAGACACTCACCATATAATTTCCAAGGACCGTTTGCTCAAGGGATCATGAAATCTAACTTTGAGTATGTGCCTAGAAAAGATAAAAACACGGGCGCACCTCGGGGGTGACACAGCTATGTGAGTCGACGCAATTTTAAGATGTGGGTTGTTGAGTATGACGATGACCTTTTTGACCTTAAGAGTGAGTCTGTTTGAAGTGTATTATTTGTCAAAAAACCTATGAAAATCAAGAAGGATCATGTTTGATTCTTGAACATACACTTATTGTTTAGATTCTAGGACTTAAAAACAATTGTTTTACAATTGCTTGCTATGTTTTCAAATCATTAATTTCAAGATAAAGATCATCCAGAAAAACAAAAAAAACAAAATTAAAACCTGTGAAAACTTATGATTAGGGATTGGAAATCCACAAACTTTGTCAAGAAATCCCTTGCAAAAAGAGTCAAGAAACCAAAGAAGCAACTTAGTTACAAGAAACTTTTGGAAAGAAGAAAATTTTTATATCAAAGTAGGAAAGTCTTGCTTCAACATAGAACTTTCATCCATAGGTTTCACAATTTTGCTAGAGGATATACTGATGATTTTTCCTTAGAGCCTTTATATTCACAAGCTTATTTCCAATGAAGAGCTCTTTCACAAAAGCATAATCATAGTCAACCCATTCGTCAGTCTTTTATCCCACAACTAGCTATAGAATATTCCAACAGACAAAATCAATTCATACAATAGAGGAAATATTTGGAAACATTAGGCTTGTCATCCAAATCAAAGATTTACCAACAAGGATACCATGTCAAAATACCCCAAATTCAAAAAATAACATCAGCCCCTTTACTAAGAAAAACCAGACAACACTGAGAAGTCCTCAAATAATGCATCCACGGACTATTTTAGCACATCTGACAAATCTTATAGCTCATCTATAGTCTGTCATCAAAACCCATCAATGTTAGAAATTACCAGATATTTTGGCACATTTACAGTCTGTTTTAGCACATATACCCTATCTTTTAGCACTTACACAGTCTATTTTAGCACATCTAACAAATTTTATAGTGCATCTATCAACTGTAACTAAAATTTTCTAGTACCAAAACATTACCTATATTTTACCGCATCCACAGTCTATTTTAGCGCATTTACCCTGTTTGACAACACTTTTACCATATCTTTTAGCGCATCCATAGTTTTTTTTAGTGTTTTTTCCCTCTGTAATAGCGCATCCACAAAAAAAGAAAACAAATAGCTATTGGAAACATCTATCAAACTATTGACATAAAAAACTTAGGCTTTTACCAAAGGGAAACATTTTCACAGGCCAGACAGTGTCTTAAACCTGAAACAAATAGGATCCTACAAGTCAAAATTCTTTTCAGAGTTAAACCCAAATCTTGCAAACTATAAAGTGTCAAATTATCAAACAACACATCTTGGTTATTGAGTTAAGTTTCATCATCAGGATTTTATCATCCTACAATCACAAAATGAAACACAATAATTAGTTTTTTAACTTGGTCTCATGAATAGAATATATCATTCTATTTGACTTTGTTAAAATCCAATTGACACTCATCCAAACACAAAAGATCAAATTTTAAGTGAGAAAAACAAAGACTTGTATGCCAATTTTGACAAGGTTACAAAAATAAAAACTTAGAGAAAAGGAAATTGAAACACCAAATGTCATGGCTGAAGAAAATCCCTTTGAAAAATTCCACCAAAATGATCCCAATGAAATAACCCAAGAAGATGTCCAAACTACACAACAAGATCCAAATTTTCACAAATTCATGGAAAAAGTCTTGGAACAAGACATGGAAAAATACCTCTTGATTCTAGTATAATTAGGTGCAAAACTTCCAAAAGATTTTGAAATTAATCAATTATAGGAAACACCTAGAACAACTGAAACTAAACCACACAACATGAAGACATAGATCAAGTGGTTGCCCTAACATGTCAAATGCAAACTTTACAACAAAAAATTCAGGATATGCAAAAGGGAACCACAAAGAGGTATTCATTACTGGACATTTGTCCTTATCCTTTTCATCCAAGTGTAGACATGATACCCTTCCCTAGACATTATGAATTCCCCAAATATGACAAGTACAATGGCAAAACAGATCCAATTGACCATGTGAGGGAATTCAAAACCATGAGTTTAGAGTTTGCACAAGAGGATACTTACCTAATGAGGTTATTTCCAAGGAGCTTAGGAGGTCACTATATGGAATGGTTCTCCAAATTACAACCAGGGATTCGATCCTTTGAAGAACTAGTCAACAGATTTATGTCACAATTTTCCTTCAATATTCAACATGAAGTGACTATAAAAGATCTGTACAACATGAAACAAAAGAAGGGTGAGACATTCCTATCATTTCTACAACGTTGGCGAAAGTTGTTCGCTAGATATCCTCGATCTATACCTGAAGAGGCAACGATGGAATTATTTATCAACTTAACTGATGACATGAGTTATAGAATGGAACTGTAATGTCCCCCAACATTTGAAAAAGTGATTGAGAATGGGCTTAAAATAAAAAAAGCCTTGGTTAAAAGAGGAGTGATTAAACATTAAAATGATACATTAAACAATACAAATTCCTCAAATCACTATGGCAATAATGATAAACCTAAATTTTGGTAGAAAGATAGAAATATTGGAAACAATGATGCTACAACTGACACAAAAAATATGAAACTAGTATTCAATTTGACGACAACGACTATAAAGACGAATCAAAATGATAATCAGAACAACAATCATGGTACCACTCAAAACAACAGCCCAAACAATGGATAATCTCGACCACCATCATATCAAATACAATCCAATCGATGGAGATTTACACCATTGGGACAAACATTGGAATCAACAATGAGAGAGCTTATTGCAAATAGACTTATTACCCTACCAGAAGCAAGAAATTGGGAGCCAAAATTGAAACCATCTTGATGGAATGATGCTGACTATTGCAACTTTCATAAAAACAAAGGACATAAAACAAATGACTATATGCAATTAAAACATCTGATACAAGACTTGATTGACAACAAGAAGGTGTTTGTTGATGGACATCAAACAAACAATGATCATAGTGCATTTACAAATCCTTTACCCAACTATGAAAAGGGAGAATCTTCTTCAAATAGTAAAGGAAAAAGTATAAACTATATTTATGAAATCATCATTCATTGCATTTCTAAGGTTGAGAAAAATAATGTTATTGAAAATCAAATAGATAAAATTAGCATCAATGACATCGTATCCCTAAACATGATCCCAAACATAAATACATCTGACAACCAAATAAATTTCATAAAAATTAGGGAAACACAAGACTATCAACCGGTCAATGTAACGAAAAAGGGGGCAATCCAAAGTGATACTAAAAGGAGTTTCATCTAAAACCATACCCCCCCTTCAAATCAATACAACATAGTGGATCAACTACAGAAGATGCCAGCATAGATATCCATATTGGAACTTCTTAAAATTTCACCATCACATAAGGAGGTTCTAGAATAGGCTCTAGCAGCCACTACGGTACCCAATAATTTGGATGTCTATCAATTTCAAGCTATGGTGGGACATCTAACCACACCTCATTGTTTGTCATTCTCTGAACAAGATGATGTGTCCATAAATCATCCACACAATGCGACCCTTCATATAGAAGTTTTAATCCATAAACACCATGTCAAATGTATCTTAATAGATGGTGGAGATGGATTAAATATTTGTACTTTAAAACTAATTTGTGCACTAGGTTATTTTGACAACGCCATTGATGCCAAAAGAAAAATCACAATAAAAGCATATGATGAAGAAGAAAGGTCTTCTAAGGGGTTGATTGTGTTACCAATTCAAGTGGGACCGATTTTCAACATAGTTTTCCAAGTGTTAGAGAAAGATCTAACATATAACATACTCTTGGGATGTCCATGGATTCACAAAATGCAAGCAATACCCTCAACTTATCATCAATGTTTAAATTTTCACGTTAATGGACAAGAAGTTACTATTTCAGCTGATTACAACAATCCCCAATATTGTAACATGCTTAAAATGACACAAGATACTTTTGTGCCCCATAATAGGGAAGCAAATACATCAAGTTCATCCAACAGTGAAAAACAATCAAACATTGTATCCAAGTGGGTTGAGAAAAAGAACCAGTCAAAGGATATAGGTATTTCTAACATCACTCCATCAAATAACGAGAAGTTACTATTTCAGCTGATTACAACAATCCCCAATATTGTAACATGCTTAAAATGGCGCAAGACACTTTTGTGCCCCATAATAGGGAAGCAAGTACATCAAGTTCATCCAACAGTGAAAAATAATCAAACATTGTATCCAAGTGGGTTGAGAAAAAGAACCAGTCAAAGGATATAGGTATTTCTGACATCACTCCATCAAATAATGAAGGTCAAATGAATTGACTATCTCAGCAATTCAAAGAAAATGTCCAAGTAATAGAAAAAGGCATGGGAGAATATTTCATTAGGCAATCTCTAGATCTTACATAGTTATTATCATCTCCAAAATCATATGGAAAACCATCAACAATAACCCAACAATCATCACAACCTACCACAGTTTTGGATGAAAGGTTTGTAAAAGCAAGTACTCTAGAAGATGAATCAAAAGACAAGGTCATTCTCAATTGGCTCTACAAAGACAAAGAAGCATCAACATCAACAAATATCACCATAAAGATAGACCAATATGGAAAAGGAAAAGTCATATTAGATA
Source organism: Sequoia sempervirens (assembly GCA_007258455.2). Classification (NCBI taxonomy): domain Eukaryota; kingdom Viridiplantae; phylum Streptophyta; class Pinopsida; order Cupressales; family Cupressaceae; genus Sequoia; species Sequoia sempervirens. Next base: position 150,937 of record VDFB02141560.1, read on the forward strand.
AAATGGGTTATGAAGGACAAGGACCTATTGGAAAAAGAAAAGATGACATTATAGAACCCATTCAACCTCTCACACTTCAGCCTAAAGACAAAATAGGATTAGGCTATACAAGGGAATCAAAAGAAGAAGTAAGTCAAAAAGTGGTAGAAAAGATTCTTCAAATGAGGGAAGGTTCTGAAACAGATTCCAATGAGTATGAATGGGATCATTTATCTGCAACATCATACACTAACATACAAATTGATGTTATAAAAGAGTATGCACCCACATGCGAGGAGGACAAAGTTCAAGAACTAGACCACTTGTATTGAGATCAACAAATATCAATGACTCAAGTGAGGATGAACATGGATCGAGTGAAATAGACAACTTAGAGGAGAGTAATATCATAGACCTTGACCTCACCACTACCAACTTTGACAACATGGCTATTGGAACCCTCACTGCCATCGATCTTACCCAACCTAATGACTTTTTACCCTTAATGCATCTTGAACTTATCGATTGGGAACCAATTGAACCTATTAATATACCAATCTTTACGAATGATGATGCCATTGTAAATTTTCTTTGTAGTGACACACCTAACATAAGTTCTATCCATAAAGGTCATAATGACACTTCATATCATGAGGGCATCAAATCTTCCAGTTGCAAAATTGAAAACATGAAAAATGGATCTAATGGTGAAAACATTCAATGGCAACATTAGATCTTGAAAAAGTAAAAAATAAAGAACACATCTGAAAGTGAAAACCTCTCTAAGGCAGTGAAAGATGGGAGATTTGACACCCTTACGGAGCATTATCATGAAAGATCATTAGTGTTGGTGGAACCTACACAGTCAATCAATATTGGCATAGCAAAAAAGACAAAAATGCTACATCTAGCAGCATCAATGACAGAATAGGAAAATCGAAAATTCATCAAGTTCTTTGAAGAGTGACATATCAACTTTGCTTGGTCTTACTATGATATGCCAGGGCTAGATCTAGATCTTCTAATGCATCATCTATCTTTACCATCCAAAATAAAACCAGTCAAACAAAAACTAAGGAAAATGCATCCCCACATCGCAATGATGGTAAAAGCTGAGCTGAAAAAGTTGTTGGATGCAGGGTTCATCAGATCCATTGATTATGTTGAGTGGATTTCAAATATTGTACCTATATATAAACTAGATAATAGTACTAGAATATGCATACATTTTAGAGATCTAAATAAGGCATGTCCAAAGGATGATTTTCCTTTACCAAGAATTGGCATTATTGTAGATTTAACAGTGGGACATGCCCTGTTGTCATTAATGGATGGCTTCTTAGGTTACAACCAAATCAACATAGAACTTGAAGATCAGGAAAGAACAACATTCACTTGTACTTGGGGTACATTATGTTGGAATGTCATTCCCTTTGGGTTGAAAAATGCAGGTGCAACATATCAGTGGGAAATGACTACTATTTTCCATGACATGATGCATACTTTTATGGAAGATTACATGGATGACATATTAGAAAATTTGTACACCAGAGAAGGACATCTGGAGATCCTTGACAAAATATTTACTACACTGGAGAAGTTCAATGTCAGATTGAACCCTAAGAAATGTGTGTTTTGTGTTACATAAGCAAAGCTCCTTGGATACATAGTTTCATAAAAAGGTATTGAAGTGGACCCGGCTAAGGTCAAAGCAATAATGGAGATGTCACTGCCAAAGAATATCAGTCAACTACGGTCTCTATAAGGTGGGCTCCAATCAATTAGGAGATTTATCTCCCAATTAGCAAACAAAAATCATCCATTCAATCAACTGCTACATAAGAATGTCTCTTTCAAGTGGGATCAAGGATGTGAAACAACTTTTAACCAAATAAAGCAATATTTGATGTTGCCTCCTATACTCATGCCACCTACAGAAGAGAGACCATTGTTACTATACATTGCAACAACAAATATTTCTTTAGGAGATCTATTAGCACAAAAAGATTCTGAGGGAAAGGAACAAGCTATTTACTATATCAGTAGGACTCTGAACGGTTATGAAATAAATTACACCTTCATAGAGAAAGCCTGTTTGGCAGTGGTGTTTGCAACCCAACAATTACAACACTACATTTGACCCATACAATCGGACTCATAGCAAAGATTGATCCGTTAAAATATCTACTTAGCAAAGCTACTCTAACAGGGAGACTAGCAAAGTGGGTCATGATCTTAAGTGAACTTGGCATCTAGTATATAGACCAAAGATCCATCAAGGGGAAGGTGATAGATCAATTAGCTGAAGCTTCATTACCAAATAATCATCCAATGAGCATTGAATTTCCTAATGCAGACATTTTGACTATTACCACACAACAATGGAAGCTTTATTTTGATGGATCATTTACACAACAGGGATCCGGAGTGGGAATTTTGATTGTTACACCACAAGGATATACCATCCAAAAGTCATATAGACTCATGTTTACATGCACAAATAATGTAGCAGAATATGAGGCATTAATCCTTGGCATAAAAGTAGCAATTGACTAGAAAATCACATAGCTACAAGTATATGGAGATTCATAATTAGTCATTTATCAAGTAAATGATGAATATAAAAAAAAAGATGAAAAATTGATGCCATATAAGAACATGGTTGATGATCTTGAAAAAACTACTTTGTAGATATTAAGTTTGAATAGATTATGAGGTAGAAAACAAAGTTGTTGATGCTATGGTGACAATTGCTTCTCTATTGCAGATTCCAGAAAGACAAGGTCGTTATGAGTTTATGGTAGAACAAGTGTCTAATCCTACCTATGAAAATCCTGAATCACAAACCATATGCCAAATAGTTGACATTAAAACATCACTCTATGGAGAGATCTATGCTTACCTCAAGGATGATATCCTTCCTCCTGATCTTTCTAGAAACCATAAATGTAACTTCATCCACCAATCTGCACGACATACATTGATTGCTGACATACTTTACCATCAAGGTTTAGATGGTACTCTTCTTCAGTGTCTAGAACATAATGAATCTAAAATAGCCTTGTGTGAGGTTCATGAAGGTATTTGTGGAAATCATTCAAGTGGACTAACCCTAGCAAAGAAATTCCTCTATTTGGGGTATTATTGGTCAAATATGGAGTCTTATCAATTTGTTAAGAAGTGTGAGAAATGCTAGATCCATGGTAACTTAATCCATGTGCCAACACAAGAATTACAACCATTTACATCAACATGGCCCTTTTTTCAGTGGGGACTAGACCTGGTAGGAAAGATAAATCTATCTTCATCCAATGGACACAAATTCATAATCATAGCAACGAAATACTTTAGAAGCGGTTCCTTTAACAACAATCACTAGAAAATGGATCTTTTCTTTCATACTAAACTACCTCATCTGTAGATATAGAATTCCTCAGTCCATTGTCATAGAAAATGGTAGAACTTTTAAGAACCAATATGTCCAAGAATTACGTGAAATATTTCATATCCAACATCATTTGTCAACACCGTACTATCCTCAAGCAAATGGCCAAGTAGAGGCCTCAAACAAAACAATTCTAAAAATTCTAAAGAAAATGGTTAACGATGTTGGATGTGATTGGCATGTTCAATTAAATCTTGCTCTTTGGGCATACAGAACCAGCATCAAAACACCTACAGGAGTTACACCATATGCCTTGGTATATGAATCAGAGGCCATCCTACCTATTGAGGTAGAAATACGATCACTTTGTGTCTCACTAAAGGGTATAATTATAGATGAGGATTATAGTCTTTAGACTACAAGAACTAAAATTGTTGGATGAATGTCGTCACCAAGCTGTAAGCCATTTGAAAGCATACCAATAGAGGATGTCTAGGAACTACAATCACAAAGTAAAACCTAGAGTCTTTTAGGTTGGTGACTTGGTCCTAAAGGAAAACCCTATAAATCAATAAGACAGAGAAAAGAAAGGGAAGTTTGAACATAACTGGCTAGGTCCCTTTTTCATCATATCAATTTATGGATCTGGAGCCTATCAACTATCTACACCTGAAGGGGATTTGTTCGATGAACCTATCAACAATGTCCATCTCAGAAATTTCTACACCTGAATCACCTAGTGCACAAGTCAAGTTCTGAAAATGGTTACCTTGATGAAAACCTAGCAAACATGCATCTTGGTGATAGAAAAATACAAAAAAAATATTACGAATATAAAAAATACAAAATAAATACAAAATAAATAAAAAAATACAAAAAAATAAAATAATTGAAAAAGTGCAATAAAAACATGTAGTGAAAACCTGGAAACAAGTGCTACTTGTGATTTTAAAGACAAATTTTCAATCTATTAGACGCATGTCATGGTCGTTACTTCCACCATAATTTTACATCCATTATCATATCATTGCGAGTGGTCATGTCCCACCCTAGCTTGGGGGAAAAATCATGACCTCACTAGGGGGCAATAAATCTCAAGCTTAACTAAATAGACGAATAGTAGGAAGACAAATGCAACAAAAACAATGATAGAAACACAACCGAACATGAAACATCAATCACCATCAGAAACACATTGGACATCCATATCACAATAGAAAATCCAAAGAAAAGTCAAAAATAGAGTTTGTTTCAGTCAAGCTATGTGGTCTCTGTGTGTATAACGTAGGCAAGGCTAATCTTTGATTAGCCCCCGAGGCCCCTGGGATAGGTCTTTAGGTTAGGTTTTTGGTCAAAATCTCAAAAATCACAAAAACATCATAAAATCAAAATGGATGATCTAATCTAAATAATGGTTGAAATACTTTAAGCAAAGGTTAGATATGTTGTACTTTGATCTTTGTTATCATTTCTTTGGAGCAACTCGATGATGTATTGAACTAGAGAATCTAGGAAGGAGAATGGTAGTTTTCTTTGTCTACTATCTATGAATTAATCATAATTACTATGTGAATTGTTGCAGGAAGTGCTCTACAAAGTATCGTGGATGACATTCCAATTCACATAGGAAAGTGATTGATTCTTGTTTGTTTATGCAAGAAATGCTCAGGTCATCTCAGTTTAATTATACCTAGATGCTTGTGTTCACTTGCAATATCAAAAATCATGAAATTAGTACTCAGGTCATCATTGTCTAAATTATGCCATCGATGCTTGTACTCACTTTCAACATTTTTAAAGCTCTATGATGGTACAAAGCACAATAAAATTATTGTTAAGATGCCAATGTTTGCATATAGATTTGCATGGTAAAAATAGATTGCATTCATAATAGTTTTACATCTATAGAATATTTGTTGCATAGAAGGGTAACCAATTCCAGAAAAAGGATATATTTTTCCCATAATGGATTGAGTATATTTGACATTAACAAAAACATTATAATTATCATATAGTTGCATCATCATTTTCATTGCATACATATAGAAAGAATTGATTTTATCATTTCATCATTCATACATTTAAATAAAATAATTTGCATTGATCATATCATATTTTTCATATCACACATCATAAAATTACATAAGAAATTCTCAAAAATAAATCTCTATAGTTACATTTCATTCATCCATTAATCACAGCAATGGAATACTTTACAAAGTATTTGGTGTGCCAGGGAGACTATCAAACCCTGGCTCCAGTGGGTTGGCTCTGGTTTTCATGATGGGCTAAAGTGCCTTGGCTTAAAGCTCTCAGATTTCACAAGAAGGGTATCCAGACCCTCCAAGAGCTTTTTCATAGACCCCCCATGCATATTATGCAATGGGACGAGTTTCATTCCTTGTACAAGCTTCAAAACCAAGACCATGTTACCTTTGATGGTCTGGTGAGTGTTATTCCAGATGAGATACATCACAAAATTGGTATTCGTGGGTCCAAACCTTGGTGGAAGGATTGGAAGTGGTACCCAGATACTCCTTTTAGAAATTACAAGCCTCGGCTTGGTTACAGGTGGCTTTCACCCCATTTTCCTATGATCTAGAGTTTGAACTAGAGGTGGCTTCTTCAATCTCCCGCTCTTGTTTGGCATAAAAGATTCACTGCCACTTGGTCTACAAGTGTTGAGCCGAAGTTAGCCCATTTTTCTTGGTGTATTCTTTTCCAAGGCTTTCCTGTGGGTTCTCAGCTTGTCCACTTTGGGGACACATGACCCTTGGTGCCCTTTATGTGGGTAGGCTAAGAATTTTAAGCATATCTTTTAGTTTTGTCCCAGAGCTCAGTAGTTTTGGACTTGGATTCATGACTTCTTTCAGCCATTTAGGCTGGACCCGTTCTCTTGGCATATGAATCTGTTGGGGGATTCACCCAAAATCCCGGCTAAGTATACCTAGCTTTGGCACACTTTCAGGGTGGAAATCCTTTTTAATATCTGGAAAGATAGGAATACCTGCATATTTGCTCATTCTCAATTGAATTGTTAGATTTCTTTGTATACAAAAGCTATAATTTGTTCTAATGTGTTATTACAGATTTAAGTGCAAGCCAATAAAGTGGCTCTGGAAGTTTCTCACCTACAGGTGCTCTTGGACCATTGGGGAAATGCCCCCTGCACTGTTGCTTGGGTCCCTGCCTCGTCCTCTTCTTTCTACGGTCGGTCGCCCTCTTGGGGCCAGCAATGAAATGGTTCTACGTGTCCCCACTCTTAGCCTCCTCTTCGGTGGGAGTCTCACCCTCCTTGGTGGGCTCGTTCTCCTCCCTTGTGGGCTAGCCAGGGGTGGCCCTTTAGCAGTGCATCGAGGAGTAGTGGTGGTGGCTCTAGGTGGCCCTCTGAAGATGCTCGTGCTTCTGGCTTTGGCTGGCCAGACCTGGGTAAAGGTTTCTCGCGACTAGCTCTTTCAATCTCGCCTCGTCGTGAGGAAGTTAATAAAGAAAAAGATAAAGATGATAATGATGGTTGGGGTTCTCCTCCTGACATCACTCCTGACCCCACTGATGTATGGGGGAAGAAGGATGACAGAGACCCTCCTAGCTCTGTTGGCATTGCTTTGGCCGCTTGATAGCCTTTTTCTTTTTTTGTTTAAAACTTGATGTTTTTTTTTTTGGCGTGGCCCATATGACTCCAAGGGTGTGCCTTTTTACCACCCACTTTTTTTTGTGAATATGTACTTTTGTATTATTAATTAATATAGATAGCTGCCTATTCATCAAAAAAATACCATTATATTCATCACTTTTTATTCACTTATTACATCATATATTTGCATTTATCACAAGAATAAAAGTGCACATATCCCATTTACATCGCACATCATATATCATTTAAAACATCATATCCATAAATAATTGCATATACGAACATTATCAATATAATTTAGAATTACACATCATCATACATCCATTTTTATCCATATAAATAACTGCTTACATCATGCATCATCCATACATACATCATACATCCATACATCATCATTATGCACATCATAAATAGAACATCATAAATCATAGCATATCATCTTGATTAGAAAACTGCATCCATAACATCATAATAGATAGATCTTCACATGACATATAGAACATAGGAAATAAATGCCTCCATCATAGAATCATATAGAACACATAATCAATTGATAAAATCCCTTGCATATCATATAGACCTCAAAATCATAATGTCAAGTATACAATAATGTCTTAAATGAAAAGAGATATATCATCAAAAAATGGTTGTAATCAGAGTATACATCACATCTCAAAATACAACAGAAGGTACAGTCATGAAACTATGTGCTGCTAGCTCTAAACAGTGCAGGAATCTCAGGACCAATCCCTCCACCACCAGATGTACCAAGATCTCTCGAGTCTCTCGAGAGAGGTTGTGGCACACCTCTACTCACAGTCCTCGAATGGGACCTACCAGATCGGTACTATGCATAGCTCACTATCTGCTCTAATGGAACGGTATCATAGAATTTACCTCTGTAGTACTCTACCTCCTGACCAACATGGATAACCTCTGTGATAAATCTTGTAGCCTGAGCCCCCTCTGCGATAAATCTAGCAGCATCCCTCTCGGTTGTCAATGATGTAATCTGAGCCTAAGCCCCCTCTCTAATCTATCTAGCAGCATCCCTCTCGGTTGTCAATGCTATAATCTATTTCTAAGCCACAATCCAACTGAGCCTATACTTGTGCTAGAGCCTATGTGTGAGCCTGAGCCTATGCCTACATCTGTGTCTATGTCTATGTCAATAAACCCTGGGCCTAAGTAAGCTGACCATGTAAAGTCTGTACCTGTACCTATAGACTCGCTATCTGGGTGTACTACTGTTGTACACACTGCTCTGAAGGGGCTACCACTATTTGCCTCTTACGAGGCATCATATACTCCTCTAAAGTTGGATCTGACCCACTTGCAACCGATCCGCCTGATCTATCTCTACCACTATCATTCTCCTCCTCCTCACCGCTATTCTCATCACTGCTACCCTCCTCATCCCCACTCCCCTGCTCATCACCACTGCTCTTGACATCCTCCACCACCACCTCCTCCTCACCAATCTCCTCTCTCCCCCATTAGTGATGATGTACAATAGCAAACCCCTCCTCAGTAGGTAATGGTGTTGGCTCATCAAGAATGGTAATACATGGAAATGGATGTACCACCAGATACTCGACATAATCGATTGTAACTGGTGGCTCAACAATATCCGTATGGATCTCCCAAACAAGAGGTTGTAGAGCCTAGAACCCCTACACAACAACATCATATGACAGCCCGAGACCCTAATCTGTAGAATCTAGCGATCGACGAGCATAATGGGGAACACCCTGGGGAATGCCCTAAACAATACCATACTAATGGAGCACTCATCTAAGCAGAAATATCCCCAAAATCCAATAATTCTGACCAATCAGAATAAATGACTGACAAAAATATGGCAACTGAACGTCATCATCATCCCAATGCTCACAATCTAAATATGGATGCCATGCCACAGTCTCCAGATCATCCAATACTCTGCGCCAATGATCCAACTTACCTATTCTAGGTTGAGTAAGTCTACCTGCGTATATATGAACATAAGGCCACCTGGCAGTTTGCTGCCTCACCATCACTAGATGCATGACAACAATATGCTCCCATGCCCACACCTGTAGTAGAGTAACTTTAGTTGATAAACTCTGACCTCTAGTGTAAATAGTTGAATGCAAGTCATGATACAGATGGGAAAGCATACACATGCCCCAAGCATATCTCATCCCATGTACAATCATGCTCTCCAGCACATAGCCCCAACCAACAGAAAATCCCTTTGACCTACGATCGAGACAAAGGAACCCTCCAATAAAGCCAGCAAGAACTGTCGACAAACTGGCATAAGCATCCACCATCTCACGCCACATAATCCAATATCCAGCAATCCTATCATCCTTAAATACTAGACGAAGAGCCTCATTCTCACCCTTCTCTGATGAATCATAAATGATGATATCACCAACAATAGGTATCCGCAAAATCCGCCAAACATCCTCATGGGTGACTATCATCTCGCTAGTAGGTAGGTGGAAAGTATTATGCTCACTATGCCACCTCTTTGCTAGGGTTGTCAAGAGACCCCGATTAATCCTAATCTGGGGCATATCTAATAAGGATGATAATCCACAACGTGTAATAACTTTGGTCTCAGGTTGTGCTAGTTGTGGTATCAAATCAAAAGTTTGAGGAAATCGCTCTCTAATCTAGAGGTTCGTCAAAGCCTCCTATCATCATGAAATATTCAAAGTCAGTACTTTTTGTCAAATCAACATCAATTATCTTATCAAATCTAATCAGCTCTTGGTGAGACTTTTGATCAAATCTCATGAGAAAACATCATCAAACCTCACCTATCATGAGGTAAATCATCAAACATCATTGAACCTCGCCTATCATGAGGTTTATCAATCAAACTATAATTATTCCTCACCTATCATGAGGATAATTCTCATCAATCAAACATCAAACCTTTCCTATCATGAGGTTGACCATCATCTACTTGATCAAGATCATCAATCATATCAAACCAATAGCTGACATGATCAAAATTGAAAAAATCAAGGACAAATTTGACAAACTACATCAATTTGACTTGGATGCACTAAAATAGTGTTTCTATGCGCCATAATATTAGAAGCGCCATTAAAACACTTAAAAGCACTAAAACAGGCACTCAAAGCGCTAAATCATCAAAAGCACTATTTCAGGAGGCAAATTCGCTAAATCAAGCACTCAAAGCACCATTTCAATGAATGCGCTATTTCAGGAGGTGAAAGCGCTAATCTACGGGGAAAATGCACTAAAATAGTGAAAGCTCTAAAACAGAGTGAAAGCGCTAAATAAATCTACCTAAGTGCTAAAAAATTCAACATAAGCGCTAAAATAGAGGTTATAAGCACTACATCAGCCTTCACAAGTGCTAAAAGAAATGCAAAATTTAAAAATTGAAAAAATGCACAAAAAATGAAAATGCATGAATAACGAGGAGGTTAACGGGTATGTACCGGAGGTCCGTAGGCGGTTGGGCAGTTGTGTCATCACATGCGCTCAAACCAGTGAGTGTGGTAAGGGATTGGCATTTTGCTTAATTTTCTCTCTCTCGCAAATTTTTCAAAACTCAATTGCACAAATGAGTTTTAAAATCACCCTTTTGACCTTTTATTAGGTTATTTAAGATGGAATTTTTGTGGGATTAATTAATATTTTCAAGGGAGATTAATTCAAATTCATCACAGGGGAAATTTCTACATTCTTTATTAGGAGATAAATTATTTCAACATTGAATCTTCATTGAATCATCATAAAATCATCGAAATATCATAAAAATTTGAAAAATTTGAAAAATTCAAAAAAAAAAAAAAATCATCAATTTATCTCTCGAGGGGGCATATATTCATCATCACATGAAAATCAACATCTGGAGCATACTAAAAAAATTTGTCGATACTAACAACAACAACAAAATTTTCTTTGAAGCAATGCATAAACACATCACTTAAAAGAGGGGAAAAATGTATACACCTAAAAATGGTCTGGATAATCTAATTAATTAAATACAACTTATTTGATTAATTAACCTTAAATTCATCTACTATTAAATAAATAGAAATATTTATTTATAGTTCATTTTTATAATTATTCAATTTTAATTAAATAAACAACTTCAATAGTTTGTGTTATTTAATCATCTAATCATGTTTCTTCTCAATTAAATAAACAAGTTTAAATAATTTGTTGTTTAATTATCATATCTCTTCTATATTTATTTAATAAACAAATTCTATAGTTTGTTTTATTAAATTAATTATTCTCTTTTGCTAATTTGAATAAATCAAAATATTCAAATAAAAGTAATTTCCTCTATTCACTCACCAATAAAATTAGATATTTTATATCTAATTAATTCAACTAGCATTCAGGGTTGAGGCCCTAGCTTGGTTGGCTAAATCTTTCCTATTGCATGAGCTTGGTCACGAGGTCTAGTCTCCCCCACCCCCGTGGTACCGGAGGGCATGTCGTGCCAGTGCCACCGGTCACGTTAAAAATTTTACTAGATGCACTGTATTTTATAGGGGGTCATGCTACCCGATTCTTGCAATCTAAAAAAAAAAAAATCAACTGGCATTCACGGGAAAGCTATGGAGACAAATTGGAGACAAATTGGAAATAAAACTTCTTCATCTCCTTCCTCTAATTCTTCCTATCATCTGGCCTGATGTTTTCATGGCGAAAAACCATTCCCATGATCAGCTCAAGGTTCTTCATCTCTCACCATTCAATCTTCCAGATTAAATCCAGGCCTTTGTTGTGCTACCCCATCACAAATGTGTTTCCGTGAATCTATAAATACAACCTTCTTCTATAGGAAATGGATCTGAATCCCAACTTTGTGCAATCTTACTCTGTAGAAATAGCAATCAAGCATTCAAGCATCTTAGCAATAGCAATATCATTTAACAATAGCAATCATAGTATAGAATCAATATCATAGCTGTATCATAGATCATTGTAGCTTATTTTATCAGATTTCATGTCAGCATAGATTACAATAGCTTCATCATATCATTTAGATATCATCATATAGAATTATATTGCATTTAGCAACATCTCATTCTCTAGATTGGCATTTTAATAGTCACAATGCTTACCAAATCTAAGAGCCCCATGACTTAATAAATATTTAGAGATAGAGAACAATATGATGCTTTCAGTAGATTTGTGCTTTTAAATTAGTTTAATTTATTTTAAATCTTTGATATAATGTCTTATTAAGAAGTGTTTTTCATTACTTATTCCACACTTACAAACATATTCCCCAAATTTTGACTCAAATGGCTGGAGGGCACATTCTGACATATGCATCACATATTCACACCCATCAACATATACCTAATCAAAATTTCAATACCAACAACATGCAAATCAAAACACATCTTACATCTCGCAACAACACATCCCACAAAAAAATGCCAACATCTCTTCACAACAAATGGGAACCCATTGTATACCTATCACCCCCATGTGTGATGCATTGAATAATCCTATAATTGATGCATTGACAACCAATGTGGCTCACTTAAAAAACACCATAGAAAACATGCAAAATTCCGACAAGAAGTCGCACATGTCATATGACCTATTCTTATATCCTTTTGACACAAATATATACATGCAACCATTCCCTCCTAGATATGTGGCACCAAACTTTACCAAATATAAGGGCAAGACGAATCATGTTGAACATGTTCAAGAATTCATGACCAATTGTATGGATATTGCTTATGAACACACTTACTTGATGAGACTCTTCTCTAAGAGTCTTACAAGACCTACACTTGAATGGTTCTCCACTTTAAAAGGGATAAAAACATGGGATGAATTTAAAGACAAATTTATGAAAAATTATGTGTATAATATTGACATGGACACCTCCATCACTAGCTTATGCGCTCTTACACAAGAAGATGCTAGTGAAACTTTTATCCCATTCTTCCAAAGATGGAGAAGTCTAGCAAGTCATTGCCACATTGACATACCTGAGAAAGAAAAGGTCGAAATGTTTGTTCAAACACTCCTAGGCCCATTGAAATATGGATTGCAAGTTCATTACTGCACAACCTTCATAAACTTAGTTGAAAATGGTGTCCAGGTGTAGAAGGATCTCATTGCTAAAGGAGAATTAAAATATGGTCTTAAAAACAAAAATGCAAACTCATTAGCAGGCAAAAATAAGTATTGGGTCAAAAATAAACATGTTACCAATGATGTCATTGTTGATGCCAAGGTTGTAAACACAATGGATCTTGTACTTACTCTTAAAGGAGCTCAGCCACAAAACAAACCAACAAAAATACTGACACCCCCTGCCAATGTCATTCCAAGTAACCAAACATTCAAAGTCAAGGACAACCCCGCTAGACAAGACAATTTCTGAAAAGATGAACATAAACTGCTTTGGGAGAACCAATTGAGGATGTCCTTAAGAAGCTCCTTCAAAACGGTCTCATCACACTTGAGGAGCATAAGCCATATGACCTAGGACAATGCTTTATGTGATTACCACTGGGCTAAAGGGCATAAGACATCCTCTTGTTGACAACTAAGAAAAATTGTATAAGACCTCATTGAAAATCGCAAAATTGAGTTGGGTGGGTCACAATTTGCATCAGATGCAGACCATGGTTCTAATAAAGCCTCCACATTAGGTTCCAAGACTAATAATAATCAATCCAATTATGCTCGTGTTGCATTTGATTATTTAGGAGGAACCATCATTAATAATATCTGAACAAATGATGAATATTCCAATACCATCACTATCAAAAGAGAACCTAAATGCAATACCACTACTCAAAGTGGAAAAATCACCATAGCTGGTCCACCTCCTCAGCAACCAAAACTTACAATACCCATTTCATCCACAAAATAACTACAATCAGGTCCATCTACAAAGCAGTCCCAACCTAAGAGTCAATTTAACCTTATTGATCAACTAGGAAAAACCCCTACACAAATATCCATACTCAAGCTACGTCGCATTTCTCTTGCACATAAGGCTATACTTGAAAAAACCTTGCAAGAGTCCTCTATACCCCAAGACATTGATGTCAACCAGTTTGAGGCCATGGTGGGTTATCTCACTAAACCCCATCATGTAACATTTTCAAACCAAGATTATTCATCACCAAAGTCCAACCATAACGACAAATTACACATAGAATTTTTCATCCATAAGCATAAGGTTAGACGGGTTTGAGTAGATGGAGCAGGACTGAATATATTCTCCTTAAAATTGGTTAAGGCTCTAGGCTTTTTTGATGCTTGCATAGACACAACAAACAGCATAGTCATAAAGGTGTATGATGATGAAGAATGTTCCTCTCGAGGTGTTATCACTCTTCCCATCAGAGTTGGATCAGTCATTGTGGACACAACTTGCCAAGTCCTAGATCTTGAATTACCCTATAACATCTTGCTTGGCCGACCTTGGATTCACGCCCTAAAAGTTGTTCCATCCACCTTCCACCAATGCCTAAAGTTTCCCTTTGAGGACACAGCAATCACCATATATGGAGACCCCAATCCTTTTCAGTATTGTACCAACCTAAGGGTTATTTCCAAACATCAAGTGCCCATCAACCGAGAAGCTCCAAGTTCCTCTTCTTCCAAATTCATTGACCTATCCACACTCGCATCATCATCCACATCCACTTCTTCCACATCTTCTGCCATGCCATCATCTTCCTTGCTTCCTAAGGCTGAGTCCAATGTCAAGATCCAAGACCTAGGTTGTGGAGAATTTAAACTGAATACAAAATATTGGATCACAACAATACCCAAGTCTCCTAAGGTTTATGGTCGGTTGTGTTTCAAAATGGAACCTAAAGAAATTTTTAAGGTTCAGCCAAAAACAATTTTCATAAAATGGGGAGACATGAACAATGAAGACATTGTTGACATAGCAGGATGGCTTTATAAAGAAATGGAGACTTACCCCCATTACTAGTTAAGATATATGGAAAAGGATATGACTTGCTAAAGGTAAAAGGATATGATGGAACTAGTGGCCTTGGTAGAAATAAAATTGGATGAAGAGAAGCTATAGCACCTTCCAAATGACCAAAGTATCTTGGGTTAGGGTATGGTCTACTCGAAAATGATGATCAATGTACCAATCGACTTTTGAGTGAGAGCATGAATGCTTCAGAAAGTGTCAAGACAATTGAGGAATCCCTTACCGAAACTGACTCACATGAATGGGAATTTGGCTCCCAATGATCCCTAAGTGTTTGTTGCCTTGATGAATTGTTCCTTGAACCTGGAGAACTTACTGCTAAACAAATATTTTGGAAAACGTTTAAAATTGATCTGGCCTCTAATAATGACAATCCTAAGATCCCAAAGAAACAAGAAAATTGGAATAGGCTCTTTTGCCCAAGGAACAATGACAAACCTGAATCATTTTCTGATCCTATTAGTCATACACCCGACCTATCTACCCAACCATATGAACTTAATGACCATCATTTTGATTCATCTAAGTTGTCACATGACACTACCAACCATAATGATAGTCCTTTTGTACCTTATTTTGATAAGGAGTATAAATCAAGTGAAGGAGAATATTGGATAGAATCCGACTGGGAATTGGATGATGACAACTACATTTTCAATGTCTCTAAATCCGTTTACCTAATTTCTGCATCTTCCCCACAATTCACCAATATAGATAATGACATTTCCTTAGTCTACCCACAACTAATCGATTGGGACCAACAAGGCTCGCTAGTCATGGACATATTTCAAAATGATGAGGCCATTGCAGAATTTATCGGACTATGTGAGGGCATACCTAGTGGTGATCACAAGGTTGGATTTGCAATCGACTTAGATTGTGTAGCTTACTTTAGGGAGACTACTCCATCCTCTAGTCACAAAATGAAAAATAAAAAATAAAACAAAAAATGAAACGTCTGTAGGTGAAAACCGAAAGGCACCTTCTGACAATGAAAAAGTAAAAATAAAGGACATATTTGTGGGTGAAAACCTCTCCAAGGTGCCCAAAGATGGAGGACTGGACTTTCTTCCCATGACTCAAGAAAAATCAGCAATGCTCATAGAGAACACCATGGAAGACAACATATCTATGGTAGAAGACCCTAAAATGGTCCTCTTTGTAGCATCCTGGATGGAAGAAGAGAAACCTAAATTTCACAAATTCTTTTCAAAGAAAAAAATTAATTTTGCATGGTCATATGCCGATATTCCTGGGTTGGATCTAGAATTGGTCTTACACCATTTTCCACTACTTCCAAATGCCAAGCCAATAAAAAAAAATCTATGTAAAATGCATCCTCAGATCGCCCTATTAGTCAAAGTTGAACTCAATAAACTGCTAGATGTTGGATTCATACGATCTATCAACTATGCTGAATGGATATCCAATCTTGTACCAGTCAAAAAACCAAATGGTTAGATACGTGTCTGCAAAAATTTTAGAGACTTGAAAAAATCATGTCCAAAGGATGACTTTCTGTTTCTAAATATAGATATCATAGTTGACCTCATGGCAGGATAAGAGATGTTGTCCCTCATGGATGGTTTCTCAGGTTATAATTAAATTCATATTGCCCCTGAAGATCAGCATACAATAGCATTCACATGTCCTTGGGGTACATACTATTGGAATTTCATGCCTTTTGGTCTTAAGAATGCAAGTACCATGTATTAGAGAGCTATGACAACAATATTCCATGACATGATGCACAAGATAATGGAAGATAATGTAGATGACCTTTTGGAAAAATATTTGACATGAAAAGACCATTTGAATGTGTTAGAAAAAATCTTCAAGAGACTGGAAGAATATAAGGTTCACTTGAATCCAAAGAAATGTCTTTGGTGTGACATCAAGAAAATTTTTGGGGTACATTGTCTCTCGCAGAGGCATTGAAGTAGATCTTGCCAAAGTGAAAGCAATATTAGACATTGCTCCTCCAAAAGGGATAAGTGAACTTAGGACATTACAGGGCAGGTTACAATCCATCTGATACTTCATAGCACAATTGGCAGACAAGTGTCATCCATTTCAGTATCTTCTGCGGAAGGATATTCCATTTCTATGGACTGATAAATGTCAAGAGGCCTTTCAACAAATAAAAGATTCTCTTGTCACCACCTATTTTAATGCCACCATTCGAAGGGAAACCTTTGATTCTATATATTTCTACAACAACTTCAACACTAGGGGCATTACTAGCACATAATGACCATGATGAGAAAGAGAGGGAAATATACTACATCAGTTAGACATTGATCGGATCTGAGATAAACTATACATCCATTGAACATGCTTGTCTTGTAGTTGTATTTTCTACTCAGAAATTAAGACACTACATGTTGAATCACCAGACACACCTAGTGGCAAAGATTGATCCTCTGAAATATCTCTTGAGTCGCGCAGCATTGACAGGTTGTCTACAAAAATGGGTCATGATCTTGAGCGAGTATGACATCCAATATGTAGAAGGAAAGGCTATAAACGAAAAAGTGATAGCAAACCAACTGGAAGATGCACCTGTACAAAGTGATCATCCATTAATGGTAGAATTTTTGAATGAGTCCATATTTCATACAAAACCTAAGTCACCTTGGAGGCTATACTTTGATGGGTCTCATACTAGTCATGGCTCGGGGGCAGGAATATTGTTTATCACTCCACAAGGAAACTCCATTCCTAAGTCATTCTGCATAGCTTTCCCATGTACAAATAATGTGGCAGAATATGAGGCACTTGTGATAGGACTTAGAATGGCCATAAAATGGAAAATCATGACACTTCATGTTTAAGAAGATTCTTAGTTGGTCATCAACCAAGTTAATAATGAATATGACAAGAAGGACGAGAAGTTAATGCCTTATAAACGAATGGTTGATAGCTTTCATACATATTTGCACGTGGTGAATTTTGAGCAAGTTCTGAGAGCACAAAACAAGGAAACAGACACAATGGCTACAATTGGCTCTCTCCTAGACATCCCAAGCAATCTACCACAACTTGAGTTCCTAGTGGAGCAACTTTTGGTCCCTGCATATGATATTCCTGAATCAAAGATAGTCTGCAAGCTTTTCGGTCCTGATTCTCCCTGGTATCAAGATATTTATGACTATCTCAAGTCCCAAACCCTTCCCCACAACCTCTCCAACAACCAATGAAATTCCTTTATCCAAAAAGCCACTCGATACACCATCGTCAGTGACACCCTTTATCTTCGTAGCTTTGACAACACCCTTCTTCGATGTATCAACACTAATGAAGGATGCACAACCTTATGAAAAGTACATGAGGGTATATGTGGGTCTCATTCAAGTGGTCCTACTCTAGCTAAGAAGGTAATGAGACTTGGGTATTATTGGCTAACCATTGAAAAAGATGCACTAGAGTTTGTCAAGACTTATCACTAATATCAGATACATAGTGATATGATTCATGTGTCGGCATAGGAAATTCTACTGATTACTTCTCCATGGCCCTTCACACAATGGGGACTCGACCTCATGGGAAAAATCCACCCTACCTCTTCCAATGGCCACAAATTCATTATCACCACCACTAAGTACTTTACTAAGTGGATCGAAGCCATACCCCTTACATACATAACCAAAAAACAAATTTCAAAATTCATTCTCAATTACATCATTTGTTGGTATGTTATTCTGCAGTCCATCATCACAGACAACGAACGCCCGTTCAAAAATTAAGATGTTCATGAGTTATGTGAGTGATTTCACATCCAATATCATTTCTCTATGTCATACTACCTGCAAGGAAACGGTCAAGCTGAGGCATCCAATAAGACAATACTCAAAATTCTTAAGAAGACTGCCAATGACACTGGTCATGACTGGTACATCCAACTTAACATTTCCTTATGGACTTACCGCACTAGCATCTATACACCTATAGGAGCCACTCCATTCACCCTATTCTTTGGATTTGAAGCCATATTGCCCATCGAGGTTGAAATTTGATCCTTAAGAGTCTCCATGAAGGGTCTGATAGATGATGAAGAATACAGATAGTCATGGCTACACAAGCTAGAGATGTTAGATGAAAGAAGACATAATTCCTTGAACCATATACAGGCATATCAAAACCTTCTCTATCATAGTTACAACAAGAGAGTCATGGTCAGGAAGTTTGACATTGGTGATTTAGTCCTCATGCAAAATCTTAAAAATTAGGCTAATAGAGAAAAACTTGGCAAGTTTGAGCCCAATTGGCTAGGTACTTACGTCATCATATCCCCTTTTGGTTCTAGAGCTTATCAGCTAGCTACTAGAGCCTATCAACAGTCTACATCTTCACAAGTTCTATGCATAACATTAGAAAATCTGGCCGAAAACCGCAAATGCAAAAAAAATGAAAAACATAAAAAAAAATCGTCACCTTGGTGAAAACCTGTCAAACAAGCATCTTGGTGACACCAAAAAAAATGAAAAAATGAAAAAATTAGTAAAGAGAAATAATTCGTCCAAAAGTGAAAACCTAGTAAATAGGCGCTTTAGATAAGTACCATGGTGAAAACCTAGAAAACAGGTGCCATGCGTAGTCACTCATTGCTTGGCCATCTACTATCAATCTATCTACCTTGGTCCATAATAAACACTCACTTTTCTAACATCACCTTGCCACCCATCACAAAACCTTGTCATGGCCAATAACGATTGACATCAAGTCTTGCATATCACCCATTTATCACCCCAGACACATCCTTTTTGCATTCATCTAGTTGGCTAGTCCTAGACTTGACTAGGGGATAATATTTATTACTTGATTGTAGTGGGTATCACACATGGTCCTATCACTTGTAAAATGTCCTAAAGAAAGATCTAAAACTCATAAAAAGTCCTAAAAAAGACCTAAAAATCATAAAATGTAATAGAAAAAGACCTAAAATTTGAAAAAAGTCCTAAAAAAAAGACCTAAAAATTTAAAATGTCTTGAAAAAGACCTAAAAATAAAAAAAAGTCCTAAAGAAACCCAAAAAAAAATAGAATATCTCAAAAACAAAAAAACAGAGTCGTGTCTTGTGAAGTTCATCATGTCAGTCAGTCTTAGTCATTTGTCTGAACTACGTTGTCTCTACGCATTTGCTAAGTAGGCAAGGCTCACGTTTGAGCCCCCAAGACATTAGGTCAATCCTTTTAGGTTTGTCAAAATAAAAATCATGACTCAACCTTTGGTCATCAAGACAAAGTCATTGGTCATGTCAAACTACGAGGTCTTTGAGTGTATGACATAGGCAAGACCATCAATCGATGAGCCCTCGAGCCTGCACTAGGTCAATCCATTAGGGTTCATGACACTACACTGGCACACACGTCAAAATTTCTTCAAGTCAAACAAGTAATCTCAAAACAAACAAACTCCTACAACCAACTCTGGCAATTATTTAATAAACACGTTAAACACATCAACATGTATACATCAACATGTAGTCAACAACAGTCAAACTTTAGTCAACTTCAGTCAAAACAAGTCAAATTTTCATAACCGGTGAAACACTCAACTCTTGGTTATTCTTCAAATGAGTCCTTCTAAAGAATAACCTCTATCATTTATACCTTAGGATGTGTCCTTCCTAGGTATCGTCACTATCATCTTGCATTTTTCAGGGATCCTCTTGACATTTGAAGATCGATCCTCTTGACATCAACATTAGTCAAAATGTGTCCTTCCTTAATTTGGAAAACTTTGACACTCAACATTAGACATCATCAAAATGACACCTTTGGCATCCGAAATTGTCAAACCTGACATCTTGACATCAAAAGACCTCACATTTAGACACACTTGGAAAACACTTGACACTTGTCTTTGAATTTCTCATCATGTTACCAATTTCTCAACGATGTCTTGATAACAGGATTTAGAGAAGCAAAGACCATGATGATTGTCTTGTATTTTCTTTTTTGCAGTCATGTTGCTAGTTCCTTGAGAATTTCCTAACAACAGGATTTAGAGGAGCAACGACGTTTCATGACTTGTCTTTCTTGTCTTTTTATGCTTGTAGTTGGTTGTGATAAAAATACTGGGGCAACTGCACTCTTCTTATGATTCATGATCATCCTTGTCTATGATTGCTTGTCTCATGTGATGCTATGATCTTACAAACCTTGATCTATGTCATATCATGGTGTTTTTTGGCCATTACAATAATCTTCCCAATGATGATTAAGAGCAATAATTATTAAAGTTCTATGGTAATATGTTGAAGGATTTGGTTTATGTGCTGACATCCATCTCCTTCTGTCTTGTCATCCTATCTTGTCCATCTCATGATGATATCCTCTAACATACAAAAACATAAGTTCATACATAATCATATAGGAATTGCATTAGGTCCATACATACATCATCTATATCATTAAACCATATACATTGCATCACATATTGCATTGTCCATATATAATCCTACACCAGCATACATAATCATAAACATGGCATCCATTGCAATAAAAATATTATGCATATCATTCTCATCCTCATGTAAACATCATCCATAGCATCATCAGGACAGATAATCATAAATAAAAATCACATCATCATGACATCTTATCATAAATAACTATCATAAATACATACATGGCATGCCATATACACGACATCATCATAGGAATCATAAATGCATAAATCACATCACATAGTCATCACATAACTGCATCATCATAATCATCATCAGATAAGCATACATCATAAAACATAGTCAACACATAATGCATCATCACATAACATAAATCATATAGACCGTATCAAAAAATGCATCGCATATATAATCTCAAAAAGAATATAATGTCACAAGATAAAGTCATGAGATATCTGAAAAATGGAGCTCGCAGGCTCGATAGTCCATATACAAAGTGTCATAACATAAATGTCTGAAACATGATGATAATAAAGTAAGCATGTCAAGTTCCCCTAGGATGTGCTCTCCACATCCCCTCGTGGAGAAGATCGTAACGACTAATAACCTGAACCTGGCACAGGCATAACCTGTGTCTATGAGGCCAATGGTACTGACATTGATGGCATCATCTCAATGGTAACATGCATCTAGGATGACATTGTTGCCTTCCTCTAAGAAGCCGAAGGATTTGTCACTGGAGGCTGGATATGAGCTGATTTATGCCCTGACCCAGATGACCTATGGCTATGACCTAACCTGTGACTAGAGGCATGCTTGTGAGAGTGGCTAGACCTGTGACTTGATGAATATCCTGAGGAGGTAGATCCCCCCACACTGCTCTAGCTCCTGCTGTTGCTACCACTCTTTGCCCTACTTGCACTGCATGTCCTTGTGTGGGATTGTGCCAGGGTAGGATCTCATCTCTCAAGTGGCACCGCCTACTCATATAATAACCTATAACATCCTAGATGGGTGCTAACCCTGTCCAACTCTCTTGCTAAGTCTCCTGATGGTCCTATCATAATTGTGCAAACTATGTGCACCATCGAGCTAACTCTTGTTGACGGATCACTATCTGATCCCACTCTACTCTGACCACCTCCAGTTCTTCTTGCAACGCCCTCACCTATTTTGTGCTCTCATCCAACCTCCTCTACATGTCTGCCACTCATTGATCTACAGTTGCATCATGTGGTAGTGGTGGTCCTATGGGTGCATCATCCTCCCCCTCTACCATCTACCACCTTAGCAGTCTCTCCACCTCATCTATGGCCTTGTCATCATCACCTATCTCCTCCTCATCCCCCGTGTCCTCTCCCCCAACAACCCCCTCCTCTCTCAATACCTCCACCTCCATCTCCCCTCCTGTCGAACCTCCATCTCTGGCAATCCCTCCTCTGATGCATGCTCCTCCTATCTCTCCTACTCCTCCTACCTCCCCTCCTCCTACCTCAGCCCCTCATCTCTCTCCTCCTCCTCTGGAACCTCAAGGATGGCATCTAGTGTCACTCTATCTACATGTTACCTCACCCTCCTCCCCTATCTCCCACCACCGCCTCCTCGTCTTCGTCTCCCACCATCTCCACCATCATCTCTATCATCTCCATCTCTCCCTCCACCTTAGCCTCCATCTCTCCCTTGGCCTATTCCTCTATCCCTACCTCCCTCTCTGCCTCTCCTACCACCTCCTTGCATCCGTGGTATCACATACCTCCTATCCACTGGTGTCGGTCCATTAGGATTTGTCAAGGGGACTAGTCTATGACTCTGCCACCATAGATTGAAATCCGTTGTAGTCCCTAGATTTGCAGACCCCCCTCTCCATCCCCACTACTAAGCCACTAAGCCATAAATCTACTACTCTGCAAATGGCACTAAAATCGTTGGACCCCATGAAGACTCTCAGGATGACCTAGAATTCTCAGCTGTACACATAGGAACACCTTGCTGCTCACCGAACTACCATAACACCCTCTGAGGAAAGAACATCTCAATGATAAGCTAACTTTGAATAGTCTAGCCAACTAGGTACCTAAATTGTCTGCAAAAACTAAGGTGATCCACCTCATCCTCCCACTACCCATAGTTCCTATATGACCTTCAGATAAAGGATACCATGGTGTCAATATGATGGTGCCACCAGCTTGTCTCTCTGACCCTGGTCTGTTGAAGTGAGCTGGCATAATAATATACATAGGGCATGTCATCCACTAGCTATGGTATTTAGATTGGTGGATGGAAGATGACGACGTGCTCCCATGCCCAAATCATAAGGAGCGTCATCCCACAACCAATACTCTACACTCTCATGTAGGCAACCTCATGAAGCTGATGGTATAGCATCCCCAATAGGAAAGGTCCCCAGGCATACACAGTCTTGTCTCATCTCATCCCCACTAATACATTGCCCTAACCAATATGAAATTCGTGTCCTTGATGATCAGGAATCAATACTCCTCCAATCAATGTCGCCAATAGGGCATCGAACGGAGAGTAGTGCTCTTCCATGAACTCCTAGAAGATCTCATACCCCTTAATCCCCAATCCTGCATCGGTCTTGTCATGATAATATGTTGTAAATTTCTAATACCCATGATGTGGATCGTACATGATCCACTCTCCTCGGATCAGCAAGCGCAAGATCCAGTACACGTCCTCAAATGTGACTATAGCCTCCCCCGTCAGAAAATGGAAGGAGCATGTCTCAGAATGCCACCTCTTGCAAAGTGCAATAAAAAGTCCCCTATTTTCCCAGATAATGGGCATAGAGGTAACGTAGTAGAGTCCCAGTCGCAGCAGTCGTCGCTGCTCCCTCTCCCATAACTAGTCCTAGAATCTATAAGTGGATGGCTTGCTCTCTTGTGCATAAATCGATGCTAATTGTCTCTACACATGTCAAAACATGCATCAGTACCTTGTTGAAAATCATCATTACCATTTATCTAACTCAAAAGCATTTCAAAATCTGAACATAAACAAAACCATCCTTGGTCCAAGTCAAAGTCAAATGCATCATGTTAAATTCATTTGCATCGCAATCAGGTGTTTGTGTCATTTTGTACTTCAATTGCATTGTAACTTGGTGATTGTATCATTCTAGCCCGTGTTTGCATCTCAACATGGCACTTGCATCACAATTCTTGTCACATATGTCACTCTATTCAAATGTGTCACCTGATTTCATGAATGCATCACAACCTTTCGAATGCAGCATTGCACCCCTCGTTTTCGGCACAAATTTGGAAAATGCATCTTAGTTTTTCGCAAATGCGTCATGCTTCATTGACCTATCCTAAAGAACCCTTGCATTTACGTCATGACACATCAAATGCATCGAATGTGACTATGATTGTGGCTTATGTGCATGCATTTGCGTCACAGTGCATTTGTTCTTGGACCTAAAACCCTAAAAATGACACACAAAATGATGAAATGACAAAGTCAAATGTATGTACCACTAGCTTTGAGCCCTCTGGCCATCTGTAGGTCGAGAAAATCTCCCTGTAGTGCTCAGCCACTAGAATCACCATCTTCACCAAAGTCCTTCTCGCTCTGAGCTCTCAAATTTACTATAGTTAAAAGTGAAAATGAATTGACTTTTACCCCATTTTCAACCTATTTATAGGGTCAAAGTGAGATTTTTTCAAACCTTTTATTACTAGAGGCTCTTTTGACTAACTTTGACCACCTTTTTAGCTACCTTAAACTCCTCAAAATCCAAAACTGTTTGCGCCATTATTTTTCTGGTCATCAAATTGACTTATTGGGACACTTTCCAAATTTTTCCATCGCCGGGCCAAAATTTGAAAAAAAATCCGAGGGGGCATAAATACTATGTACCTTCACTGGGGCATGTTTTTGATTGAATTTTCTTTGTCACAATGAGACAGACTGCATTATGACAAAGAGGGGAAAAATGTAGACACATTAAAAATGACCTAGGCCTGCAAGCTCTATTTTCACCCTTTCTTCCTAGCATAATTAAGACATTTTAATTATGTCCTTGGTCCACTTTCGACTATTAATTGAATAATTCATAATTTAATTAATTCATGTCCTTTATTCTTCATGATTATTAAATAATTAAATAAAATTATTGATTTATTTAATACGTCACTAATTGTCTAATGTCTTCCTATAATTAAATAAATTTCTTAATTTATTTAATTATCTTTGTCCATTACATCTTCCTGATTATTAAATAAATAAATCTTATTTATTTAATAGATCACTAATTCTTTTAAGTCTTCTTATAATTAAATAAATTCTTTAATTTATTTAATTATTGCCACCTTGACATTTTCCTCATTTTAAATAAAATTATTTATTTAAAATAGTCCCACTTTCTAATTTCCCTCTTTTTAGTAAATAATTCAAATTAATTATTTACTATCATGTGGCCCCACCTTTTGAATTAAAATTAATTTTTAATTCAAAATAGTCTTTTTCCTCCAAAAATCAAGTAATTTCTATTATTATTTGATTTTCCAGCCACCTCTTTTTCTGTGCCAATCTTATCTTTTGTCACATGCATTGTCAACCCTTCATTTGATTTTCTAAAAATCAATCATGTCCATTCATTTTAAATTTTCCCTAATGTTTCCCTAAACCTAATTGTGGGTTTTCATATTGAATCTTGTCCATTGATTCTAGGGCACTTGTCAACTTTTAATCTTGGCCATTCCCTCAAAATTGCATTTTCTATAAAATGGCAATTTTTCTCTCAATTTGTCACCTCATGCTCTTGTAATCTTATGAAATCTTATTTTAGGCAATCTCATACTCTTTCACTCTTGTCATTTTTTCATATGCATATTTACATCTCATTTGGCATAATTTAGACATAGTTTAGATGCTTACTAGTTGCATAATAACATAGTATTGCATGCAATCACTCAAATCCTTCAACATTTGCTTAGGGCTTGTCATAGTCATTAGATTGCTCACATCAAATCTGAGGGAAACATCATATTTCCAACAAGTTGAGAAGGTATAATGGAGGTCAGCTATGGAGAATGAAGACATTTGGTGAGATCTTTTCATGTTTTTTCATGTTATTTCCTTTGCACTTCATTATTGCTTTGGGTTTTTATGTTTTGCATTTGATCTGCCAACCCTAGGAAAATTTCCATAGTTACAGCATGCACAAGTAGATGGGAAATGGTTACAGTTCTAAACCACATAGATTTATCCTTATATTCAAAAAAATAAAGTTCAACGTAGTAGCATTCAAATTCAATCACATCATCATGAAAAATCAGCAATTGAGGTGATTTGTTAAGCCCATTGTTGATCCATAAACACATTTGTCTCCCCTTGTTCCCATAATCAAAATGATAAACATGGCTGCAAGTATTCATAGGAGAAAGGAAAGATAGAACCTGGAGGTCGTCATGTAGAGGTGGTAGTGTTTGGAAATCAAGAGAAAGCACTGCATCGTCGATCGTTGCATCAACATCCTTGGGTGGGAATAGTGGAGGGTGCAACATCTCTAATCTTGAGCTTGCATAGGGTTGGGAATATGGGGCAACAAACACCTCTTCCAATCCCCAAGTGGGATTCGTAACCGCCATTGGCTATTCTTCAAGGAGGAATACCTCATCTTGTTGATCTTCCACAATCTCAATGTCTACTTGATTGTTGTCCTCAAAAGGTAGTACGTCGTCCAATCCCTAGGTGTTGACCTTAATTTTATGATGTCTAATGTTAGAAGACAATGACATGGATGAATCTATCCCAATACAACTTTCTAAACATGAAAGGGGATCAACAATGGTCAAGGTGGAAGGACGCCCAATTATATCTTGTAGTTGACCAAGCATGTCATGTTTGTTGGCAGCTATCAAAAGACCCCCACCTTTGTCTTCCTCCTTTTGCAGTTCATGTATCTCATCATGACGTCTGCTCATTTCCTCTTGTTCACTATCATTGTAGATGGAGGAGTTCCTCTCCCAATCTAGAAACTCTAATGCTTCATTGTCTTGAGGTTCAGGTAGTAGGCCTTCATCACCCTCATCTTCTGAGATGTATTCTTCTTCAGTGTTGGCATACCTCCGCAATACAGCTCCCAAAGGAAAGAATTCTTCAATGGATGGTACCTCGTCAAGGGGGCCAAGATTTACTATGTGATTTCCCTACAGGGACTCCCCATAAATCCTATCATCCATGGTGTATAAATGCTCTTCAAGAGGGAAGAGTTCTTGATGTTTGATGGACAACACCCCTATGTGCTCTACTTCATTGTTCAGAAGCTCTTAATGTTGTCATTGTCCTTCTATTGCTGCCCTGACATCCTCATGAGGGTTGCCTTCAACATAATTATAACTTGGTTTTGAATCTTCATCCTCAAGTTCAATCCTTGAAGCAACTACAGGAGGTGGTGTACTTGGCTTCCCCACTTGTTCTTTAACTTGTTTGATAGCCTCCTAGCATAGTTCGCATGTGAACTCAGAGTGTGATGAATCATGGATTCTGGACAAATTCGGGAGCAACAACACCTCCATATCCACTTTATGTCTTAATTCAGACCAATCCCTTGCTAATCTTGAAACAAGCTAGTGGTATCTTTCCACTATTGGGTCCTCATCATCACTTGGGAAGGAAGTTGGAGAGTGGATGACCATGGCATATGATTGTTCCCACTCCTCCAGATCTTCATTTTCAGATGTTGGATCACTATCGTTCATGAAGGAAAGGTCTTCTAATTTGATTTCACTTATGCCTTCATCATCACTTTCTGATGCTCCAAAGCTATCAACCTCTTCCTCTTTCTAATTTTTAGAATCTTCATTGGCTGCCCCAACATACACTGTTGCATACTTTGTTGATCCATTGTCGATAGTTAATGGCTCCTCTTCTAGAGTGGAAGACTACTTTTTATTGATAGAGCGAAAGCCTTCTGAATTAGTTTTAATCAAATTTTCACCAAGGAACTGTGTTGTCCTAGTGAAATTAGCTTCTTCCTCTTGGTTCTCATCCTCTATGTGTATCATCCAAACACTGACTTGTGTCAAATTTCTTGGTTCATCTTCAAGGTGTTGTTCCCCAGATGTTGGCAGCTCTCCTACCTCATGGGATGACTCCCCTTCATCAAGAGTTGGTTGCTCCAACTTGTGCAAACAACCCTTGGCTTGAGTGATAATATTTGCACATGATGAACAAGTAACTTTTGAATGAGGTGCATTGTGAAATATGCACCAACTTGTCATCAATACCTCCTCGAATCTTGGTCCATCTTCACTACCCAAACATTCTTGGATCAGCCCCTTGAATGCCTTAGCATATAAAGATATCTTCCTATCTTGGATTTCTTCTTGAAGGTTCTCTTTTCAATTTCCAACTTCCAGCTTTGTAGCCTCAACATGCCATCCCTCCTTCTAGTGCTAGTTCTATTGATGTGTTTTTTTATGCACTTCTCAACACAGGTAATGCATGGGTGCATCACCTCTCTTGAAAGACAATCTTCCACAATCAAATTATAGAACACTATCCCAAGGTCTCTAATGTCAGGTCTTGACAATGCTTGGATATCTTAGTTGTTTTATGTGATTTGTTGGTAATCACATGGTGAAATTACGGATGAGTTACAAAGCATGGGAAGTTGGGTTTGCAAATGGAGTTCTAAGGTGTGCAATTACTACAGGTTCAAAAAAATAGTCTAGAACTCCTATTCCATCATTAGATTTGGATTTACAATGTGCAATGCACCTTGCCTAAGGTAACTATTAAAAGAAAATTCAAAAGAGCAGGGATAAGAAGTTCCTAGAACTAAGCTATGAATGAACAGTAATCATGGAGGCTGCTACAGTAGAAAAACTTCCTAAACTAGATTTTGCTTGGCCAAGAGGAACTTACAATTACACAAAACCAGTGCAATCTGCTAAGGTCTGATAATTCTCAAATTGTACATGCACATCATGAACATGCAATTGAACAAGGTTGCAACAATTAAATAAAGAAGCTCAGGCTAACTTTGCACAATAGCTTGTCATCAACAAGTGCCAAAAGTATGAGCTGAAAGCTCATCAAATACCATAACGGCAATGTCCATCATCATATCCATTTAAGAAACTAACATCTAAATGAATATGGAAGTAGAACCATGCATGCATAATGAACAAACTCAAGAGAAACACCCATAAATCATGCAATGTAGCTCTCTATTTCTGTAGAATGCTTTTACACCAACTCTCCAACCATTTACAAATGAGGGGCAAGCCCCTATTTATAATTTTCTAAAGCCCTAATGAATGGCTAGGATTAATTTTCATTATGTGGCTTAGATTTTTTTACATTAGGGTTTCACCTACCCCTCATTATCCAACAATATAAAATACAACTTTTATCTTTTCCCTATTTTGTCTTGTAGTGCCTAGGTGTTGTAGTAGTTATGTCCTCTAGCTGATTGCTCTTTTTACTGTAGCAGAAACTGTCTGAAGGTTGCCCTCTTCCTAATGGATTTGCAACATTTCTCAGCCAATCAAGTACACGTTTTTGCAGATTGGTGCTTATGGGAAGTAAATATGATGCTCCTAATCTGGATGGATAGTTCCTGAAAGATCATTATCATTTGCTAAAAAGTGGGACAACTTCTTCCTGATTTCTTCAAGGTTACCCCCCTTTGCAACCTTTTCATTGACTTCCTTGACATAAGACCCCTTCCAATGCTAGCTTTGTTGATGGGTGCTAGGGGAAGAGGCGAGCATAAACTAAATGGTGAGAAGAGTTATGTGATTTTCCTTGTTCAACTTTCTCAATGGGTCTCCCTAACTAACCCGTAGTAGGTTCCATGAATTCTGCATGTAAAGGAACAGTAAGCATATTCATGTACAAACATGAGAAATGCTAGCAAAACTCTTGCAAAATCCATGTTAGATCAAGTAATTCATCATTTAAAGATCCTAACATATCTTTTAGATCAACATTAACCATTCATTTGGGGAGGTTATGGCCATGTGGGCCCAGGGGTGCAGACTTCCCTGGGCTGGAAATCATTCTAAAGGTACTTATGGACAGACAACAGATAGGGCACAATGACCCAGATGGTTCCACCTGCATCAGGATTTAGCAATGAAATGGGGTCCACCGAGAAGGTCAGGCTATTTTGGTGCATGGGTCCAATCCACTTTGAAGTTTTGGAAGCATTAAGTTCATCATTTAGGTGTGTGGACCCAAGGTAGGAAGAAGCAAAAGGTGGTCTGGTCATTTGAGGCTCTGTCATTAGAAAGACGTTGGCAAAGCGGTGCCCCGCAAGCGGTGTTTTATTGTGCGAGACCCGCAGCTTCGGCAGACAGTGTTTTTTCGTTGCTGAAGTTCAAACTATTTGGATGGGTGTAGGTCAGAAGACATGGGAAGGCACTAGGGGATGGTCATTTAGAATTGAAGAGGTAGGATGGAAGTCCACTGAAAGAAACCCGCACTGTCAGGTCTGTCGATAGCCTAGGTGTCATTCATTTGTTCACTAGTAGACCGTCAAAGGGAAATAGTAGGGTTCGGTCCCATGGAGCATGTCGATGGGAGCCCGTAGTCATTTAGCACAATGATGATAGAGCGTTCATTCACTGCGGGCTACCCGCATGGGATAGCCCACAAAGTCCTTCTACTTTGGCATTTTCATTTCTTTGAACTTGGAAGGAGATTACAAGTGCGGGTTCCGTAGGGAAAAAACACAAATGTTCAAATCCATTTAGAACAGCAGAATCACCATGATGGCTCGCATTGGATAAGTTTCATGGTTTTGAGGTTGGACGGCGGACGTGACGGCAGGGTCTGCTGGGTGGAAAGACGGGTCGTGAACGTCGTTTGGAATAGTGAAACTAGGGTGGAAATCTATAGATGAAAGTTTGCAAGGAGAAGTCTACCAGGAGCTGACACTTACATGTTTTGGCGCAACTGAGTTTGATGGGCGATCACTGGGTCTGGACCTACCTAATGGGAGGATGCGATCAAATATCCATTTTGAATGGCATGGTTCAAAGGGCACTCCGTAGGTGGAGGCCTACGCTAGCGGACCTAAGAGGGCTGAAGGGTCTCCATTTTGGGGGGCGCACGAATTTGGCTAAGTTCAAGACAACCAATTAGGCAGGTATTTCTATGAGGGCAGGCCTGATGAGGGTATTGAAAGATGTTAAAGCTTAAATGGTTTAAGGGAAAGGCGATGATGGAGGGAAAAGCGGAGTCTTCTAAATGGACAGTAGTCAAGGATTGGTCATTTAGTAGGTCGGTAGTGAAAAGAGCAAACAAGGCTACAGGTCCCATGAGACGGGAAGATGTCATGAGCAAGCCATTTTAAATGGTGAAGAGTCAAGGGAACCCCACATAGGGTGGCCTGCAGGGGTGGACTCCCATTGCCTGGAGGATGTCAGTTTTAAAGTTTGAAGGAAAACTATCAACAAAACCCCGCCAAGGCCAAAGACTTGGGAATTTGGGAAGTGGTGAAACTCAGTCAACTTAAGATGATTCTTCTAAGACTCCTTGACCACTTAGGACTCAAAAATAGGGGGCACGCAAAAGGAGGTGACAACAAAAGTGACCCGACGAAGGGAAAAAAAGGGGGATCCCTACCTAAGGCGGGCATGTGTGAAAAACATGCACAACACATAGGAGGGTAAAATTTTAACTTGGTATAATGCAAGGAAAAAAAACAAAGATTTTAGAATTGTAGAGCTCAATTAGATACCTTTCAAAGTACTACAATATAATATTAATGTGATTGATTCTTCAAGATGACTCTCCACTATCATTAATCCAAAAGCTTCAAACTTACCATCAATCATTAATAGGCAATATTCTTTCAAAATATGTAATGTCTCATTTTCCTAGGAAGTTGATAGATGCAGTGGTTAGCCTATCACTTGGTCCCCATAGGCTAACATGGTGATTAGGGTGCCCTTTGAGGGTGATCTATGGATCTTTATTATTCCTTTTGGTGCTTATTTAAGTACTCTTTAGCTCAATGTTCCAGTTTATTTGTGGTGTTCCTTCTGGAGGCCATGTAAGACACTTTGACCCACACTTACTATTTTTAGTAAGTCACTTAGATGTGTTGCTCATACTTACTATTTATAGTAAGTCATGGCATAGTCAACTACTATCATGCCTATATCTAGAAAATTTGATGGATTACTTGTTGGATTTTTTGGTTGTGTTGTTGATATGTGGTTGTCATTGATGTCAACACTATTAGCATTGATGTATTGAAGGATATATATGTCAAGGATATTAAGAAAATTGTTAAAGAAAGAGTTGCAGGTTGACAATGGAATTGTGAAGGTCATGAAGGTGTCTTGCTCAATACATTGATTATCAATCGTTGTGGACTAAATGGTTTATTGCTAAGTGTATCTAGTTTATTCACCAAAAGTTTTAGAGGTTTGCGTGAAGATTTAATTGTGTTATGAATAGTTGTGTTCTGACAATTTTTTTGTGGCTTTAGTTAGTGTTCCTGATTGAAGTTGATGTAATTCTAGTAATTTCAGTTGTTGCAAATGCTTCTCTGATGATTCTTGGTGCTAGTGGATTTTCTACATCATTCTCTATCTTTGTTGCACATCCACATTGATTGGTGTGCTTGTGGTCAGAGATTTTTCTCTTGTGTGTTCGGGGTTTTATGTTCTTGGCCGACATGGTGGTTGTAATGTGTTGTGGATCCTTGGAGATTAAAATTTAAATTTTTGGTACACTTAAGGATATAGTTTTAAGTATTCATTATATTGTGGCTGATGGTGTTCGATTCGCATTGAAAATTTATTTGTAGAATTGGCCCAACATTGTGTATATGTTTTATATTTCATATTTTATTTTGGTCGACGAAGTTTTTGATGCAAATCCATGTTGTGGATATATACGAGTGGTTTTTTGTGTGAAGTTAAAGTGTGCATAGAAGGAAAGAAGTTCCAGAGGAAGAGAAAATGTGTAAATAGTGATCTAATCATTCGATTGCAGAGCAGAGTGTGAAGAAGTTTGAGCGAAGTGTGAAGGAGTGTTTCTGTGCTTAACCAAAACTGTAATCAGGCTTTTGTAGAAGCTATTTTCTTAGTTCATACCCTGTGGATCTAATCTAAATTGTTGTAAGACAGTGTGTATTCTTTAGGCAGTGAGCCCTCTTGTATTTGAGTAGTGAGCTCTAGGTAGTGTGCCTGAATGCATGTGCAATCCCATTATTCTTCATTATACTTTTAACAGGGTATAATATTGTGGACTGACATCCACCATGGTTTTTCCCCTAATAGGGTTTCCACGTAAAAAAAAATTGTGTTCTCTATGTTTCTAATGTGTTGATTGTCTGTGGTTAATTGTTAATTCATCATATATGAGATTAAGTAAAGTTAAGTTTGAAAAGTTTAAATATTTTTTGACAACTGATTCACCCCCTCTCAGTTGTATGTTCTTGTTTTTCCAACAATTGGTATCATAGTTGGTTCCTCTGAAGAAGTTTAAAAGCTTGAGGTGATCTGAGATGGAATCATACAATAAGGACAACCCTAGATTTGATGGAACAAACTACTCTCTGTGGAAATCCAAAATGGAATGTCATTTGAGGTGTATTGGTGAACCCTTCTAGAATATTACAAAGAAAAGATATGTTATTCCTCAGAATGGTCCTTCCACTCCTGATGAGATTAAAGAGGTTGAGATTAACATCAGGGCTATTGAAGCTTTTTTGAGTGCTCTGATAGATTTGAAAATGACAAATGTGATGGATCTGAAGACAACTCATGAGATCTAGAAGAAGCTAGAGAATTTGTATGAAGGAGATGCACTTGTGAAGGTCACTAAGCTACAAAGTTTGAAAGGAAAGTATGAAAATTTGAAGATGGGTGAAGATGAAAATATTTCTTCTTTTATGCAAAGAGTAAATGAACTTGTGATGGGTATTAGATGTGTCAGTGGTACCTTGGATGAACAAGAAATTGTAGCTAAAGTTCTTAGATCATTTCCTCCCTCTTACAAATCAAAGGCTCATGCTATTGAAGAGCTCAGAATAGTAAAAAATGTGACAAGAGATATGTTGATTGGTAAACTTGTTGCCTTTGAGTTGAGTGAATTTGGTGATTCTTCCCCCAAGACTGAATATGCATTTAAGGCCTCTATATCTAGAAGAAACAAGAAAAGATACGATCCAAGAGAGAGTTCTAGAAAGACATTAAAGTATGAGGAAGAGATGAAACAACTTGAAGATGAAGAAAGAGAGGTAGAAGAGCTGGAAGCACTGGTTGTAAAGAAAGAAGGTAGAGGACAAGGTAAGTATAAAGGAAAGTTGTCTATTAAATGTTTCTCCTACAATAAAATAGGTCATTTTTCATCAAGGTGTCCTAAAAGAGTTCCTAGGTCTAAGCCTAACAAACCAATATTTCAAAAGAAATGCTATTATGTTGAAGGAGTGACTGATGAAGAATATGATAAAGAAAATGGAAATGAAGATGAATGGGTGTTCATTGCTATCAAGGAAAATGGTCTAGTGGCTACCGAATGTACTAAAGTTGAGAAAGCTCTTGTAGCCCGAATTGAAGAAAAGGATGAGTGGGTTATTGACAGTGGATACTCACATCATATGACTGCTAACAAAAGAAAATTTGTAAGTCTAGAGAAATATGGTGGTGGGGTTGTAAGATTCGGAGATAACAATGTTGGTGTGATTTGTGGTAGAGGATCTATTTGTCTTGGTGGTAAACATAGCACTAATTATACATCCTTTATGTAGAATGCTTGAAGCACAATCTGTTGAGTGTTGGACAAATGGTGGACAAGGGTTATGATCTTTAGTTCAAAGATGGAAGATGCAGGATACTTGGAAGCTCTGGAAACATGATTACTTCAGGTACAAAGACAAAAGGTAATATTTTTCACCTGAGTGCTACTAATGTAATTTTTTTAATTTATCAAGTAGATGAAACATGGTTATGGCATATGAGGTTGTGTTATGTGAATTTTGATAACATTATCAAGGTAAGCTCCACTCAAGCAGTAAGAGATCTCCCTAAGCTATGGAATCCTACTAACACAATATGTAAGGAATGTCAAATGGGAAAGCAGACTAGAGTTTCTTTTCAGAGCAAAGAACATCATTCTAATGGAATACATGAGTTGGTGCATATTGATCTATGCGGTCCCTCCAGAATCAGAAGTCTACAAGGAGAAAGGTACTTTATGCTGCTTATTGATGATTACTCTAGGATGATATGGGTTACTTTCTTAAGAGAAAAATGTGAAGCATTAGAGAAGTTCAAAAGTTTCAAAGCTATGGTAGGGAATGAGACATGTCTAAAAATAAAATGCCTAAGGTCAAAAAGAGGTGGTGAGTTCACTTCCCAAGAGGTTAATTCTTTCTGTGAAGAACATGGAATCAGAAGACAAGTATCTACTCCCTAAACCCCTCAACAAAATGGAGTTGTAGAGAGAAATAACAGAACAAATATGGATGCTGCTAGAATAATGATGATAGAAGGAAATGTGCCTCACATCTATTGGAGAGAAGTTGTAAATATTGTTGTGTACACTCTAAACTGGGTAAATGTCAATGGTATTTCTGATAAGACTCCTTTTGAACTATGGTTTGGTTATAAGCCTACTGTTAAATATTTCAAGATCTTTGGAAGCAAGTGTTATATTAAGAGAGATGAGGACATAGGTAAGTTTGATGCAAGGAGCAATGAAGGAATCTTTCTAGGTTACTCTACTAAAAGCAAGGCTTACCGATGCTATAATAGAAGATTGAGAAAAATAGTTGAAAGTGTAAATGTTAGAGTTGATGAAGACTCTGCTAGATCATCCATATACTGTGGATATGATTCAGATGACCAGCAAGATAGTACAGACAACGGTAAGAATGCTCAAACACAGAATCAAGTTCATATTGTTCCAGTAAATCAAGAAAGTCAGGAAGGAGAGACAAGTGGAAGTGCAGAAGAAAGAATAGAAGAACCAGAAGTGTGAGAGAATCCTAAGATTTTGAGGTATGTAAGGCTAAATCATTCCAAAAATAAAATTATACGAGATAAGAATAAAGGTGTACAAACTAGAAGAAGGATTGAAGAAAAATATTGTTTGATTTCGAAGACTGAGCCTAACAATTTCAATGAAGCTTGTAATGATGAACACTAGATGGAAGTTATGAAGGAAGAATTGATGCAGATTGAAAAGAATGATACATGGATTCTTGTTCCTAGACCTAACAATAAGAATGTGATTGGTACTAAATGGGTCTTTTAAAATAAGTTGAATGAACAAGGTGAAGTGGTTTGGAATAATGCAAGACTAGTATGTAAAGGGTATTCACAAATGGAAGGTATTGATTTTGAAGAAACCTTTGCCCTTGTTGCCAAAATTGAAGCTGTAAGATTATTTCTTACTTATGTTGCATATAAGAACTGAAAAGTTTATTAAATGGATGTGAAGTCAACCTTTCTAAATGGTGAGTTAGAAGAAGATGTATATGTTGAACAACCAGATGGATTTCAACTGACTGATAAGGAATACATGGTTTGCCAATTGAAGAAATCTTTGTATGGACTCAAGCAAGCCTCTAGAGCCCGGTATGCTAGATTGGATAAATACTTACTAAAGCTTGGATTTAATAAAGGTAATGTTGATAGCAACTTGTATTTTAAGTTGGATCATGATAAAGAGTTCATTATTGAAGTCTTTGTTGATGGCATTATTTTTGGAGGAGATGATGATCTATGTATGAAGTTTGCTAATGAAATGAAAAGTGAATTTGAAATGAGTATGATTGGAGAGATGAATTTTTTTTCTGGAATTTCAAGTCACTCATTTAGACAATGGTATTATGATATCTCAGTCCAAATATGTGAGAGATTTGTTGAAGAAGTTTGGCATGGAAG
This sequence comes from Sequoia sempervirens, assembly GCA_007258455.2. Taxonomy (NCBI): domain Eukaryota; kingdom Viridiplantae; phylum Streptophyta; class Pinopsida; order Cupressales; family Cupressaceae; genus Sequoia; species Sequoia sempervirens. The sequence goes on from VDFB02141560.1 coordinate 188,206, forward strand.
ACTCAAAGCCTGTTGGTACACCCATGGTAACTAGATGCAAGTTAACACAGAATGATGATTCCCCTAAGGAAAATCAAACAAGATACAAGTCAATGATTGGTAGATTTCTCTACTTAACTCAAACCATACCAGACATCATGAATGTTGTGTGTATGGTTGCTAGATATCAAGCTGATATGAAAGAATCTCATGTGACTATTGTAAAGAGAATTTTCAGATACCTAAAAGGAACAGTTGATTTTGGTCTTTGGTATCCTAAAGATGATGATATTACCTTGAGTGCCTATATTGATGCAGATTGGGTAGGAGATGTAGATGACAGGAAAACCACAAGTGGTGGTGCCTTCTTCCTAGGGAAGCTGGTGTCGTGGTTGAGTAAAAAGAAAAATTCCATATCCCTATCTATTGTTGAGGCAGAGTATATTGTTGTTGCAAATAATTGTACTCAAGTGTTGTGGATGAAACAAATGCTGAAAGATATCAGAGTAGTGTATGATGATCCTATTGCCATATACTATCACAACTCAAGTACAATAAACATATCAAAGAATCTAGTGCTACACTCTAAGAAGGAGCATATATCAATCAAGTTTCACTTCCTGGGGGAGAAAGTGAGTGAGAAAGAAGTTAGACTCGATTATGTGCCTAACAAAGAACAGATTGCAGGAATTTTCACCAAGCCATTTCCAAAGGATACTTTTGAGTAACTTAGAGGGATTCTAGGGGTGATTACCCCTCTTGATATGAACTAAAGATGCATTTACTTGCATCAATCCATGTGATTCATAGCTATATTTGATCTGGATTGATGTTTCAATGGCTGCTACTCAGGGGGAGTAGTCAAATGTTCAGATATGTGGTTCAAATCTTGTATGTGGAAAGATGATGCTTATATTTTCCATTGATTTCAAAAGGGGAGAAGAGTAATGTGAAAAACTAGTGATTATCTAGCGAGAAGAGCCTTGTGGGGAGAATATCATTTAGAAGGATTTGAGGAAAAGAGTCAGAATCTAAGGGGAAGTAAGTGTTGATTCAGAGTTGTGTTGATGGTGTTTTTCACATCATGTGTTGCCATCAATGCCAAAGGGGGAGATTGTTTGATTTTATGGTTTTGTTTCTGATATGTGGTTGTCATTGATGTCAACACTATTAGCATTGATGTATTAAAGGTTGCATATGTCGAGGATATTGAGAAAATTGTTAAAGAAGGAGTTGCAGGTTGACAGTTGAACAGTGAAGGTCATGAAGGTTTCTTGCTGAGTACATTAATGATCAATCATTGTGGACTAAATGGTTTATTGCTGAGTGTATCTATTTTATCCACTGAAATTTTCAGAGGTCTGCGTGAAGATTTAATCATGTTATGAACAGTTGTGTTCTAACAGTTTTTTGTGGCTTTAGTTAGTGTTCTTGATTGAAGTTGATGTGATTCTAGTAATTTCAGTTGTTGTGGATGCTTCTCTGATGATTCTTGGTGCTAGTGGATGTTTCTAGATCATGCTCTATCTTTGTTGCATGTCTGCATTGATCAATGTGCTCGTGGTCGGTGATTTTTCTTTTGTGTGTTTGGGTTTTTTATGTTCTTGGCCGACATGGTGGTTGTAGCATGTTGTAGATCCTTGGAGATTAAAATTTGAATGTTTGGTGCGCTCAAGGATATTGTTTTAAGTCTTCATTATATTGTGGCCAATGGTGTTCGATTCGCATTGAAATTTTATTTGTAAATTTGGGCCGACATTGTATATATGTTTTATATTTCATATTTTATTTTGGCCAACAAAGTTGTTGATGTAAATCCATGCATGTTGCAGATATATAAGAGCAGTTGTATTTGCGAAGTTAAAGTGTGCATAGAAGGAAAGAAGTGCCAGAGGAAGAGAAAATGTGTGAATAGTGATCTAATCATTTGATTACTGAGCAGAGTGTGAAGAATTTTGAGCGAAGTGTGAAGGAGTGTTTTTGTGCTTAACTAGAACTGTAATCAGGCTTTTATAGAAGCTATTTTCTTAGTTCATGCCCTACAGATCTAATTCGAGCTGCTGCAAGACAATGTGTCTTGTTTGGGTAGTGAGCCCTCTTGTATTTGAGCAATGAGCTCTAGGAAATGTGCCTGAATGCATGTGCATTCCCATTATTCTTCATTATAATTTTAACAAGGTATATTATTGTGGACTGACATCCATCATGGTTTTTCCCCTAATAGAGTTTCCACATAAAAAATCTTGGTGTTCTCTATGTTTCTAATGTGATGATTATCTGTGATTAATTGTTAATTCATCAAATCTAAGATTAAGTAAAGTTAAGTTTGAAAAGTTTAAATATTCTATGACAACCGATTCACCCCCCCTCTTAGTTGTATGTCCTTGTTTTGCCAACATTACTCCCACGAGTTGAAATTGGTATTTATCGGGGAGTTAATGATTTAATTTATATTATTAAATTTAATCCAATTTAACTTTAATAATATTAATTATTATGGATGAATTTATTAAATGGTGTTATAAGGGGTTAAAAGGTGTTATGTGACATTTGCATAAATTATTATTATTTTAATGTTTTTACCTCTCAACTTTATGATGAAATATTTAAATGAGCATCAAAAGAAAATGAAATGAAATGAAATTTAAATGCAAATTGGGTGTGGAAATATAAAAGGGAATTGAGAGCTCATTTTGCACATTCATGTTGAAGAGGAATATTTTGTTAAGGGTTTTTCACAAGGATTAGAGAGTTTGGAAATGTTCAGCTTCATTGAGGATGAAAAACCTTGTGAGGAAACAACTCGGTGTAGGAGTGAAAGATCTCCCAAGCCAGCTTGTAGAAAATTCCACTTCAGGGGTTGTGCTTGTGCTCCAAATGATTGCAGGAGAGATTAAATATTTAGGTTTTGAAAGAGTTAAAGAAGAATTTGTACACATTGGTTATTGTTTTCAATAAGTTGCATATTTAGGCTTGGCAACTAGCATTAAGGTTATATTACTAGTCTTGATCGTGGAACCTAGATTGGATAAGGACTTTGATATTGGTCATGGGGTTTAAAATGATTATTTTTCATCCTTATTGCTACTCAACTGGTGTGAGGGATTCATTTTTTTATTCATAGTAACTGGCTTAGGTGTAAGAATCAAGGAGAGCTATCACTAATAGTTGCATACTAGCATGGGAACCTAAAACACATTCATTTATAAGTGTATCACCTGATACAAAGATGATGTGAGGGTTTACTTGGTTAATGTTGCATATATTTCTCATTGCATGGTATGAAGATGGTTTTTGAAGGTGTGTGAGGCTTGTATCCTAAGCTGTGGGATCATACTTATCATGCCCAAAATTTTACACCAAAAATATAGTTAAGGACAAGCCACAAATTTCAAATTTTGACTACCAACTCTTGCATGACTCACTAAAGCTTACTTCCTAACCTTGTACTTCATGAAATGTAACAAAATTTGATCAATAAAATTATAAGAACTTAGTCAAGTAAACAATTTTTTTGACAATCATGGTTGAGTTCAAATGGTGATATGGAATCCTCATCATCGAAATAGAATTAATTAGTTCAGATAACTCCATAATAATCACAAACATAATTCTAGTCACAAGTTAAGCAAATAAAATATATCAAAATAATTTTCAAGTAATGATGAGAGAAAAAAACCTAGGGGCTAGACCTAATTCCTCAAGGGCTCATCTCTAATGGCCTTGCCTATGTACTATGCAGAGGCTTCATAGTTCAAAAACTTTAGTTCACTCCAACTCATATTTGATTGACCAACAATCACACATTTCACCAAGGTTTAAATCAACACAACTCACAATGGTATAGTAAATACATGAAATGATCAACAATGGTTAATCTATAAGTGCTTCTCTTTTTACTACAAAGAATAATGGTTAAAAATTCCAATTGTAATGCTAATCAAGGGCCACTTGACCAAATAGATAACCAAGTATGATCTAGGATGAAGGCGGCCATATCATATCTTAAACAGATGATTATAATTGTAGTTGAGGTTTACATATTGAATATTTATAGACAATTCAACCATCATACACTTGGTTGACTAACACAAGGGGTATAACCCTTATGTTCAAACATGAATCTACCTCGGTCACACTGACAATCTATTAACACTGACATACACTAAACTCATTTCTCTACTCCAATTCATCCTATGCCTCGGTTCTTTTATTTATAAACTATATGAGTGGGTATGCAACCCTTTCTAGGGTCCTTTTCCCCAGACAATTTTATAGTTAGCTACCACCCACTCAGGTGAAGTCGGGGATTAGAAAACTCATTAATTTTATCTTAGGGAAAAAAAAAAGAAAAAAACTGTTGCACGCACGTCTAAATTTTGAATTTCTGCTCCTTTGTTGCTCGATGAATCTACCTGGAGGGGGCCCCATGGAGGCTCCCCACCAAAGAACCCTATTGTTTCCTAGAATAACGCTGCCTCTCCATGTGGGAGAACTAAAATATCCCCGTTCACTACACATATTCCATCATCTAGGGGTTTGAACAACCCTATTTTTTCTCCTAAAGGAAAGACTTGTTTAGGCCCAGATGCCCAAATGACATCCTATGTGGAAAAGCTTGTTGGAAGTCAAACTTCGACAAGGACACCTTAGAAGTCTATGTCAACTTGCTTTTACTGTGGTGGGGGACCAAGTGGACATCCCAGATGCAACCTTGAATGACACCTTGGAGGGTTTGAAGTTGTCCTTGGTGGGGAAATTCTTCGCTAGATGACCCAATATAGACCAGGTACGAAAATGGGCCTCTAACACTTGGAAACTCAAAGGAAGCATTTCTATAAGTGTTATACCCAAGGGTCTCTTTCTGTTTACCTTTGTTATCCCTGAGGATATGTTAAAGGTCATCATAGGTGGACTATGGGGTTTTGATAGTGGCTTTAAAAATATTTTGTCTTTATGCAAGTGGAAACTAGGGTTTGATGCCTCCGCTGATTTGGGGAAAGTTGCTCCAACCTAGGTTAGGCTCGCTAGGTTGCCACTTGAGTTTTGGATCATAATGTTTTTAAAGGAATAGCTGACTCCTTTGGTTCTTTGGTCACCATTGACAATGTTACCCTTCTTAAAGCAAGATTAGTCTATGCAAGAATTTGTGTTAACGTAGAGGTTAATACAATCCCACCCACTTCTTACCTTAAAATCCAAGTTTGGAAAATGGGGTCAACCTTTAGAATATGAGAGGGCTATGGTATTCTACCAAGGATGGAATAAATTTGGGAACTTACAAGATGCTTGTAAAATAGCTCCTCTTAAGCCTAAGATTCCCCAAATTAAGACACAAATGAATGCTCCTTTGAAGAATGACTTTGCTGGATAGTTCAAAGGTACCTGAAAACTCAACACCCAATAATAAGCTATTACTCATAGAAAAATCCTTTAACCCAGATTGGGAAAATTAGTTGAATGATACTTCTCCAACAAAGGATGTTCCAAAAGATAATCTAGATAGGCTAATTTCAGAGGCAGCTAACGAACCATCCACCTCGCCATCTTCAAAGAAACTACTAGATTTAGATAAAGAAAAGGAAAATAAGGGATTAGCTTCACCTCCAACACCTCAGGAAGAACAACAAAATGAAGTCCAAGAGGAAAGGGAATTTATAAGCCAAAATGAACATCTTTTGAATATGAGGACCACCATGAACCAATCTTGGGGGAGGAGTGAATGCCACAAAGAAAAGATGAGAAAGGATGGATAAACACCAAATCATAAAAAAAGAAAAAACCAGCCGTGGGAGGAAATATCAAAGTAGGAAGACCCCAAGCAAGAGAAACAAGAATCAAAGAAACAACAAAAGATGTGGCAACAAGGAAACAAAAGACCCTTGATTCACTAGCAGGGAACAAACCGAAAAGGAAGTAAGGGAGGTTGACCTCCCACATGGGGTAGTATCAGCCTGATACTACTCCTCGGCTCTTTGAAATTATGAAGATTCTATCTTAGAATGTAAGGGGTCTTAATGGCCCATATAAACATGTGCTAAAGGTGTGCTTAACTGAGGTGAAACCTAATATCCTCTTGATCCAAGAAACTAAAATGAAAAAGGAAAGTTTTGAGAAAACCCTGAAGTGGCTTTTGCCTAGTGCTAGTTATGAAGCCAGTGATGTGGAGGGGGCCTCTAGGGGGGTTGTTACCTACTGGAATTCTTCCCAATTTGGAAAAAAATTGAAATTTAAGAATAAGAACAGTCTCTTGATTTGTATGGAGGATGGTGATACCTCCATTAAATGGAATATGGGTAATATTTATGGCCCCAATTTAAGGTTGGATAGGTTGTATTTATGAAATTTTTTGGATGGATTTATGACAAGTTCAACAAAGATGAACTATGGATGCTTGGAGGTGATTTTAATCCCCCATTGTACCCATTTGAGAAGAAAGGAGGTCTAACTAACTACTCTGAGAGTATGATGGATCTTTCAAGCTTTCTTGATTCGTTGGGTCTAATGGATGTCCCTCTTACTGGTTTCCACTTTACTTGGACTAACAGAAGCCAAGGCAATCAACTCATCCAAGTTAAGCTAGATAGATTTATGATCTCTAATTGGAACATTATGTAAAATATCCCTTACTGCCTTTCCTAGAACAAGTTTTGACCATAATGCTCTTCTTCTGGCATGGGATGATAGGGTGATTAAAAAACCTTACCCCTTCAGATATGAAATCATGTGGTCCCTTCACCTGAAATTTAAATCTCTAATTGAGGAATGTTGTAACCTACCTTATGTTGGCACCTCAATGTTTAGGCTAACATAGAAATTAAAAATAATTAAGGAAAAGGTTAAAGGATGGAACAAATACACTTTTGGGAACATCTTTACTACTAAGAGGGACCTAAATTTAAAAATTAAGGAAGTCCAAGATCAAATGGAGGCAGGAAATTGTAATGATGATATCTACATAAAAGAAAGGGAGCTCAAAGCTCAATGACACAAAATAAGTAAGAAGGATTTTTTTTGGAAATAGAAATCAAGGATTCACTAGCTTAAGGAAGGAGATAGGAACACTAATTTTTTTCACCAATCTACTATGAAGCATAGAGGAAGAAACGGGATCGGATCTCTTACCACCTCTAATGGAATCAAACTTGAAGGGGAAGAAGAAATAGAAAATGAGGTTGTTTCCTTCTTTTCAAATTATCTAGAACTTTCAAGGGTCGATAATTTGGAATTGGGGGAGTTCCCGCAGGTTATACCTAATGTTATCACAGAGGAAGACCTGAAAGAATTAACTAAGACTATCACTATGAAAGAAGTGAAGGAGGTTGTTTTCTCTTTCGAAGCTTTCAAATATCCTGGACCTAATGGATTCCCTCCTAGCTTCTTCCAAGTCTACTGGGAGATTGTGTCTACAGACCTCTATAATGTTAAAGAATTTTTTAGATCGGGAAGAATCTTGAATCAGATGAATAACACTTTTTTGGCCCTTGTTCCTAAGACCAATGAAGCTGCTTCAATGAATTATTATAGACCAATAAGTCTATGCAACACAACTTATAAGATTTACTCCAAAATAATCATCAACAGGTTGAAACTGGTCTTAGGAAAACTAATTGCTATTAATCAAAAGGGTTTTGTTCAGGGTAGAAAAATATTGGATGTAGTAATCTACACTCACGAAATCCTACACTCTATGGAATACAACAAAAATCCAAGTATGGTATTGAAATTAGACATCTCCAAAGCCTATGATAGGGTTTACTTGAATTTTTTATTTGTTGTTTTGGAAAAAATTGGCTTCACTGGTAAATTCCTCAATTTGATAAAAGCTTGTGTCACTACCTCGAAGTACTTAGCCCTGGTTAATGGTATTTCCCAAGGTTTTTCTCACCTGGTAGGGGGCTGAGATAGGGAGACCCCTTATCTCCCTATCTTTTTTTTATCGTGGAAGAGGCTCTTGGCCACAACATATAGAAACAACTTAATAATAAGTCTCTGAAAGGTTTTTGTGTTGATTCTTCTTTAACCCTGGCCTCACATCAATAATTTATTGATGATACCATTTTTATGGGGGAGGCTTTGGTGGTTGAAGCTAAACAGTGGAAAACTATTCTGGATAAATATTTTGAAATGTCAGGATAGTGTATAAATTACCAAAAAAGAAAAAAATATTTTTTTAATACTAGCCTACTCGTGAAAAATAAAGTGATAAGGATTTTGGGGTGTTAGGAAGTAGAGTTACCTGCTACTTATGTGGGCCTACCTATTTTCTCTCGAAAGCTAAACAACAACTATTGGAACTATATAGTGGAGAAAGTCCAGAAAAAATTGGTTGGTTGGAAAGGAAAATTGTTGAGGTTGGTAGGAAAAATTCAGCTTTTAAAGGCTTCTCTACAGAATATTCCAGTCTATTATCTTTCAATGTTTAATAAATCAGCATATATTGCTGAGAGAATTGAAACAATTCAAAGAAGATTCTTATGGTCAGAAGTGGAGGAAAGGAAAAGACTGGAACTCATCAAATGGGATAGGGTGTGTGCCTCAAAGAAAGAAGGATGGCTGGGAATCAGAAGATTAAAATTGTTCAACAAGGCTCTAGTGGCGAAAATGCGTTGCTTTCTCCTAGAAAATGAAAAATATTGAGCTACAATACTAAGGGAAGAGTATCTTAAAAATAAGGATGCTAGGTATTTTTTAAGGAAGAAGGAGCTTACACATGGGTCTATGTTTTGGAATAATCTTCTTAAAACTAGAGGAGTTCTGACTAGAGGTGTAAACATGAGGATTGGTAATGGGATAAATACTAATTTATGGGAAGACCCCTAGTCCACACTAACCCCACTATCGGCCTCTGGAGATCTCCAACAAATCAGAATGAGATTGAAAAGAGACATTGGAAAATAAGTTTCTAATTATCTAGTGTGGGAAGGATTGTGACCCAAGTGAAAAAGCTTCAAAGACTACCTAAATGATGTTGTTCTCAGGGGAAGCAAAAAATAGAATTAGGATGCTGCTATTGACCTAATTATGAAACAAATAGGAAATCCTGACCTCTTCTTAATAAACAAAAAGGATGAATGGATCTGGACAAAAAATGCTACTAGTAAGTGTTACTCATTTTTCACTTATAGCTCAAATTAGCCTGAGCTTGTTGATTTTTTAAACTGAGAAAATAAAGTATTCATTTTATTAATTTTCCTTCATTACATTCAGATGTATAAATTAAAAATCCATAAAAGATTACAATTATAGATCATTGCATTCATACACATGCATGTAACAGAGTAAAGATTCTGATATTTCAGACCAAAGTAATCTTTATTAAATGTATAAGTGTATATTGTCTGATACAAGCCATGAGACTAACCTTTTCTTATTCAATACAAATTATAAACAATATATACATGAATAAGTAAAGAGAGAAAAAATGAATGTGAATGTAGAAGGAAAGTAACCAGCCATTTCCCGTGAATGACTAGTCTTGACTGGTGTCAATTTTTTTATGCTACTGTCTTGAGCTTCATTTGTCTCTTCTAGCTCCATTCCTCTCGTAGTCCTATATATGAAATTAGCAATGGGGTTAGAGCATGATCTAAACAATGACTGATTACAAACATTTCATACACATTCACCCTATCCATGTATGTACTGATCATAATTTGCATTGAGTAAACTAAGTGTACATTTTAGGTGTTCCATAAAACCACTAGAGTAATCAAACACACCTAAAATATACAATTTTTTCTAACTTTTTTGCTTCATGTGTAGCTACAAGTATAATCATGTCTTTATTTTATTTATCTTAATTCAACATGTGGGTTAAAACAAGGCTCCCACAAGGTTTGAGCTCGGCAGGCTGAGTTATCAGATAATGAGCTCATTGAAGCATATTTAAGAGGGAAATGCATTAATGAAGGACATCATATCAACATGGTTATGCAATGGTAACATAAAATTCATCATTTACATCATGATTCACATTATTTTGAATCATTAAGTGTGAATCATAAAATCTAAAATCATCAACAGGGCATGATAGTAGCAAAAAGAATCACCCAACTGAAATTGGATAAAGATTACTGTTAACAGATGCATATCTTTGAGATAGTCAAGATGCTCATGTCATTATGTAATCTAGAAGGATACAATGAAGACAATCTTAAAATCATAAAGAGCATAAAAGGGTACAATCTTTAAGAGACAGTCATAAAATTTCCCTTCAGAGCATTACCAAAGGTAATGAAGACAACTAAAGCATTTAATACAGTAAACAGGATTGAACCTCCTTCACAACACTATTATAGTGTAAATGGGTGAGAATTCAGTCATAATAATGATATTTTTGTTGTCACTAACTACATAAGTGACAATATCTTCCATTTCATAAACAATGATGAACAAATATATAAAATATTCAGCAAAGGAAGTAAAATGACTGCATGGTTTAAAGTTATCTTGTTAAGATTCTATCTCTCAGAGTGATCATCAGGTTTATGAATTTAAGAATATAGGTCATTCAAAATTGCTTCAACAATGTGGATTACTACTATTTTTCCAAGAAAAATCTCTATGGTCACATCATGAAATTTTGGCCTGTAAGGAGCTAAAATCCTCGACTAAGAATGAGTATTGCAAAAGGATAAATTTCTATGTTTATGAAGAAGTCATGGCCAAAGAAATGAACCTTAAGTGTTTGGATGAAATCAGATTAACTATGAAGGGCCCTCAATGTGCCGAAACAAGAAAGAGGGTTTTTATTTTTTTCTAGACATGTAAAGAATCAAATATAGAAGCATGGAGATACATAGGAAATCTTTATTTTTTCTATATTACAATATTTCAAACCCAAAATATCTTATGAAAATTGTGCCATGAAAGCACAAGTTTTCTTCAGATGGTATCAAGTTTTTGCATTGTGAGAAATAAACAAGTTTAATGAAAGACTCAAGACGCCTGTGATTCTTGCAATACAGATGCAAAATATCAAAGAAACATAAGAAATGAGAAGATAAAAATACCATGGCCACGACCTACGGATAAATCAATGGCCATTTACACATGAAAAGTCTTCCATGGAAAAGTATTTGTATTTTGTGTTACAGAAACTACAGGAGAATACCAAATGAGGCGCAACTGAGCACAATAAAGGATACCAAGCACAAAATAAAGATAGAGAACCTTCAATTTAAGGAGGAAAACTCAAAGCTAGGGCCATGAAGGCCTTCTCATCAAAAAAGGATGAGTCAAATGGAGGCTTTTCTTATTAAAAAATTACTTACCAGAGTTTGTGAGTGAAGGAAATCAACAATAAATAGCAAAGAGATGCCTCTAAAACTTCGATTTCATCATTGCACACAAGAGCTCCAATAATAGAAACCCTTGGTGGCCACATAGCTTCCTTGAGAAGCTTCATGAAAATGAAATGAATTTTCACATTTTTTCTTATGTTTTAGGGTTTCTAACCCTATTCCAAGGCCAATGGTAGTTTATGACTTTTTCTCCTTTTTTAAAAAAAAAAATTCATTGCAAACTAATACCTCATGCCTTTGTTTCTTTTAACTTAGGCTTTCAAGTATAATGTTGACTGAATGAACCCCTTTTGCTATCATGGCCGATGCCTAGGGTGGAGTCTTACATTTTTGCATTTGAATATATTGTAAAATGATTTAATATTAAATGGTATTTTATAAACCATTTGATTTAAATAATTATTTCTTACAACTGAAAAATAGGAGCATGTGTATGTGTATGACTAAGTCTTAGGAGGAGAAATGGACAGATATGCTTTGAGTTATGTCTTTTGAGAGAATCTTGGAGAGTTGGAGTTTGTTTACCCAACATTTGGAGAAAATATAGGCATGATATTTCAGTTTTGAAACACAAGGAGGGTATCTAGGCATTATTTTCTCGTGCCTTTACATTTGACTTGGTCAAACAAGACCTTTTCATGCATATTGATGCCTTTTGAAATGGATATGGATGTTATATTTTTGGCTTTTAAGAGGCATCCGAGTTCATGAAGCTTCTAGAGCCCCTTTTGGTGGAGCTACTTGGACATGATGATATATTCTCATTTGTAATTCATTATTGAGTAGTTTTGATTATGCAAATTAGAGACACAATGACTTTCACAGTCCTTTGGCATAGATTTTGCATCTTTTGTAACTCTTGGAGGTATTGAATACAATTTACTTTACTCATTTATGGAATTAATTCTTCACCATCTTGTTTGTACAGTTTAGTGTATGCTCTGTGATTGATCAAACTATCATGTAAACGTACTTATTTTCATTATAGTTTTGTCTCATGCCTTGTACCTTTTCTGTAATTAGCATGCTCATTCAGGTTATTGATTGTGTCAGTTAATTACAACCATTTGCTTATTGTGAGGTTTTTCCTCCTATTGCAAGTCAAAGTATTTGATCTTTTAGTAAAACAATTATGCAATGACATTGATGTAACAAGTTGTGTAAACTAAATCTTAGTCAAATTGGAACTAAGTGTAGAATTCTAAGTCTCATTATCTCCCATTAAGTTTGGTGTATCACTTTATTTTATGATTTTCAGTATTAGTCATTTGCAACAATCCTTCTCTCTTTTCCTTACAAGAAATTAGTAATTATGTGATACATACCAAAGTAAGCTGACTTTCTCAAACCTTTTGGACGCAATGGTGAGCTCAGATTTGCACCAGCAAGCTCAGATATGAACCTACAACAAAGAGCCATGAACTAGAACCTCCTCAGATCTGGAATCTCTCTTTAGAATAAGACTCTCCAATGGCACCCAACCTGGCTCTGATACCATGTTAGAATTGGCTATGGATGCCAAGATCTATGGACCAAATGGAAAGCACAAAAAGAGAGAGATAATGTGACAAGAATAAACTGTATTCAATGTCAATGATATGAGATGATTATGATTGTTTACAATGAGATAGACCCCTTGGTTATATAGCCAAGGTGAGAACATAGAAGGGCATAAGATTATGGAAAGTGTCGTAATCTTATGACATGAGACAACTATGAAAACCTCACTCCACTTAAGGTGGAGAGATAATCACATGATGTGTCCACAAAAGGTGGAAGTGATGAGGTAATGACATGTCAAGTCCACCAAAAGTGGAAAATCTCCAACAACCTCCTATGTGGTCCCTAAGTAAACTTAACTAAGGTGTAATCATGACCTAGGACAAGGTAAAAGACATTTAATTACACCAACATACCTATTGTAACCCACAGCTTCAAAGGTCTTCCCATGTTGCACCAGAATGTTGAATTTCATATTCAACAAGGGTGCAATTTCAGTAGATAACAATTTGGCACACCTGGTGGGACACATCCTGCAATTCCTTTCACTAGTTTGATGTAGAACCAGTGATTTTCAGACCTTTTTAGAGGTTACTTCAACATATCTGGCGACTTCGTGAGGTGATATAGCAATAAAATCAGTGTTGTTGCAACACATTTGAAGAATACAAACAAGGAGTTCTAAACATTTTGAGTATTTGTAGTTGTCACCACCCAGAAGATAAGGTAGGACAACAAAGATAACTCCTCCATCAAAAAGAGTTCAATTAACAGCACCTAGTGTTAGGCAAGAGTTCTTCTCACCACCAAAGAGAAGAGGTAGACCACCAAAATGAGAGAGTTCTTTTCAAGTTTTACTACTTTATTTTTTGTTATTCATACTCAAATAACTCCATCTCATCCACCTCTAATGGTTGCTAGAAACCAACCTTTCATGCCATTTGATGGAGGCATCCCATTAAATCTTGTGCAGCATAATGATATCCCCGTTGCAGCTTTGAAGAGCTTTCCAATTTTTACTGGGGAGGACCAAATAATTCTCATTGAGCACATAAGAGATGTTGCTTCACTATGTGGTGTTCACCACATAACTCAAGAGGATGTAGTTGTAAGGCTACTTGTTGCATCATTCAAAGGAAGGGCTTTGTAATGGTTTAGAAGTCTAGGAGTTGGAACCATTGCAACTTGGGATGAGTTAGGAGATAAATTGCGAACACAGTTTCAAGATAGATCAAACAAATTGTCCTTGTTAGAACAGCTGACTACCATAAAGAGAGCTCCTTAGGAGAAAATGACTGACTTCAATTTTTGGTTCCAGAAGACTTGGGACAAAATCCCTGCAATAGTGAGGCCTCCTCCAGAATATGCATTCTTATATTATTTAAAGGCTCTCAACAGTGATATAGTTGTCATGACATGGTCAATGGGAGGAGTATCATTACCAGATGCATATGAGATAGCAATTAGAGAAGAAAACTATCTAATTCAAGCAGGTAAAATTCCTCCTAAGCCACCAATGCCTATTTTTCTAGATTTTTAGCCAAATATGCCATTACAGATACAACCTTTTGTACATTTTCCTGATGTTCCAGCATTACCAGCTACTGGTAAACAAGAAGTTGTAGTCCTAGTACAATCTCAGCAGTTGCAGGAAATTAAAGACAGTCGACAAAAGATTGAGAATATTTTACAGACTTTTGGGAACAAGTTGGTGAATTTAGAGAAGCAACAGTCATATAAAAGACCTGTAAATTAGCCTTTTTAAGGTCAACAACAACAGTACCAAGGCAATAGGCAACAATATCAAGGTAAATATCAAGGTCCAAGATAGAATTGAATCCAAGGCCTTTTCAGGCATATAATCCAGTACCTATTAGTGCAGCTAGGGACCTTGTCCCCATGCAAAATAATCTTGCTACTGATTATGAGAGGTTTTATCCATGCAACCAACCACATAATCAGGCCACATGCTCTATTGGAGTTATAAATCAAGCATTAATGGTGCAGAATGCTTCAAATTCATAGGAAAATGTACCTAATGATGGAGCTCCACAACAGGAACAACTTACAAATGATGCTACTCTGCTTAACTGGTAGGGAGAAGAATTCAGTTGCAGCAAATACAAGAGAAAATAAAAGATCCTTTGAACCTGAGCAAGTAGCTGATAAAGGAAAAGAAATAGCTATAGGACCATGTACATCACAAGTACCTCACATTTTGCAGAGGAATCAATAAGTTGTTGCCAAGGAGCAGCCACACCTGCAAGCTGATCATCCTGGTATGCAGATCCAACAAAAGGTAAATCCAGTTGTGCCTTATAATATTATTGATAATATGGAAAAGATGAATGTAACGATGTCTTTATGGGACTCTTTAGCTATCCCAAGTCAAAAAGGCATGTTATAGTCAGCTTTATCAAATCTAAAAGTTTCTGATGAGCCACCAGTTGGTCAAGTTAGAGTTTTCTTCACAAATAATCCTCAAGATAATAAACATCCCAGTAAAGAAATAGGTAAGGATATCAAACCACCTCCATTTTATGTGTCTATGATAGTAGGTGATAAGTTAGTCCATAACTATATGGTAGATAGTGGAGCTAGTAGCTCTGTAATTCCAAAATAGATTGTTGAAAAATTAGGAATAAAAGTATCAACCTTTAGAAAAGGGAGTTATTCAATTGGATGGAACATCGGTTAATAACTTAGGTGTCATCAAAGGTTTGAGCTTTACACTTCATGCTTGTCTGAGTTTTTTAGTTTGTTGGGTGAAAATTATGTAATCAGCTTTTCGATAGATTACACAACTTGGACTTCAGCCACAGCTATGTGAGATGTGAATCTCTCCTCTCGAAAAGGGGAGGCGCCCTTCTTACTGCTAACAGAAGCGGTAGTAAAACAAACAAATAATTACAAAATGTACACGAAATTCACGAAGTGGGGGGGGTGTGTTACATTCATCCTTCTCTCTTTTTTCAGAGAAGATGTTTACAATGCTTCACCGTTGGAAGTTCACAATTCTTAATAACCTTAAACTAACTAGCAGTAATACCAATATCTCTATCTTGTCAAAGCGAAGTGTAAAGATACCAGAAGTGATTAATAACAAACAAATAAAGTAAAAAAGGGAAATCTCACGAAGGCACAAAGTCGTTACGTAGCTTTATCAGTGTTGGATCTCTGTAGATGTACCGTTTGTTATGTTAGAAGCACAAAGTCTTCTTAGACGCAGCAATTCCTTAAACAGCATGAACGATTACAAGCACAAAGTCTTGTAGATCATCCAACAAAAGTATCAAAGAGCACGAATGATTACAAACACAAAGTCTTGTAGATCCTTCAACAAAAGTATCCAAGAGTATGAACGATTACAAGCACAAAGTCTTGTAGATCACTCAACCAGAACATGCAAGAGCATGAATGATTACAAGCACAAAGTCTTGTAGATCATTCATCCGAATGATAAACAGAAATACAAATGCAATCTAAATAATAAATGTAACACAAAGTTTACATAAACTACTTAGAGTCCTTCAGATTCTTCAAACTAATCACTACCAAATAAGATCAACTCACAAAAGTATCGAATCCAATGCAAAGTTTGGCTTGCAATCCTTTTCTTTATTAATCGAATCTCATTCACAAAGCATGAATGCAAAGTTTCACAAATTTGCTTCAAAAAGGGCAGCACTTCGTTGCAAAACACTAAAGGATAATTTACAATGAAAATCCCTCACATTATATAGAAAGAGGGATGAGCAAAAGAAGGAAAAGATTGAGAAACTGGAAAGTTAGGTGAGTGGAGATCTCAATGACCAAAGTCAAAGTGTAATTTGTTTCTCAAAATATTACATCTTTCCTGGTGTAATTACAATTTACAAAAGTTTGGTGAAATATTTACAAGATACATAATGGGATTGAAAATTCTTGGAGAATAGGGGGACGTTTCTTTTTGGGCCAGTCTTCAAATTTCCTCCTAGTCTCCTGCACGAACTTCTCATCTGGACCAACGGTGTAATCCACAATGGTGTGAATTCTCATGATCGATCTCATGGCAGATGAGTGAACCTTCTTGCACCTGTCAAGATGCATCTTCAGGTTGTCCAATGTGAGCCTTGTATCACAAATGATGTTTAGCAAAGTCTGAGAAGAACTGTCAATCAAATTCATGATGATCTGGGATACGGCAGGAAGATATATTTTCCTCAAGAAGTTGACCAGGAAACTCTTTGATACCTTTTTCAAGAATAGTACGATGCTCGTCAAATCTTCCTGTATTTGGTGAAGATCTTCTGTGAGAGATTGAACCACTTGAATTCTGTGTTTCAGTGATTCTCTTACCTCTACGAAATTTTCTTTGTCAAGAATTACCCCAACCTCCACCAATTTGCTGAGCTTTACCTGTTTCATTTCTTACCATGACAACAGGCATTTTTCCATGTCTCTGCGCTCCTGGGAAAGTACACTCTTTTCTTTATCAAGCTTTGTGGTGAGCTTGGCCAACATTGTAGTTTTCTCATCTGCAACAAAACTATCTGAGATCCGTGTTCGATGATCTTCTCAACAAAATCATATAACACCCTGTCTTTGGAGGCGAATTTCTCAGCTTTCTTGATAGCTGGGTCTTCAATATTTACCACTGTCAGCGGTTGTGCATTACTTGGAGAACCAGCAAGTCTCTTTACAATAGTGGCATAATGCTTTGCCCTCTGTTTGTACATGTTACGAGCTTTCTAAGAGCCTTCCTGCCAAGATATCCAAAGTGACTTAATGCTTTTGCACTTTCCAACCTTGCCTGACCTTTGTTACTGTGTAGTCATATTGACATCACCTTCTTCATTTGGTGGCATGCCAATTTCAGCATACTTGTGGCCAGACTTATCAACGTTCTATGAGTATACCTTTGCCTTTTTCTTCCCTTTGGCTTTTGGAAGAACTATCTCTTCAAGGTCGAGCTCCTCTGGAGAAATCATTTATTTTTACGGACACCGAGATATTAGCCAAGGAGGAAGAAAAGAAGAACTTCTAGATTCTGTCAAAGTCACCAAGAAGATTGTCACATCTGAACTCACCATTGGTATCGTGACAATTGGAGAAGTATTTGTCATCATTGCTCCTGTAGTTGACACATTGAGTTGATCACGCATTGACTCATTCATGAAAGATTGAATTCATTTTCAGAAGTGATATCATATGTTGGCGAAGACAAGCTAGGAATGGACGATGGAGGGCTTGACAGTATATCAACCGTATGGATGCTTGTCACTGAAGGAGTATCAAGCTGGGTTGATGCTGCAGGGATAGGGGATATCTCGAGTGCAGGAATGCATGTGGTAGGAATAGGTGATGAGGGAACAGGAGGTGGAGAAGTTCTTGAATCTAGAGGGGTATGAGGAACATTTCAAGTCACGGGCGATGATGTTCTGGGAATTTCCTCAATTACATTCTCAGGAGGAGAAGTAATTATTTCTTGATCATGCCCGGGTTCCTGTTGATCACCCTCTTGTCTCTCTGATTCTGGTTCGCATTCAAAGTCACCTTCAGATCCTTCTTTAGAATCTTCATCAGACTCTTGCCCTCTTTCAGAAACCTCTTTGGCATCGGAGTCTGCTTCTGCTGAATCTTCATCTCTGCAATCTACCCAGATGTCTTCAAAACGGTACCTGTGTTGGTGACCCTTTTGCAACTCTGAAAGTAGTTGGTAGGTTTTGATGGTCATGATCTGCATTTCAGCACATGATGATAGTATATCCACAAAAGGTGGATGAGAACCCACTTATGATGAGGTAATGACTCTTAAGTGTCAAGTCCACCAAAAGTGGAAAATCTCCAACAACCTCCTATGTGGTCCCTAAGTAAACTTAACTAAGGTGTAATCATGACCTAGGACAAGGTAAAAGACATTTAATTACACCAACATACCTATTGTAACCCACAGCTTCAAAGGTCTTCCCATGTTGCACCAGAATGTTGAATTTCATATTCAACAAGGGTGCAATTTCAGTAGATAACAATTTGGCACACCTGGTGGGACACATCCTGCAATTCCTTTCACTAGTTTGATGTAGAACCAGTGATTTTCAGACCTTTTTAGAGGTTACTTCAACATATCTGGCGACTTCGTGAGGTGATATAGCAATAAAATCAGTGTTGTTGCAACACATTTGAAGAATACAAACAAGGAGTTCTAAACATTTTGAGTATTTGTAGTTGTCACCACCCAGAAGATAAGGTAGGACAACAAAGATAACTCCTCCATCAAAAAGAGTTCAATTAACAGCACCTAGTGTTAGGCAAGAGTTCTTCTCACCACCAAAGAGAAGAGGTAGACCACCAAAATGAGAGAGTTCTTTTCAAGTTTTACTACTTTATTTTTTGTTATTCATACTCAAATAACTCCATCTCATCCACCTCTAATGGTTGCTAGAAACCAACCTTTCATGCCATTTGATGGAGGCATCCCATTAAATCTTGTGCAGCATAATGATATCCCCGTTGCAGCTTTGAAGAGCTTTCCAATTTTTACTGGGGAGGACCAAATAATTCTCATTGAGCACATAAGAGATGTTGCTTCACTATGTGGTGTTCACCACATAACTCAAGAGGATGTAGTTGTAAGGCTACTTGTTGCATCATTCAAAGGAAGGGCTTTGTAATGGTTTAGAAGTCTAGGAGTTGGAACCATTGCAACTTGGGATGAGTTAGGAGATAAATTGCGAACACAGTTTCAAGATAGATCAAACAAATTGTCCTTGTTAGAACAGCTGACTACCATAAAGAGAGCTCCTTAGGAGAAAATGACTGACTTCAATTTTTGGTTCCAGAAGACTTGGGACAAAATCCCTGCAATAGTGAGGCCTCCTCCAGAATATGCATTCTTATATTATTTAAAGGCTCTCAACAGTGATATAGTTGTCATGACATGGTCAATGGGAGGAGTATCATTACCAGATGCATATGAGATAGCAATTAGAGAAGAAAACTATCTAATTCAAGCAGGTAAAATTCCTCCTAAGCCACCAATGCCTATTTTTCTAGATTTTTAGCCAAATATGCCATTACAGATACAACCTTTTGTACATTTTCCTGATGTTCCAGCATTACCAGCTACTGGTAAACAAGAAGTTGTAGTCCTAGTACAATCTCAGCAGTTGCAGGAAATTAAAGACAGTCGACAAAAGATTGAGAATATTTTACAGACTTTTGGGAACAAGTTGGTGAATTTAGAGAAGCAACAGTCATATAAAAGACCTGTAAATTAGCCTTTTTAAGGTCAACAACAACAGTACCAAGGCAATAGGCAACAATATCAAGGTAAATATCAAGGTCCAAGATAGAATTGAATCCAAGGCCTTTTCAGGCATATAATCCAGTACCTATTAGTGCAGCTAGGGACCTTGTCCCCATGCAAAATAATCTTGCTACTGATTATGAGAGGTTTTATCCATGCAACCAACCACATAATCAGGCCACATGCTCTATTGGAGTTATAAATCAAGCATTAATGGTGCAGAATGCTTCAAATTCATAGGAAAATGTACCTAATGATGGAGCTCCACAACAGGAACAACTTACAAATGATGCTACTCTGCTTAACTGGTAGGGAGAAGAATTCAGTTGCAGCAAATACAAGAGAAAATAAAAGATCCTTTGAACCTGAGCAAGTAGCTGATAAAGGAAAAGAAATAGCTATAGGACCATGTACATCACAAGTACCTCACATTTTGCAGAGGAATCAATAAGTTGTTGCCAAGGAGCAGCCACACCTGCAAGCTGATCATCCTGGTATGCAGATCCAACAAAAGGTAAATCCAGTTGTGCCTTATAATATTATTGATAATATGGAAAAGATGAATGTAACGATGTCTTTATGGGACTCTTTAGCTATCCCAAGTCAAAAAGGCATGTTATAGTCAGCTTTATCAAATCTAAAAGTTTCTGATGAGCCACCAGTTGGTCAAGTTAGAGTTTTCTTCACAAATAATCCTCAAGATAATAAACATCCCAGTAAAGAAATAGGTAAGGATATCAAACCACCTCCATTTTATGTGTCTATGATAGTAGGTGATAAGTTAGTCCATAACTATATGGTAGATAGTGGAGCTAGTAGCTCTGTAATTCCAAAATAGATTGTTGAAAAATTAGGAATAAAAGTATCAACCTTTAGAAAAGGGAGTTATTCAATTGGATGGAACATCGGTTAATAACTTAGGTGTCATCAAAGGTTTGAGCTTTACACTTCATGCTTGTCTGAGTTTTTTAGTTCCACAAGATATATGTGTTATAGATCTACCACCTTTTTTTTCCTTGTGTCTTTCAAGAGTCTTTACAACCAAGATAAGAGGTTATGTTTCTACAGATTGGTCACATATGTTGTTTAGAACAAGATATGGAACTAAGGTTACCATCAAGTCTGAGAAATTGGCCAAGGATCATATAGAGCCTTACAATCCAAGTGTTATTAATGTTGTTCCAACTACTGTAGACACAAATTGTATTGTTTTTAGTGACAGTGAGCTTGATGCTACTCAAGAGTTGCAAGCAGAGAGTGTTCCTGATTTGTTGTTACATGAATGGGAAGAAAAAAATGTAATGGATAGTCCTGATGACCATATTCAAGATGTTGGTATGAGTAATTATGTGCTTCATGAACCTAATGTAGAGGTTCCAAACCTTGAAAAGAGTACAAATCAGTTGCTATAATAGCAAAATGAACTTTGGGAAATGTATTTTGATGGTTCCAGAAGTAAAAATGGAGTTGGTGGAGGTGCAATGCTTGTTTCTCCACAAGGTGATAAGTATTTTTCAGCCTTCTATTTTTCTTTTGCATGCTCTAATAAAACTATTGAGTATGAGGGTCTTATTCAAGGTCTTGAATAGGAAAGGAAAAGAGGAATAAATTGTTTGAAGGTTTATGGAGATAGTGAACTAATCGTTAATCAAGTGAGAGGCTTGAGTGTTGCTAAGAATGATGCACTGAAGTCCTACAGAAACAAATTGTGGAATATAATAGATGAATTTGATGCCTTCAACTTAGTTTCTATTCCAAGAAGCTAGAACAAACATGCTGATAGACTTGCAGCAATTGGAGCATGGTTTGACATCTCAAATGATTTCAAAAAAGAGAAAATATAGCAATATGTAAAAGTTGTAGCCAAGCCATCAATTCCTGATAACAACATCAACTGGCAAGTATTTGACAATGACGAGCAGATTTTATCTTTTCTGCTCGAAGAGGATTAGTTTTCTATAACAAATCAAGAGAATCTTAAACAACAATACGAAGATCAAATCATATAGTTAAAGACAAACAAACTACCCAAGGGTTTAGTTACCTTGGAGTCTATTTTCAACATCGATGATCATCTTAAGAAGAGTAAAGTCAGCATTCAAGTGAAAGAAGACCATTATGAAGAAATTGAGATCTTTAAAGGTAAACTCCTTAAGTTAGGAAAAATTTACACAGCTCAAGATAGAAAGGATTTTATTGCTTTATGCCAAGAGTTTCATGATGTTTTGCTTGACAATATTCTGATTTAAAGGGTTTTGACCCTCATATTGCTCAACATACAATTGAGTTAGAACCTAATGCTAAGCCTATTAGGAAAAAGCAAAGACCTTTGAACCCCAAGCTTGAGCCTTTAATGATCAAAGAGTTGACCAAGTTAGTTGAGGGGGTATTGTATTTCCAATTAAACACACATCCTAGGTTTCTAACCTTGTTTCGGTTAGAAAGGGAGATAAAATTGTGTGTATATTTTAGAGATCTTAACAAAGAATCTTTAAAAGATCATTACCCATTACCCTCCATGGAACAAATTCTTCAAGCTGTTGCTGGTTCAAAGAGATTTTCTCTTATGGATGGTTATTTTGGTTATAACCAGATTTTAGTCAAGGAAGAGGATCAATATAAAACAATGTTTACAAAAAATTGGGGCACTATGGCCTACAAGAGAATGCCTTTTGGCTTGTCTAACGTTGGTGCCACTTTTCAAAGGGCCATGGATATGGAATTTTAGAATCTAATTCATAAATTTTTGCTTGTCTATCTAGATGACATAACAGTATATTCCAAAAATGCAGATGAACACTTGTCACATCTCAAGCAAGTTTTTGAAAAATGTAGAGAATGTGGTATTTCTCTCAATCCATAAAAGAGTATCTTTGTAGTTCATGAAGGTAAACTATTAGGACACATAGTGTCAAAGGAGGGAATTACTATTGAACCTAAGAGAGTCAAAGCCATACTTGAACTGCCATTACCCAATCACAAGAAACATTGCAGAGCTTTTTAGGTAGAATCAACTTTTGAGAAGGTTTATACCTGATGTTGTAAATCTGTTACAGCCTTTGATTTCCATGCTTAATAAAAATGTAGTTTTTCAGTTGGACTAGAGAAGCCAAAAATAGTTTTAAAGCAATCAAAGAAGCTTTAGCATCAACCCCAACACTAGTAAATCCATATTTCACAAAAGAATTCATTCTCTATGCTTTTGGTAGCATTAATTCAATTTTTACCATGCTGGTTCAAAAAAATAATGATGATTTAGAGCAGCCAATAGCCTTTTTCAGTCAAGGTCTAGCTGATTATGAGTAGAAATATACATTTGTTGAGAAACATGTTCTTGTTGTGATTAGGAGTCTAAATAAATTTAAGCCTCTAATCTCCAACAATAAGATACATGTTATGGTTGCACACTCTAGTGTGAAATAATTTTTGTTAAGTAAAGACTTGAGTGAGAAAAGAGCAGGGTGGATCACAAAAGCTATGGAATTGTTGACATTAAAATCACAAATCTTGTCAAGAGTAGAGGATTGTGTGAACAGTTAGCCTCAACTCCTGATGAGGAATAAAAATCAAAATTAGAAATTTTTTTAGTCAATGATAATGAGCCTTAAAATGTTGCGTCTGTATTAGCAGCAAGTTGGGTTCAAAACATGACCCATTTTCTACAGACTAGTGAATGTCCACCAGGTCTAGATAGAGCTAAAAGAAGATACTTCAAATTGCAATCAATTCCATATTTATTGATTGATAATATTCTTTCCAGGAAAGACCTAAATGGTGTTTTATTAAGGTATATTGATACAGATCAAACAAAAAAAGTGCTTCATGAATTTCATGATGGAATTTTAGGAGGTTACTTTTCTCCAAGAACAACAACCTGGAAAATTATGAGTTGGTTATTACTATCCAAGCTTATTCAAAGATTCCCATGCTTGGGCAAAGAAATGTGTAAAATGTGCTCTTTTTACAAGAAAATATAGGTTGCCAACTATGCCTTTGCAACCAATTTAGGTAGATCAACCCTTCATCAGATGGGGCATTGACTTTATTGGACCAATAAATCCACCCTCCAATGCTGGTCACAAGTGGGTGCTCACAACCACTGACTATTTTACACATTGGACAAAAGGAGTAGGTTTGAAAGAAGCTAATGACTTCAGTTTTAAGCTTCTATGAAGACATAGTAACCAGGTTTGGAGTTCCTGACTCCATTTCAAATAATGCTCTTGCATTTGTGGGATTAAGGGTTACAGATTGGGCTGTAAAACATGGAATTCATTTAAATACCTCTTCAAATTATTACCTACAAGGTAATGGTTTGGTTGAAAGTACAAATAAAAATTTGATCAAGATTATTAAAAGAACCATGGAGGAGAATCAGAGAGTTTGGCACTCCAAATTGAAATCTGCACTTTGGGAAGATAGAATAAGCCCTAAGAGATCAATTGGAAATTCTCCATATGTACTAGTTTATGGAAAGGAGGCAAGACTGCCTCTATCTGTAGAGTTTCCAGCTCTTGACATTGCACATCAGTTGGAGATGTTTCAAGAACATGACCCAATGTGTGTTAGATATGTTGAGCTCATGGAGCTTGAAGAGACAAGAGATAAGGAAATGAAGACTTTGGAGTATCATCAACTCCAAACAAAGAGAACCTTTGATGAGAAAACTACACCCAAAATTTTTAGAGAGGGTGATGTTCTTAAATGGGATGTATTGAAGAGTAGGCCAGATAAGCATTCAAATTTTGACAACTTCCGGACTAGTCCATTTATCATCACTGAATGCAAGGATCATAATGCATTCTAGCTATCAAACATGGATGGAGAAATTTAAATGGGAGATAATGAGACTCATAATTCTACACTTAGTTTCAATCTGACTAAAATTTAGTTTACACAACTTGTTACATCAATGTCCATACATAATTATTTTACTAAAAGATCAAATACTTTGACTTGCAACAGGAGGAAAAACCTCACAATAAGAAAATGGTTGTACTTAACTAACACAATCAATAACCTGAATGAGCATGCTAATTACCAAAAAGGTACAAGGCATGAGACAAAACTATAATGAAACTAAGTACGTTTACAAGATAGTTTGATCAATCACAGAGCATACACTAAACTGTAAGAACAAGATGGTGAAGAATTAATTCCATAAATGAGTAAGGTAAAATGTATTCAATACCTCCAAGAGTTACAAAAGATGAAAAATATATGCCAAAGGACTATGAAAGTCACTATTTCTCTAATCTACACAATCATAACTACTCACTAATGAGTTACAAATGAGAATATATCATCATGTCCAAGTACCTCCACCAAAAGGGGCTTTAGAAGCTTCATGAACTCAGATGCGTCTTAAAAACAAAAAATATAGCATCAATATCCATTTCAAAAGGCATCAATATGCATGAAAAGGTCTTTTTTGACCAAGTCAAACATAAAGGCACAAGAAAATAATGCCTAGATGCCCTCCTTTTGTTTCAAAATTGAAATATCATGCCTATATTTGCTCCAGATGTTGGGTAAACAAACTCCAACTCTCCAAGATTCTCTCAAAAGAGATAACTCAAAGCATATCTCTCCATTTCTCCTCCTAAGACTTAGTCATACGCATACACATGCTCCTATTTTGTATTTGTAAGAAATAATTATTTAAATCAAAAGGTTTATAAAACACCATTTAATATTAAATCATTTTACAATATATTCAAATGCAAAAATATAAGACTCCACCCTAGGAATCGGCCATGATAGCAAAAGGGGTTCATTCAGTCAACATTATACTTGAAAGCCTAAGTTAAAAGAAACATAGGCATGAGTAGTTTGCAATGTATTTTTTAAAAAAAAATAGGAGAAAAAGTCATAAACTACCATCGGCCTTGGAATAGGGTTAGAAACCCTAAAACAAAAGAAAAAGATGTGAAAATTCATTTCATTTTCACAAAGCTTCTCAAGAAAGCTATGTGGCCACCAAGGGTTTCTGTTATTGGAGCTCTTGTGTGCATACCATGATGAAATCAAAGTTTTAGAGGCATATCTTTACTATTTACTGCCGATTTCCTTCACTCACAACCTCTGGTAAGTAATTTTTTAATAAGAAAAACCTCCATTTGACTCGTCCTTTTTTGATGAGAAGGCCTTCATGGCCATAGCTCTGAGTTTTCCTCCTTAAACTGAAGGTTCTTTGTCTTTATTATATGCTTGGCCTCCCTTATTGTGCTCAGTCCCACCTCATTTGGTATTCTCCTATAGTTTTTGTAACACAAAATACAAATACTTTTCCATGGAAGACTTTTCATGTGTAAATTGCCATTGATTTATCTACAAGTTGCGGCCATGGTATTTTTATCTTCTCATCTCTTATGTTTCTTTGATATTTTGCATCTACATTGCAAGAATCATAGGTGTCCTAAGTCTTTCATTAAACTTTTTTATTTCTCACAATACAAAAACTTGATAGTACCATTTGGAGAAAACTTATACTTTCATTGCACGATTTTCACAAGATATTTTGGGTCTGAAATATTGTAATATAGAAATCCTTTTATTATGCAAAAATAAATATTTCCTGTGTATCTCCATGCTTCTATATTTGATTCTTTACAGGTCTAAAAAAAACTAAAAACCCTCTTTCTTGTTTTGGCACATTGAGGGCTTCATAGTTAATATGATTTCATGCAAACACTTAAGGTTCATTTCTTTGGCCGTGACTTCTTCATAAACGTAGAAATTTATCCTTTTGCAATACTCATTCTGAGTCAAGGATTTTAGCTCCTTACAGGCTGAAACTTCATGATGTGACCATAGAGATTTTTCTTGGAGAAACAGTAGTAATCCACACTATTGAAGAAATTTTGAATGACCTCTTGTATTCTTAAATTCATAAACCTGATGATCACTCTCAGAGATAGAATCTTAACAAGATAACTTTAAACCATGCAGTCATTTTACCTCCTTTGCTGAATATTTTATATATTTGTTCATCATTGTTTGTGAAATGGAAGACATTGTCACTTATCTATTTATTTCCAAAAAAAATATCATTATTATGACTGAATTCTCACCCATTTACACTATAATAGTGTTGTGAAGGAGGTTCAATCCTGTTTATTGTATTAAATGCTTCAGTTGTCTTCATTACCCTTGGTAATGCTATAAAAGGGAAATTTTATGATTGTCTCTTGAAGATTGTACCCTTTTGTGCTCTTTATGATTTTAAGATTGTCTTCAATGTATCCTTCTAGATTACATAATGACAGGAGCAACTTGACTATCTCAAAGATATGCATCTATTAACAGTAATCTTTATCCAATTTTAGTTGGGTGATTATTTTTGCTACTGTCATGCCCTGTTGATGATTTTAGATTTTATGATTCACACTTAATGATTCAAAATAATGTGAATCATGATGTAAATGATGAATTTTATGTTTCCATTTCCTAACCATGTTGATATCTTGTCCTTCATTAATGCATTTCCCTCTTAAATATGCTTGAATGAGCTCATTATCTGATAACTCAGCATGTCAAGCTCAACCCTTGTGGGAGCCTCATTTTAACCCACATGCTGAATTAAGATAAATAATATAAACACATGATTACACCTGTAGTTGCACATGAAGCAAATAAGTTAGAAAAAAATGTATATTTTAGGTGTGTTTGATGTCTCTAGTGGTTTTTTGGAGCACCTAAAATGTACACTTAGTTTACTTAATGCAGATTATGATCAGTACATACATGGATAGGGTGAATTTGTATGCAATGTTTGTAATCAGTCATTGCTTAGAGCATACTCTAACACCATTGTTAATGTCATATGTAGGAGTAGGAGCAGAATGGAGCTAGAAGAGACAAATGAAGCTTAGGACAACACCAGAACAAATTGACACCAATCAAGACCAGTCATTCATAGGAAATGGCAAGTTACTTTCCTTCTATGCACATTCATTTTTTTATCTCTTTACTTATTCATGTCTATATTTTTTATAATTTTTATTGAATAAGCAAAGGTTAGTCTCATGGCTTGTATGAGACAGTATACATTTATACATTTAATAAAGATTACTTTGTGCTGAAAGATCGAAATCTTTACTCTATTACATGCATGTGTATGAATTCAATGATCTATAATTGTAATCTTTTCTACAATTTTTTTTTATACATCTGAATGTAATGAAGGAAAGTTAATAAAATGAATACCTCATTTTCTCAGTTTAAAAAATCAACAAGCTCAGGCTGATTTGAGCTATAAGTGAAAAATGAGTAACATTTCAGGCGACATCTATTGTATGTTTTCCTACTAAACACTTTGACCAGTTTCCTAGACCTATCCTTTGGCATAGAGTCACTCAGAAACTAGGCTCGTGACTTAAGAACACAATTTCAAAACTTTTGAAATTCAAACTTGATAGTATGAATGACACCTTGGAATTATTAAAAACAAAATAGCAGGAATGAAACTAACTAGTTGTGCTGAAAAGCACTTAGGGAATAAAACTTGCAATTAAATTATAGTGCAACAACACTTTATTGAAATCATAAAACCTAACCTAATATTCACAAAGGTAAGTCTTACCTCAAAATAGTGTTTGAGGTGAATCCCATTGATTTGGATTGAAAAAATTTTATCCATCCATGTTTGATAGCTGGAAAGTGTTATGCTCCTTGCATTTAGTGATGATAAATGGAAACGTCTAGTAGTTGTTAAAATTTGAATGCTTACCTGGCCTACTCTTCAATACATCCCATTTAAGAACATCACCCTCTCTAAAAATTTTGGGTGTAGTTTTCTTATCAAATGTTCTCTTTGTTTGGAGTTGATGATACTCTAAAATCTTCATTGCCTTATCTCTTGTCTCTTCAAGCCCCATGAGCTCAACATATCTAACAAACATTGGGTCCTATTCTTGAAACATCTCCAACTTGTTAGCTCTCAAAAATGCAAGTGGAATGCCTCAAGAGGCTTCCAATCTCTTGATACGCTTTAGGGTAACAGACAAGGTCAAAAGCTTTCAAACTTCTACTCTTCGGGTGCTGCTAGACCTAGGCGGGTGTACCTTTCTGAATAAAGCAAACTTGACTTATCATTATCTTTCTTGCACAACAATTTGTCCACAATGGAAAATGGAAGTGAACAAATGAAATAAAACTTGAAAGTAGTAGCACTATTCTGATCTAAATCCTAAAATGTTGAATTAACAGATATAAAAAAATTGAATGAGTTCAAAATGATTAAATACAGAGACCGGTGCCTTATTGGGTATGCAGAGTCAAATGAGATCAGGATGAGCAACACTTCTCTGGAGAAAACTCAAATTATCTGGCATATATTCTATTTACAACTTGTATAAACATGCAATTCTGTAATTACTAAGCTCTACTTGAATAATCCAAATGAATCTCTCAAATTACTATGATTAACTAAAAGGATTTAGTCTTTACTTGAAAGAACCAATCAATCAATCACACAAGTACATCAAATGTGCACTGATAAATTGAATACAAACTTGTTATATCAATTTAAACAATCAGAAAGAATCCATCTTGGAGACTACTTAGCAATACTTTCATTAGATTCAACAAATAATTGGCACTAGAAAAATGCAGCAACATCAACTAATTTTCATAAATACGTCCAGTTTGAAAACATGCAACATAGTCTCTGATCTGATAAATCTATTGTACTGTATCCATATAATTTTCCTACTGTATATCGAATAACTGATAGCTGATGATGATTTTACAATTACAAAATGCCTATTTATACACCAGCATGAGAAAAACATATTATATTGAGATCTCATGTCGGCCCAGCACAAAATTTGGGCTCAAATTATGTCGGCCTGCAACGGTCTTCAAGCATCAACCTGTCGGCCACAAGATTTGTATTTCTGTTATTCACAGTGAAATAGTCGGCAAGACAAGACAGCAGCTATGCCGAAGGAAATTCAATCGTTAATCGCTCCATGTGTTGTTATTCGCTTTCGCCCTGACTGTCGACCGTCAGGGAGATGTCATAGAGATTTCATTATGTCAAGCCGAAAGTCCATTATCATTTCCAAGTCGCCAACACCCTCACCGAGATATAATCTTCATTCGCCTTTGCCAAAACCATACACAATCGAGAAGACACTATACATATTGCTCATTGTTACACCGAAGGTTCCCACATGATACATATTAGTCGTCGTGACAATCGAATTATAATGCCGATAAAGTCACCTCTACTTTCATTCGACGAGACCTTGGGCACCTCACCAAGACCACATACCGAAATCAAAAAGTCACACCGAGCAGTATCCTTTGTTATATTCATCTTCACCAAGACATCCGGATTTTCTCTCCAAAAGAGTTCTCGTGTGTAATATCGCCGAGACAAACCAATGTCGAGGAGACCTCTCGGAGATTGAATTATGTTATACCAAAGCACCCTGAACACCATCTATCACCAAGAGAAAGTGAATCTCACACCGACAAAAGCCCTCATTCAGTTCCATTGGTGAGACCCATATGTATTCGCTAAGACTTACTCTGAAGTCATCCTAGTCTCACCGAAATGCCCCGTAATAGAAAACTCAATGTGTAAAGTCGGCGAGACCGAAGGTCACTCGCCGAGACCTTATGTCGATAGCATTATCTCTCACCGAAAGTCATTTGAAAGAAATATTTTGTGCTCCATCAGTGAGACAAATGATACTCGCCAAGACCTTCCACCGATAACCCTTAGCCTTTGTCGATGAAACACCACATGCATAGTCGGGGAGACATATTGAATTCGGTAAGACACTACCCCGACAGCCAAAACTTATGCCAATAGATGTTTCCATGGTCTCCGAAACAACATGAATGTTACGCCAATAGCCTGCAAGTGAAATAAATGTTAATGCACAAGCAACATGGGTTGGGGAGACCTAAACCGACCTATGCCGATAGGTATTGCAAGATGGAAAATGTACAACCCGATGGATTCTATGGGGAAATATGGGCAAAATACAAGTAAAAATATCATGAGATGAGAAAAAATCCTATAGAAGGACCCATATGGAGACTCAGGGGGTATGAAAGGTATGCAAAAATTATCAAATTTTAATAGTTCCAACAGTGGCTCCGTCTGGGGATGAATGATAGTAAGATCATTGCAAGGATCTAGATCTTTGGGTGAGTAGACCAGACATGAAAAAGGACAAACCAATGAGCAGAAAAGGAATGAATGGCAATGGGAGTGAATGCAAAATGAAGATGAATGGAAAATGACAGTGAAATGGAGATGGACAAAATCCTAAACTACTGTGCATGGAAAATAATTTTAAAGAGGATGAGCAAGAGTTGTCCATGCACTGGCAACCCTTAATCCTCTATGTTGCTCAAGAAAAGAAAAGCTTCAAGAATTGTCCATGAACAGGAAATTCCTGATCTTCGCCAACCATGTTCTGTAGATAGTATGAGTCTTCACCCTTCTTTCCAACAATAACAAAAGGTCCCAGCCACAAGGCTTCAAATTTACCATGCCTACCTTTCTCTTGACATCTTGCATTCCACATCAGTACCAAATCATTCTCTTCAAATTTTATATCCTTCACCTTCTTGTCAAATAGATATTTCATCTGTGTCTGTAACTTCATGTTTTGACTTTGGGCCTCTCTCCTTACTTCATCAAGTTCAGCCAGTTGCTTCATTCTTTCCTCCATAGGTTTAGGGACATCCAAATCCTCCTGAAGGACAAACCTTTAGACTGGTAACAAATTCTGCAAAGGCATCCTGGCTTGTGCTCCATACACCAATTCAAATGGGGATTTTCCAATTTCCTTTTTCACAGTGATCCTATCAGCCCACACAGCTAGTTTCAATTTTGAATCCCAAGCCTTCTTGTTCTACCCTAGCATTCTCCTTATAATCTTCAAAAGACTTTTATTGCTAGATTTTGCTTGTCCATTAGCTTATGGATGATAAGGGGCTGCATAAGAAATAGCAATTCCATACTTATCACAAAAACTTTTGAATTCATCTAACCTAAAACACATCCCATTATATGTGATCAATCTCATCGGTGTACCAAATCTAGTGATAATGTTGTCCATCAGGAAATTATTCACTACCTTACTTGTGGCTTGCTTAGTTGGGATTGCTTCCACCCACTTGGTAAAATAGACAGTGGCAACTAGTATCCACCTGTGTCCTCCACTTGACTTTTCTTGTATCTCTCCAATGAAATCAATTCCCCACTGATGAAAAGGAGCATCAGCCTGCAAGGGTCGGAGTGGCAAAGCACCCTGATACTTCAATTTTCTAGAAAACTTTTGGCAAGCTTCACATTTTCTCACATGTGTAAAAGAATCATTAAAAACCTTTGTCCAATAATAACCTACCCTGAGAATTTTGTGTTCAGTTGTCTTTGCTGAATAATGTCCTCCACAAACTCCTTCATGCATTTCTCTCAAGACATGCTTAGCTTGTGACTCATCTAGACATAATAACAATATACCATCCCTATTCTTCCAAAATAGATCTCCATCCATGAAAACATACTTTAATGCCTGCAACTTCAAAGTTCTCTTCTGGCTGTCACTCAATCCATCTGGACACTTCATGTATTTAAGATAATACATGATATCAGTATACCAAGGAGTATGCTCAATGCTTGCAATTGCAATCCCTTCTTCTACATTATAGACTTGACTTGCTTCAATATTTGATTCTGCCATCAGCCTAGCCAAGCCTTGACCTCTTACTAGCTTAGTGATTTGTATCTCCATGTCAAACTCTTGAATCTTGTTGATCCATCTGCATCTCTTTCCTGTTACTTTAGATTGTGTCAAGATATCTTTGACAGCTGCATGAGGGACATAAGCAATTACTTTTGCTCCAACAAGATATGGTCTGAATGCTTTTGTGGCCTTTACTAATGTAAAATCCTGTTTTTCCATTATTTCATACTTCAATTCAGACCCCTGTAATGATTTACTAAAGAAAGACACAGGCTGTTCATGACCATCATAATTCTTTTGTAACATAACAACAGCAATAGTATGCATTGAAGCAAATGAAAAAATCTGAAAAGGCCTGGAAAAATCTAGAGACTTAAGAACAGGAGCCTCCTTGATGGCCCTTTTGATAGATATAAAAGCATCTAGAGCTTCTGCAGTCCAGTCCATTTTTTGTCCCTTCTTTAACATTTTTGATATGGGCTTAATGATCTCAACAAAATTAGAAACAAATCTTCTAACAAAATTAATCTGTCCAAAAAATGATTGTATAGCCTTGACAGTTTTGGGGATAGGAATTTTATCAATAGCTTCAACCCTCTCAGGATCTATCCTAATTCCCTCCTTCGAAACAATATGCCCTAAGAGCTTACCCTCTATGACTACAAAATGACACTTCTTTGGATTTAAACTAATACCATATTCAAGGGCTTTAATAAATACCTTCTCCAGATGTTAGACATGATCTTTAGCCTTCTTAGAATAAGCAGTCAGGTCATCTTGGTATACTACCATGATAACATTGATCAAGTCTACAAATGCCACATCCATGGCTCTTTGGAAAGTCGCTCCAACATTAGTGAGACCAAATGGAACTCTTATATATACATATGTTCCCCAAGGAGTTGTGAATGTTGTCTTATACTGCTCAGATTCTTTGACCTTAACCTGGTTGTACCTAGAGAACCCATCCATCATGGATAGCAATTCACACCCTGTCACCTTATGCAATATAGCCTCCATATTGGGTAGAGGATAATTATCTTTGAGAGATGCCATGTTCAGATTTCTGAAGTCCACACACAATCTGATATCACCATTCTTCTTTCTCACAGGAACCAAATTTGAAACCCAAGTTGAGTGCCTAATTGGTTTGATAATTCCTCCATCTCTGAGCTTTGTCAATTCTTCCTACATCTTAGGCTCCAGTGTTGGATTTATAGGCCTTTGCTTTTGTCTGAAAGGTTTAGCATCTGGCTTCAATGGTATTTCATGCTGAAATAAATCCTCCCTGTATGCTTTCAGATCTTCATAAGACCAAGCAAACACATGTTTATGCTTTCTTAGCAAGTCAATCAACATTCTTCTAATTGTAGGACTTATCTTCTTTCCTATGTACACCTTTCTTGGTACTATCTCAGTCCCCAAGTTAATCTCTTCAATATCTTCTCTTCTAACTGGTGTCTGCTTCATGAGGGACCAATCATTTCCATCATACAGCCTCTCTAATGCCACTAAAACCTTAGGAAGTTGATTTGTTTTGAGCTGCAAGATCTCTTTTCCAAACACTATTTGCTTCCCATCTACTTCTTCAACAAAAGCATTGAAATCAATTTCCTGGGCTTCAAACTAGTCTATACAATGAAGAAAATTTAGCAGGTCAGTATCATCATTGAAAACTTTCCAACTATAAATGTTATCAGGAATAGCATGCCTTGTTTTGAACTCAATCTGTGATACCCCAACCAGTGCAATATCATCTCTTTTGAGTGCCACAATTGCTAAAAAATTAGCCATTATGTTCTTTGATCTGTCAATCCACTCAATTGAAAACGCATCAAACAATTCGATTGTATCCCATACAACATTCCTATATTGTTTTAATCTTTTGTGCTTTGCTACATACTTTGATTTGATTTGTGAAACAACCAACTCAGAATTGCCCAAAACAGCCAGCAACTTGATTTTATGTTTCACAACTATGTTCAAGCCTGTCAATAAAGCTTCATATTCTACCACATTGTTTGTACATTCAAATGCTAACAAAAATGAATATTTAAAAGTAGTACCTTTAGGTGAAACAAATACAATCCCAGCTCCATTACCCTCTTAGCTGCAGGCTCCATCAAAAGACATCTTCTAGACACCATTACAATT
This sequence comes from Sequoia sempervirens, assembly GCA_007258455.2. Classification (NCBI taxonomy): domain Eukaryota; kingdom Viridiplantae; phylum Streptophyta; class Pinopsida; order Cupressales; family Cupressaceae; genus Sequoia; species Sequoia sempervirens. The sequence goes on from VDFB02141560.1 coordinate 223,146, forward strand.
TTGTGTAGCATGTTTTTCAATTGGATCACTATTGGTTAATTCTAGCTGAGCTGGTTCAATCTTAAAATTCCAAGATCAACATCACAAAAATAATTGATCTGATTTTGTGGTACACAGTCAACAAGATGATTCATCCTTGGCTCCCTATACAACTTGACCTCTTGGCCATTCACTGGAATTGTAGCATAGGACAAATCAAATTGAACATTTCCACCAACAACTGCTATCCATTGCCCTAATAAGAGCATCCTGAATTGAGGAGGAGTATATATCACTGTTATGTCTATATTATAAGCCACCTATGGATAAGTAGCCAATTTGACTTCAACATCTTTCATAACACCAACCACAGGAACAAGTCTGTTATCCATTGCATAACACTTGCCTCCAGTAGTATCAACCCACATGCCAAGCTGCTTCATAACTCCTACTGGCATAATGTTTATAGAAGCACCAGAGTCTATCATGAAATTCCTCAACAATTTATTATTGATAAGCAACGTAGTGAAAAAATGGTCAACTTGAGGGGGAGTTGATAATATATCACTCAAGCAGACCTCAAAATTATTTATTTTATCCTGCCTACTGACTGCTTTAATAGCTACTTTGCTTTCAGAATTCATACATTTTTCATTTCCACCTGTTATCAATTGAACAACAGTATCCCTATACTCTTTAATCTTCATCATCTCAAGTAGTGGAACAGACATTTTTACCTGGGATAACACCTGAGTGAAGTCAAAAGAAGAGCCCTCTGACTTAACAACTTTCTTTTGTTCTGGCACTTCCCCTTTGCTTTCTTCCTTCTCTCTTTTACTAGGCTGATCAGGCTTTTGCATCTCTTTGTGTAATTCCTCAGCTTCCTCCTTTTGGACTGGCTTCTGTTTACTTTTATCAAACTGCCTCTTTTCTGGCTTCTTCACAATTCCTTGTGTTGCCTTCTGATCTTTCATAAAAATTCCCCCAAGAACGCCCTCTACATCATTTACTTTTTTGTTTCTCAACTAGTATTTACTTCTTGCTTCCTCAACTACAACAACAGTTATTCTTTCTATTTCATCTTTAGTAGGTCTCCTCACATTGTATTGAGCAGGCGCCTCAACAGAATATGGCTCAGTATAATCTTCATCAGAATCATAAAATACTTGTTGTTCAGCCATATGGACATTATACTTCTGATTTGAAACATCATACTCATAGCCTTCATCCTCTGGAGATGAGTACTTCTCCTGAATATGATGAAATGTATTTGAAGTCAAATACACTGTGTGATCTTCACCATTGTTTTCTATCAGCATTCCCTCTTCTTGCATCCTTTGAGCTACAACACAATAGTTTGGAGAATGTGGCTTATCACAAGCTTCACAAAAGTAATTATTACTCACCATGTAAGTTCCTTTCTTGCTCAATCGATCGGGAGTCTCTTTGTTTCTTGGCCTAGCTTCTATAGGTTTTCCATCCAGTTAGTATGTATTATAAGGCATATCATGCAACCTCGGCCTCTCATTTATGTTCTCACTTTTGTATGTATTTCCCTACCTGTACTAATAATTATTACTTTGCTGAGGAGGCCTAGGGTTGTCTCTCTTATTGACTATCCCAACAGCCTTCTTGTTGTTTTCAATTGTCAGTGCTATCTTCTATGCTTTAGCCAAATCTCTTGGAAATCTATTGCTCAATTCGTACCCTATTTTAGGATCAAATAAATTTAAATAAACATTCAAAGCTACAGAATCTGGCAACCTTGATCCAGGAGGTACCTTAGTCTACAATTTATTGAATCTTCGGTTGAAATCATAAACTGAGTCATTCTGATTTTTCTGAATTTGCATCAATTCATGGAGAGTTGCATCTGGCGCATTTAGATTTCCATATTGCTCTAGGAATCGATCTTGGAATACTTGAAGAGAATTAACTGAGAATGCTGGCAAGCTGTTAAACCAATCCCTGGCATCTTCAATAAGTGACATCATAAACAACCTCATGTGTAAATCTTCATATGGCATACCTATGTCTTGGATGAACACATTGAAATTCCTTAAATGTTCTTCAGCAGTGATTAAATTACTCCTTGTAAACTTAGGGACTAGACCTGATGCAGATCAGGATGGAGGAACAATCAACCAAGCTTTGAAAACCAAACACCAACTCAAAATCAAATAACTAGCACAACTTCCATAGGGTCAGCTCTATGGCTTTCCAATTCACAACTGAGCAACTGAAAGACCAATTCCTCAAAGAAAACTATAAGAACACCCACTGATCATCCATATAGCATCCATATTCCATCAAAAAGACATTTCCAAGTTTACAAGTAAGATTCATTTGTCAAAACATAGAAAAACATTAAGACACTGTGTCTAACGGCTAGTAGAATTAGCCCACTTTTACAAAGAAGGTACACTTTAAACTCCACCAAACCTTATGAAACCTTGGGGCAGCAATTAAAATGCCCAAAAACTACTAAATCCACCACTAGTTTCTAGAAATCACTCTTCCAACATAGCAAAACCAAAAACCCTTGATTCTAGGCCTTCAAAAGGAGGGTTTATTGTAAATCATACCTCCAGACCTTTCCAGACCCTGCCACCTATTCAAACATTCATAATTATGCCTACACAAGCTTTAAAATTCATCACATAGGTTATTTCTTCCAGAAAACTCATAAACCATCATTTAGTTCCTCACTTTCACAAGGAAAATCACCCAAATTCAACCTAGGGCAACACCCAAAACCCACAAACACACTTCCTCCGACCTCCATAGCTTTTGTAAACCTATGTTACAACAAATTGGGTCATTCCACCAAGTTACAATTGCTACAGTAGGTGGAATGCCCTAAAAACTCATTTTATTACTCTCAAAACACCAACTTGCACCAAACCAGAGCAATTTCAGAAAAACAGAGATAACTCACTCCAAAATTAATATTTTTCAATCAAACCTGAAGCATTTGAAAGTAGACTCAGTGCCCTAAAATACCATGTCAGTCTTCAACCAAGATCTGGAGTTGTACGGACTGTACCAGCCAAGCAAAGTTCAGGAAAATAGGAAAAACATGGGATTTCAGACCACCCGGTAGTAAAATGAGGATATCTCACTCGATTCTCAATGAAATAACACCATTCCAAAGCCAAAAGAAAGATTATTCAATTATATATCCATCCATTATATGCTTGGAGTGTGGAACAATGTGTACAGGTCGTACAATGCACGTGATCAGCAATTTCTTAATGGAAAACACAAAAAACATCAAATTTCTTATTAGAAACTCATTCCCAACTTCTTCAACAGCCTCCCCTTCGAGATATTACAACAATATATCATGATACCACCTAAAAACTACCTCTTGGGCCGCCTATAACTGACCAAAAACTAACTTAACCCTTACATATGCTTAATTTTGCATTGTTTGACAATTTGTTAACAACAAACACAAAATAATGCAACCTTTTGCATTTTTGGAACAACTAACCTTAAAAACCCCCCAATTACATGAATAATAGTCTCAAAGACCTTATTTAACATTAATTTACTCAAATACCCCTAAATTTCTAATGCCTTCCTTCAAAGGATGAATTGTTGAAATTGTGTGTACTGGGTGCTCCTGCACCATGCACCCTGGCTTGAAAATTCTTCCAAGTCTCTTGGAAGCCTTCACCTACAACAAAGTTGGATCTCCATCCTCTGATACTCCTTGTAGATGCTTCATCTTGACCTTTGGATTTGTCTTGTCCATGTGTAGCATTCCCTTGCTTGAATTGATTCCTTGGTTTTGCACTGTTAATCTCAGACCTGCACTTACATACCTCAACCAACTGCTCCCAACATTCTCAACATGTTCACACAACACCACACCATATGCTTCACCTTTCATTTTGACTCTTGGCTTAACCTCCATCATCAAAATCATCAAAACAAAGAAATAGCAAGCAATCCTCTTCATTCTTTGCCTCTCCATTTTCCTCCTCACAACTTTTCCCAACTTTCCCATGCTCAAAACAATCTGCACAGTAGCATACACAACCCCTATCCAATCCATATTCTCTATTTTCTGCTCCATCCCAATTGGAGACTTTCCAAATTGTTTTCCTCTAGCCTTCACTAGGCCATTCACCATCAACTCTTCCTTTCTTGGAAATTCACTTATCCATTTTTCTTGATCTTCTTCATCAGCCAAAGTGACTGCACCTTTCTCATTAACTTCACACTCTCCTACAAACTCACTCACTGCCCCTTCTTTTACTTTATCTTCTTCTTCTTCCAATAAGACTTCATGAGCATCCTCAAAGACATCTTCCTCTTCCTTCATCTTCTCTGCACCTTTAAGTTCCTTGACTTTTAGGCTTTGCATCAGTACCATTATTTTATTGACCTCTATATCCTCTGTCACACAGTCCACTGTGTTCACAATCCCTGTCTTCTTATCACTTACATCTACTGTTAAGGGACACTCCACTGCCCCAATCATGATCTTGTTATAATCTTCAAGCCTTTCATGGCTTTCTCCATCCTTCCCACCTATCTTGTCTGTATCTCTTCTTTCTCCTTTAAGATTCTCAGCCTTCAAAACTTCCCTGTCATCAGATCTTCTGCCCTGCTACAACTCACCTTCTTTGTTATCAGACTTTTGTGGCTTCCCATTACCCTGTCCATTCAGTAGACATTGCTTCTCACCTTTATAGACCTCACTAGGCCTTACTTGGCTCTCCATTGATAATTCTCCTACATTCTTATTCTCTTCTCTTTGAGAGATCTCTGCCCCAAGTGCCTTATGCTCACAATACTCTGTCTCAGCTTCTTGTACCACTGTACTTTTCATAGGTGTCTGCCCTAGAACACCATTAACCTTCAATGAACAAACTTCTTTCTATCCTTTATCTTCAACACAACCTTAGAGCTTACCTTGCTCTTTTAAGGTCATTTCATGTTTGACCTTCACTTCCCTTGTCTCTCTTATGTCTTCAATCTGCACTGTCCTTCCCAATGCTTCTTCATGGTGTTTTCCTTTCTCCATTGCAACTATGCTATGCCCTATTGTCTCTTCCAGGTTCCCTTGTTCCTTTTGCTCCAGCATCTCTCTTTTTCCACACATCCCTATCCTTCTTTGTGTCCCTTCTTCCTGCAAACAACTCAAAATATACCTTTGCCCATCCTTTTCAATTTCATACACATTAAGCCTCCCATCATGCATAGCAAATCTATCATATTGCCAAACCCTTCCTAGTATCATATGACAATCCCTTATAGGCATAATATCACATAATAGAACATCTTTATAAGGACCAATTTCAAAATCTACCAATGCTTTCTCTCTAACCACAACATGCTGACTATCATTTACCCAATATGCCTTGTAAGGTGATTCATGTTTTAGCCTTGTCAAATGCAATTTTTCAACCATTTCTTCTGAAACAATATTACTCAAGGAACCTGAATCAATCATTACTTTATAGATCTTACCTCTGCATTTGCATCTGGTCTGGAAGGTAGCATGCCTCATTTGTCCTTCTTTCTCATCCAACTTTCTGAAGTCCATAGTGCCTTGTATCTTCCAATGCTTCTCCTGCAATCTTCAAGAGATCTACTTCCTCGCTCTGATACCACTCTGATGCAGATCAGGATGGAGGAACAATCAACCAAGCTTTGAAAACCAAACACCAACTCAAAATCAAATAACTAGCACAACTTCCATAGGGTCAGCTCTATGGCTTTCCAATTCACAACTGAGCAACTGAAAGACCAATTCCTCAAAGAAAACTGTAAGAACACCCACTGATCATCCATATAGCATCCATATTCCATCAAAAAGACATTTCCAAGTTTACAAGTAAGATTCATTTGTCAAAACATAGAAAAACATTAAGACACCGTGTCCAAGGGCTAGTAGAATTAGCCCACTTTTACAAAGAAGGTACACTTTAAACTCCACCAAACCTTATGAAACCTTGGGGCAGCAATTAAAATGCCCAAAAACTACTAAATCCACCACTAGTTTCTAGAAATCACTCTTTCTCCAATTCACAACTGAGCAACTGAAAGACAAATTCCTCAAAGAAAACTATAAGAACACCCACTGATCATCCATATAGCATCCATATTCCATCAAAAAGACATTTCCAAGTTTACAAGTAAGATTCATTTGTCAAAACATAGAAAAACATTAAGACACTGTGTCCAAGGGCTAGTAGAATTAGCCCACTTTTACAAAGAAGGTACACTTTAAACTCCACCAAACCTTATGAAACCTTGGGGCAGCAATTAAAATGCCCAAAAACTACTAAATCCACCACTAGTTTCCAGAAATCACTCTTCCAACATAGCAAAACCAAAAACCCTTGATTCTAGGCCTTCAAAAGGAGGGTTTATTGTAAATCATACCTCCAGACCTTTCCAGACCCTGCCACCTATTCAAACACTCATAATTATGCCTGCACAAGCTTTAAAATTCATCACATAGGTTATTTCTTCCAGAAAACTCATAAACCATCATTTAGTTCCTCACTTTCACAAGGAAAATCACCCAAATTCAACCTAGGGCAACACCCAAAACCCACAAACACACTTCCTCCAACCTCCACAACATTTGGAAACCTATGTTACAACAAATTGGGTCATTCCACTGAGTTACAATTGCTACAGTAGGTGGAATGCCCTAAAAACTCATTTTATTACTCTCAAAACACCAACTTGCACCAAAACAGAGCAGTTTCAGGAAAATAGAGATAACTCACTCCAAAATTAATAGTTTTCAATCAAACCTGAAGCATTTGAAAGTAGACTCAGTGCCCTAAAATACCATGTTAGTCTTCAACCAAGATCTGGAGTTGTACGGACTGTACCAGCCAAGCAAAGTTCAGGAAAATAGGAAAAACATGGGATTTCAGACCACCCGGTAGTAAAATGAGGATATCTCACTCGATTCTCAATGAAATAACACCATTCCAAAGCCAAAAGAAATCTTATTCAATTATCTATCCATCCATTATAGGCTTGGAGTGTGGAACAATGTGTACAGGTCGTACAATGCACGTGATCAGCAATTTCTTAATGGAAAACATAAAAAACATCAAATTTCTTATTAGAAACTCATTCCCAACTTCTTCAACAGCCTCCACTTCGAGATATTACAACAATATATCATGATACCACCTAAAAACTACCTCTTGGGCCGCCTATAACTGACCACAAACTAACTTAACCCTTACATATGCTTAATTTTGCATTGTTTGACAATTTGTTAACAACAAACACAAAATAATGCAACCTTTTGCATTTTTGGAACAACTAACCTTAAAAACCCCCCAATTACATGAATAATAGTCTCAAAGACCTTATTTAACATTAATTTACTCAAATACCCCTAAATTTCTAATGCCTTCCTTCAAAGGATGAATTGTTGAAATTGTGTGTACTAGGTGCTCCTGCACCAAGACCTCTCCCGCTGCTATCCATAGGGTAAGGGCATAGATGGAACCCTACTGAATCAAACTGCCTAATCATTGTTGTGTACTGGTGAGGGGGAGGAATAGGTGGGTACTGGTATTGATTCATAGGATTATTGTACTATGCATTGTGATGTGGGATGTGATGTTGACCATGAGGTGGATGCACATTTGTATGCTATGTGGGAATATGAGGTGGATGATTTGGCTGCTTGTGATGATTTCCTGTCTAATGGTGAGGAGATACAGGTGGACTAGAAGGCCCTGCACCATGATTTCCCTGCTTATGAGGTGGCACATACTTTGGGTGGCAACCAGCTGTCTGAGCAGTACTCTGAGCTTTCTGCAATTCAAATTCTTTCATTCCTTGTATCATCGGAGCTTTCTCCTACTCCTCTCTCTCCTTCTTTTGAGATTCAAACCATGCTTTGACTTCCTCATAAGTCAAAGATTCATAATCAGTTTGAGAAATCATATTCTCATTAATCTAGTTTTCATTATTTTACATTCCTTGTTCAAGTTCCTATTGATATCTGAGTCCTTTTGCTTCAAGTTTGGCCATAAACTCAGGTTGATTTTGAGGATTATAAAATGGATTTACTTGCTCTTCAGAGGTACAAATATCTGCACTTGAATTATCTCTCCATGTATCATAACGATCATATGTTTCAAAATGTGCTCTTGATGTTTTATCTTTATCTGTCATGCACATGTCTTCACTTATTCCTTTTCCTTTATCAACCTTGTCATCTTTGTGTGTCCACTTACTGCTGCTAGCAGGAGCTCCAGTATGACCTCCCCTGTATTGAGATCTTCTTCCATTCATGTTTGAACAACTGCAAAATTTCTGTCAAAGTCGCCACTCACTTTTGTCAAAAGTGAGAAAATACTTGATGTTTCTTATTCCCAGTGGAGTATGTATAAAGTTCCTGACTCTATGATTAAGGCTTTGATTCTGAATGTTTCCCCAGTAGAGTGGCCAATTTGTTAGCTCTCAAAAATGTAGGCAAAATGCCTCAAGAGGCTGCCAATCTCTTGATACGCTTTAGGGTAACAGACAAGGTCAAAAGCTTTCAACCTTCTACTTTTCAGGTGTTGCTAGACCTAGGCAAGTGTACCTTTCTGAATAAAGTAGACTTGACTTATGAATATCTTTCTTGCACAATGATTTGTCAACAATGGCAGATGGAAGTGAACAAATGAAATCAAACTTGAAAGTAGTAGCACTATTCTGATCTAAATCCTAAAATGATGAATTAATAGATATAAAGAAATTGAATGAGTTCAAAATGATTAAATACAGAGACCAGTGTCTTATTGGGTATGCGGAGTCAAATGAGATCAGGATGAGCAACACTTCTCTAGAGAAAAATCAAATTATCTAGCATATATTCTGTTTACAACTTGTATAAACATGCAATTCTGTAATTACTAAGCTCCACTTGAATAATCCAAATGAATCTCTTTTATTACTATGATTAACTAAAAGGATTTAGTCTTTACTTGAAAGAACCAATCAATCAATCACACAAGTACAACAAATGTGCACTGATAAATTGAATACAAACTTGTTATATCAATTTAAACAATCAGAAAGAATCCATCTTGGAGACAACTTAGCAATACTTTCATTAGATTCAACAAATAATTGGCACCAGAAAAATGCAGCAACATCAACTGATTTTCATAAATACCTCCAGTTTGAAAACATGCAACATAGTCTCTAATCTGATAAATCTATTGTACCGTATCCATATAATTTTCCTACTGTATATCGAATAACTAATAGCTAATGATGATTTTACAATTACAAAATGCCTATTTATACACCAGCATGAGAAAAACATATTATATTGAGATCTCATGTCGACCCAGCACAAAATTCGGGCTCAAATTATGTCGAGCAACGATCTTCAAGCATCAACCTGTCGGCCACAAGATTTGTATTTCTGTTATTCACAGTGAAACAGTTGGCAAGACAAGACAACAGCTATGCCGAAGGCAATTCAATCATTAATCACTCTGTGTGTTGTTATTCGCTTTCGCCATGACTGTCGACCGTCGGGGAGATGTCATAGAGATTTCATTATGTCAAGCCAAAAGTCCATTATCATTTCCAAGTCACCAACACCCTCACCGAGATATAATCTTCATTCGCCTTTGCCAAAACCATACACAATCGGGAAGACACTACATAGATTGCTCAATGTTACACCGAAGGTTCCCACATGATACATATTAGTCGTCGTGACAATCCAATTATTATGTCGACAAAGTCACCTCTGCTTTCATTCGGTGAGACCCCGGGCACCTCGCCAAGACCACATACCAAAATCAAAAAGTCACACCGAGCAGTATCCTTTCTTATATTCATCTTCACCAAGACATCCAGATTTTCTCACCGAAAGAGTTCCCGTGTGTAATATCGCTGAGACAAACCAATCTTGGGGAGACCTCTCAGAGATTGAATTATGTTATACTAAAGCACCCCGAACACCATCTATCGCCAAGAGAAAGTGAATCTCACACCGACAAAAGCCCTCATTCAGTTCCATCGGTGAGACCCATATGTATTCACTAAGACTTACTCTGAAGTCATCCTAGTCTCCACAAAACGCCCCGTAATAGAAAAATCCATGTGCAAAGTCGGCGAGACCGAAGGTCACTCGCCGAGACCTTATATCGATAGCATTATCTCTCATCGAAATTCATTTGAAAGAAATCTTTTGTGCTCCGTTGGTGAGACAAATGATACTCGCCAAGACCTTCCGCCAATAACCCTTAGCCTTTGCCGATGAAACACCACATGCATACTCAGGGAGACATATTGAATTCGGTAAGACACTACCCCGACAGCCAAAACTTATGCCATCGATAGATGTTTCCACGGTCGCCGAAACAACATGAATGTTACACCGATAGCCTACAGGTGAAATAAATGTTAATGCACAAGCAACATGGGTCGGGGAGACCTAAACCGACCTATGCCGATAGTTATTGCAAGATGGAAAATGTACAACCCGATGGATTCTATGGGAAAATATGGGAAAAATACAAGTAAAAATATCACGAGATGAGAAAAAATCCTATAGAAGGACCCATATGGAGACTCAGGGGGTATGAAAGGTATGCAAAAATCATCAAATTTTAATAGTTCCAACACAACTGATGTGCAATGTCAAGAGTTGGAAGCTCTACAGATAGAGGCAGTCTTGCCTCTTTTCCATAAACTAGTACATATGGAGAATTTCCAATTGATCTCTTAAGAGTTATTCTATCTGCCCAAAGTACAGATTTCAATTTGGAGTGTCAAACTATCTAATTCTCCTCCATGGTTCTTTTAATAATCCTTATTAGATTTTTATTTGTACTTTCAGCCAAACCATTACCTTGTGGGTAATAATTTGAAGAGACATTTAAATGAATTTCATGTTTTACATCCCAATCTGTAACTCTTAATCCCACAAATGCAAGAGCATTATCTGAAATGATGGAGTCGAGAACTCCAAACCTGGTTACTGTGTCTTCATAGAAGCTTAAAACTAAAGATTCATTAGCTTCTTTCAAAGCTACTGCTTATGTCCAACGTGTAAAATAGTCGGTGGCTATGAACACCCACTTGTGACCAGCAATGGAGGGTGGATTTATTGGTCCAATAAAGTCAATGCCCCATCTCATGAAGGGTTGTTCTACCTAAATTAGCTACAGAGTCATAGCTGGAAGCCTCTCTTTTCTTGTAAACAAAGTACATTTTACACATTTATTTGCCCAAGCATGGGAATCTTTGAATAAGTTTGGCCAGTAATAACCAGCTCTCATAATTTTCCAAGCTATTGTTCTTGGAGCAAAGTGACCTCCTGAAATTCCATCATGAAATTCATGAAGCACTTTTTCTATTTGATCTATATCAATACACCTTAATAAAAGACCATTTAGGTCTTTCTTGAAAAGAATACTATCAATCAATACATATGGAATGGATTGCAATCTAAAGTATCTTCTTTGAGCTCTATCTAGACCTGGTGGACATTCACCAGTCTATAGAAAATGGGTCATGTCTTGAACCCAACTTGTTGCTAATGCAGGTGCAACATCCTGAGGCTCATTATCATTGACTAAAACAATTTCTGATTTTTATTTTTATTCCTCATCAGGAGTTGAGGCTAACTGTTCACACAATTCTCTACCCTTGACAAGCTTTGTGATTTTAATGACAATATAAAATTCCATAACTTTGGTGATCCACCCTACTCTTTTCTCACTCAAGTCTTCACTTAACAAAAATTCTTTCACACTAGGGTGTGCAACCATAACATGTATCTTATTGTTGGAGATTAGAGGCTTAAATTTATTTAGACTCCTAATCATAGCAAGAACATGTTTCTCCACAAATGTATATTTATGCTCATAATAAGCTAGACCTTGACTAAAAAAGGCTATTGGTTTCTCTAAATCATCATTATTTTTCTGAACCAGCATTGCAGGAATTGAATTAATCCTACCAAAAGCATAGAGAATGAAGTCTTTTCTGAAATTTGGATTTACCAGTGTTGGGGCTGATGCTAAAGCTTCTTTGATTGCTTCAAAAATATTTTTGGCTTCTCTAGTCCAACTGAAAATTGCATTTTTCTTGAGCATGGCAGTCAAAGGCTATAACAGATTTGCAACATCAGGTATAAACATTCTCAAAAAGTTGATTCTGCCTAAAAAGCTTTGCAATCCTTTCTTGTGATTGGGTAATGGAATTTCAAGTATGGATTTGACTCTCTTAGGTTCAATAGTAATTTCTTCCTTTGACACTATGTGTCCTACCATTTTACCTTTGTGAACTGCAAAGATACTCTTTTTTGGATTGAGATAAATACCATATTCTCTGCATTTTTCAAAAACTTGCTTGAGATGTGACAAGTGTTCATCTGCATTTTTGGAATATACTATTACATGTCATCTAGATAGACAAGCAATTTTTTTTGAATTAGATTCTAAAACACTATATCCATGGCCCTCTGAAAAGTGGCACCAGCATAAGATAAGCCAAAAGGCATTCTCTTGTAGGCCATAGTGCCCCACTTTGTTGTAAACACTATTTTATATCGATCCTCTTCCTTGACTAAAATCTAGTTATAGCCAAAATAACCATCTAGAAGAGAAAATATCTCTGAACCAACAACACCTTGAAGAATTTGTTTCATGGAGGGTAATGGGTAATGATCTTTTAAAGATTCTCTGTTAAGATCTCTAAAATCTACACATAATCTTATCTCCCCATTTTTCTTTCTAACTGGAACAAGGTTAGAAACCCAGGATGTGTGTTTAATTGGAAATACAATACCCCCCTCAACTAACTTGGTCAACTCTTTGATCTTTAAAGGCTCAAGCTTGGGGTTCAAAGGTCTTTTCTTTTTCCTAACAAGCTTAGCATCAAGTTCTAACTCAATTGTATGTTGAGCAATAAGAGGGTCAAAACCCTTCAAATCAGAATATTGTCAAGCAAAAATATCATGAAACTCTTGGAATAAAGCAATAAAAGCCTTTCTATCTTAAGCTGAGCAATTTTTTCCTAACTTAAGGAGTTTACCTTTAAAGATCTCAATTTCTTCATAATGGTCTTCTTTCACTTGAATGCTGACTTTACTCTTCTTAAGTTGATCATCAATGTTGAAAATAGACTCAAAGGTAACTAAACCCTTGGGTAGTTTGTTTGTATTTAACTGTATGATCTGATCTTCATACTGTTGTTTAAGCTTCTCTTGATTTGCTACAGAAAATGATCCTCTTCAAGTAGAAAAGCTAAAATTTCCTGGTCACTATCAAATGCTTGCCAGTTATTGTTGTTATCAGGAATTGATGGCCTAACTACAACTTTTACATACTGCTATATTTTCTCTTTTCTTATATCATTTGGGATATCAAACTGTGCTCCAATTGTTGCAAGTCTATCAGCATGTTTGTTCTGACTTCTTGGAATAGAAACCAAGTTGAAGGCATCAAATTCCTCTATTATATTGCACACTCTATTTCTGTAGGACTTCAGTGCATCATTCTTAGCAACACTCAAGCCTCTCATTTGATTAACGATTAATTCACTATCTCCATAAACCTTTAAATAGTTTATTCCTCTTTTCCTTGCCCATTCAAGACCTTAAATAAAACCCTTATACTCAACAGTGTTATTAGAGCATGCAAAAGAAAAATGGAAGGCTGAAAAATACTTATCACCTTGTGGAGAAACAAGCATTGCACCTCCACTAGCTCCATTTTTACTTTTGGAACCATCAAAATACATTTCCCAAGGTTCATTTTGTTGTTCTAGCAACTGATTTATACTCTTTTCAAGGTTTTGAACCTCTGCATCAGGTTCATTAAGCATATAATTACCCATACCAACATCTTTAATATGGTCATCAAGACTATCCATTACATTTTCTTCTGCCCATTCATGTAACATCACATCAGGAACACTCTCTACTTGCAACTCTTGAGCAGCAGGAAGCTCACTGTCACTAAAAACAACACAATTTGTTTCTGCAGTAGTTGGAACAACATTAATAACACTTGGATTGTAAGGCTCTATATGATCCTTGGCCAATTTCTCAAACTTGATGGTAACCTTAGTTCCATAGCTCATTATAAACAACATATGTGACCAATCTACAAAAACATAACCTCCTATCTTGGCTATAAAGTCTCTTGAAAGACATAAGGCAAAGAAAGGTGGTAGATCTATAACACATATATCTTGTGGAACTAAAAAATTTTGGACAGGCATGAAGTGTAAGGCTCAAACCTTTGATGACACCTAAGGTATTAACTGATGTTCCATCCAATTGAATAACTCCCTTTTCTAAAGGTTGATACTTTAGTCCTAATTTGTCAGCAATCTGCTTTGGCATTACAAAGCTACTAGCTCCACTATCTACCATATAGTTATGGACTAACTTATCACCTATGATCACAGACACATAAAACAGAGGTGGTTTGATATCCTTACCCATTTCTTTACTGGGTTGTTTGTTATCTTGAGGATCATTTGTGAAGACAACTCTAACTTGACCAACTGGTGGCTCATCAAACACTTTCAGATTTGATAAAGTTGACTGTAACATGTCTTTTTGACCTAGGATAGCTAAAGAGTCCCACATAGACATCATTACATTCATCTTTTTCATATTATCAATAATATTATAAGGCACAACTAGATTTACCTTTTTTTGGATCTTCATACCAGCATGATCAACATGCAGGTGTGGCAGCTCCTTGGCAGCAACTTGTTGATTCCTCTGCAAAATACGAGATACTTGTGATGTAGATGGTCCTGCAGCTGCTACTTTTCCTTTATTAGCTACTTGCTCAAGTTCAAAGGCTCTTTTTTTTGCTCTTGTATTTTCTACAACTGAAGAATCATCTACATTAACTCCACATAATTCTTCTCCCTGCCAGCTAAGCAAAGTAGCATCATTTGTAATTTGTTCCTGTTGTTGTGGAGCTCCATCATTAGGTACATTTTTTTGCAAATTTGAAGCATTCTGCACCATTAATGCTTGATTTATAACTCCATTAGAGCATGTGGTTTGATTATGTGGCTAGTTGCATGGATAGCACCACTCATAATCAACAACAAGATTGTTTTGAACAAGGATAAGGTCCCTAGCTGCACTAATAGGTACTGGATTATATTCCTGAAAAGGCCTTGGATTCACATTTTGTCTTAGACCTTGATAGTTACCTTGATATTGCTTCCTATTGCCTTGGTACTGCTATTGTTGACCTTGAAAGGCTGATTTGTAGGTTTGTTATATGACTATTGCTTCTCTAAATTCACCAACTTGTTCCCAAAAGTCTGTAAAATATTCTCAATCTTTTGTTGAATCTCTTTAATTTTCTGCAACTCTTGATATTGTACTGGGATTGCAACTTCTTTTTTACCAACAGTTGGTAATGTTGGAATAGCAGGAAAAGGTGCAAAAGGTGGTATCTATAATGGCATATTTGGTTGAATATCTGGGCGATCCCACAATAGCGGTTTACAATTTTTTGGCCAAACTGGACACTAAAATATTTTTTTCTAACTACATCTTCACTTTTGGGCACCTATAGTGGCTAAACCATGAGGAATTTGAAGATGATACAAACTGGAGTTTCATGAAATTTTTTCTGTAGATTCTAAATATTTTTTTTTCAAATTGTTTGGAATCAGATTGCACCTCTTTTTCCATCTCCCTTGAAAACTAGTTTTTTTCAGAAAACAACATTTTTAAGGAGTGACGCTCACTATATAATGTATAACTTTTTTTCCATGAAGGATAAAATTCTAATTCTTTCAAATTTAGATTTTTAACTATGATATCTAGTGCTTCCACTTGGTTAGATAGTGTTTTATTGAATTTTTTTTCCTTAATCAAGTTTCAAAGTCAAACCAATTACAATTCAGACATAGGTAGACTGTATAACGCGTAACCTTTTTTGTATTTATCAAAATTTATTTTTTATTTTTTTGTTAGATCAAGGACTTCAATATATGGTGCACTCTCTTTTTTTTTTTTTTTTTGATAATCTACTATTTTTCCACATGTGTAGAACAGAGAGCTTGACTTTCGGTGAAAAACTTACATTCACAAGAAATAAAAAATAAATATAATAATCAAATTTAATTTAATTAAAATTATACTTTTTGGAAGCTTATAATAAGGACTAAATACTTACAAAAAATAAATTTTAAATGAATTAATTTGATCCCCAAAAGGTAAATCAAAAGTGGTTTTTTATCATCATTTTGATAGGTGTAAAGGAGACTCCGTTATAGGTATGGTTTACAACTATAGGGGTTCTATCCAAGGGGGATTTGTATAAGGTGGTTTGATAAAACCCTTTTCAATTAGAGTCCTTTAAATGGAACTTTTCAAGACTTGAATCATTATATTTTCTAAAAATATGTGATTTTAGCAAAAATCAGGATCTCCCAGAAAGTGTAAACCACTATTGTGGTAGCACCCATCTAGAAATCTCCAACAAATCAGAATAAGACTGAAAAGAGACATTGGAAAAAAAGTTTCTAATTATCTAGTGTGGGAAGGATTGTGACCCAAGTGGAAAAGCTTCAAAGACTACCTAAATAAAGTTGTTCTTAGGGGAAGCAAACAACAGAGTTGGGATGTTGCTATTGACCTACTTATGAAACAAATAGGAAATCCTGACCTCTTCTCAAGAAACAAAAAGGATGAATGGATTTGGAAAAACAATGCTACTGGTAAGTTCTCGGTTAAATCAACCTATGGCTCCATGATGCAACAAACTCAGGGTTTAGGATCTTTTGACTAGCTTAAGGTTTGGAAGAAGAATATAATCCCAAAAATTAACTGCTTCTAGTGGATGGTTATACATGGTAAGATCCTAACAATAGGCAACCTAAAGAAAAGAGGTTGGTACCTTGTCAATAGATGCAGTCTTTGTAATGAAGAAGAGGAAACTATCATGCATCTTTTTTTTCAATGTTCTTATGCCCAAGAAGTCTAGGTTTTTTTCTCAATATTCTAAAGGTGAATTGGGTTTTTCCAGCTAATGTCCAAATGTTTGTGGAAGGATGGAGCTTTTTCCCTTATTCCCACAATATAATTAGTGATCTGTGGGGACAAATTCCCCTGTTTCTGGCTTGGGGCTTGTGGAAAGAGAGAAATAATAGGGTGTTTAGGGATACTGCAAGGACTAGTAAGGAGCTATGTTTAATTGTTAAAACAAAAATTCAGGAAAATGTGGAAAGTTGCACATGCAATTAGGCTAAGAAAAATCCAACACAGTAAGAACTAAGCATAAAACAACAATGGGAGCTCTCCCATGACTTAAATAATGTAAACTGGCTAAAAAAACTTATTAGGAGTATTTTCTAGATCCCCCTAGATCCAGGATGGGTGAAATACAACTTTGATGGTTGCTCAAAGGGGAATCCTAGATGGGCTATTGTTGGTGGAGTAATAATGGATGATAAGGGTGCCTATCTAACTAGATACAACAAAGGCTTAGGAACTATAATGAAAAACTTCGTTGAGGTGTCTATTGTTTGGAAAATAGTTAGACTTCTCAAAGAGGAGGGGTAAAGTAAGGTAATTATAGAAGGAGACTCAAAGCTGATAATAGATTATCTCAACAACATGGTGCATATTCCTTGGGAAATCAGAGATCTATTGGAAGATTGCAAAAGGATGTTGCAAGAGATTCAATGTGTTAAAATTTTACACTCCTTGAGGGAAGGTAATAAGTTGGCGGATGCGATGGCCAACCTTGGAGTAAATCAAGAAATTTTAATAAATTGGGACTTCTCTAATCTACCTAATCAAATTAAAGAAGTCTTAGCGGTAGATAGACATAGAGAAAAATACTCAAGCAAGGGATTATGAGGATGGAAATTTTAATTATTAATAAGAGTGTTGGGGTGAGAAGGCTTACGAGGATGTGGACCCCGTAGATGCAAGCTAGCAAGCTGATTGGATGTCAACAGAGGCACGTTGTAAAAGGATTTCTAAGTCCCAATAAAAGGAAAAGACAAAGATGGAAACGATGACCGAATGAAGAAATTTTGTACCTTGACATGAAAGATTTAATTAGGGAAATAAATCACATGAGGAAAAATCTTAAGTCTAATCTTCGATGTGACAGATGGACTTGTGTTTGTAACAATAATAAAAGAAGGAATAAAATAAGTGTTATCATTGCAAGAAAGGGGGGTGGAGTTGTCGCTAGCAACAATGATGATAGGTGAAAAGGTGATAATCAAGGAGTGAGCTCTTCTATGCATCATAGAAAAAACCCTAAGTCGACTACATTTCAAATGAACAATCACAGAATCACCATTAGAATTGAGAGTGTGGAATTACATGTTGCTAGTGTTGAGGACACCGAAGGTAATAGAAGTGATTTCCTTCCCATTCCTAAAAATTTCCATAGCATAGATAACACAATGGGAGGCCCAAGGAAGTGTACCAAACCTCACAAATATGATTTGCTCTACAATAATGAGGAGCTCTAGGGTCTATTTGAGCAGGCAGGTTTCACTCTGTATTTCACTGCAATGGAAGGATACAACGAAAAACTTAGCTACAAGTTTACTAACGCATGGAGAGATGGTGAAGTTAATCTAGGCGGGATACAGAATAAGGTGGATGCGAATTTGATTGCGCAAGTCACAAGTGTGGCTTATGAAGGAATGAATGTTGCTAAGGTTAGCAATGGTAAGTATCAGAACTATTTTGAGAAGTTTTTTGAAGGAAAAGAAAATACTAAAAGATTTTAGAATGGTTACTCTAGGGTTAAACTACCACCTCCATATCATAATGTATTTTTTATTGTTATGAAATATTTTACCCTCGAAGGGTGCTACCAGTCCATCCATGGATACCACTTTCCTGTCCTCAACCACATAAGACATCAAGAAAAAATCAATCTACCTTTCTTTTTATTTTCTTCCCTGAGCTAGAGTCTTACACATGAGGCCAATCCACCATTACACCAGGGCATCATAAGAGCCATATGAAAATTTGTGCTATCTAAGACCCCACAGAAAACCCTGCTCTCAATTTGATTGAAGACCCAAAACCCCAAAGCTTGGTGAAAGTCGAGCTTCTTGAAGACCTTCCCCACCCCATGCCTAAAAAATCCAATAAGAAATCCCAAAGCCCTGATACTACTATGTGGAAGGACTTGCTTATGATTACTCCTAAGAAAAGAAAGGATGTTTTGATGGAGATGGGGGCTAAAAAGAGGATGAAATTGATTCTACGTGAACTTGGGGAAGAGGTGGACACAATTACCATACCTGATGATAACGAGATGGAAGGCTCTAACCTTGGTGGAAGGAGGTCAAAGAGACTGGCTATGGCGACATTGAAGGGACAAGAAAGTAACAAAAATTCATAGAGCCCTGAGGAGAAAAGTACCTATAGTCCACAAGATAGTGTGGAAAAGAAAGAAGAAGAAGATAATGACTCCTCAAATAAAGAGGTTCTTGATAGTTTGGGTGGTGACTAGGTTGAGGAGGAAGACTCAGAAGTGGATAGTGTGGATGGTAATGGTAATGGAGAAAAGGCGGAGGATTCATAGCATGAGATGGATCAAGAGGAGGAGGAAGGAAATGTTATGGAAAATCAAGAGAAGGAGGAAAAAACAAGAAAAGAGGAAGACAAGGCTAAGGATGACAGGAATGAGAGGATTAAAAGACTGGAGGAGAGGATGCAAGTCCTAGAAAAAAGGATACATGAGAAGGTAGAAGACAACAAACTTCAAGCCCTCAAAAATGTGAAGACTAAAGGTTCTAGAGAAAGGTATGCAAGAACAAGAAAATGACAATAGAATTCAAACCTTGGAATAAGTAGTAAAGAGTGTGTGCTTGGTGGTCAATGCTGTCATGAAGAAGGCTATGATGGCTACTGTTTCTGACATGGGAAAAATTAAAAAGCAGCAAAAGAAAAAAGCAGCGGGTGATGGCACAGGTTTGATAGGCAAGATGGAGCTGAACGAAATAGTGAATGACACTATTGAAGACCTAATGAATGCATGGAGGATGATCGAGGAAGCATAACATGGTTGCTTCATTGTGCTATTCTTTTTTTTGTTCTAATGGTTATTTCTATTGTGTTATCTAGGATTGTTATTACTAGTAATGGCCACTAGTGTCGGAACTTAAATAGTTGTAATGTTGTTTATATTTTAAGTAGGGACTCTATGATAGATGTTAATAAGTATTTTAGATGGATAGGGAAGGATGCTACTGATGTTAGGTTAAGGTATTTTGATTCCTATGATAGAACTACTATGTTTAATAGTATGGGAATTGGTTAAGAATTGTTTTTGTTGGAGGGGGAAGTTTAGTGGGCTTCCTATTTTTGTTGCTTTTACCACCTGATGTTCTTATCATGTTGTACTATTTTTTTTGGGTTAGGGCTCTTTCCCTGCTTAACTAATCAAAAATATAGGGGGTATAGAATCGATCCCAGATAATTTGACAAAACTCAATCATGTATATTACAATTTGAATAAGTAAAACTTAATACTCAATATAATGAAAATGGAACATTTAATGAGGATTGTATCATATAAGTTATTTTGGTGCATTTTAAAGTATCATGCAATAAAGTTATTTTGCACATAGATTACTCAGCCATAGAAGAATAGGTGTCAAGTTTTGTATTCTCATAATGCATTGTTTCTTTATAGGTATAACTTTAAAAAGTTCACATATATAATATAAAATGTGTATATATATATGCTTTCTACTTCTTTATTCTTTCAACATCAATAATTACAAAACTGAAATCCTTGATCTCATAACATATAATACATGCTACATGTACATATCTTATACCCATAAATAAATTTGGGTTTCCTTACTAACATGAAAATAAAGATGGACAATGTGGTTTCGATGGAGAATCATTTTCAAAAAATAACATCATTGTTATATTGATAAGTAATAATTTTCAAGCCTAATGGACCTAGTTTATTTCAACATTGATAATGAAATAGAATAAAACTAATAGTTTATAATCTTCAATAGATCAGACTACAGATTGAAATAACTTGCACATCATATACAATGTTATATGCACATATTATGATATCATTTATTGTCTTCCATTTAGATAAAATAAGATGATATTTCAATACAAAAAATTATCTAAATAACTATCAAACAGTACTATATGTGTGATACTCAAATTATACTAAACAGAGCATTCCAACACCCATTATTCTTACTAATTCTTATGTATCAAAAAAATATAAATATAACTATTTTTTACTAGCACTTGATGACCAAAAAGGATGTAGAAGACCAAGCTCTATTTATTTATGGATAACATTAAAATTTCCATACAATGGCCTATGTACAAGGGTTTAGCTAGAGACCAATGGAATGGTTGATGGAAGGAAAATTTTTAAACACAATCCTAAAAAACTCATAGATACGATCTAGGAATATAGAACTCTCATATATTAACCCCACTACAAACAATACATGAAAATCATAGCCAATGCCCCCAATAAACATGATATGGTCCAACATGCAAGTTCATCTACATGTACTGAAATACCAGGTGGGTATGCTTAAAATCTGCTAAAGGCCTATACAAGTATTCTCCAAGGGCTTGAGATGGGGTCTTGAGCCCTTTCTTCTTCTCCAAAAATCCTTTTTCCTCCATGAAAACCCCAAATGAATGTCTTCAGTCATACCCTAAATCTAAAATGGCAGTATGATTTTGTGCCTTCCCACCTCCACCTCTTGGAAATGGCCCCATGCCTAGCCATTTCTTTCTCTATTTCCTTTCGCTTTCTCCCCCCTTCTCCCCCAAAAAATCATGTCATCCTTCCTCCCTAGCAAAAAATAACTTCACTCTTCTTTTCTTCATCAACAAGCTACCTCTCCTCGAGCTCAACACCACTATCCTCATTTATTGCCTTGGCTATCTTTTGGAATTTTCCAACTAGGGTTTGTATTGCATTTAATCCAATATATATTTTCTTGATCTCTCCTAGATTTCATATCCAAACTTTCTATTAATGGTGGCATCCATTTTCTCCATTCCTTTACAAGAATATAGTTGGAGCTGACATATCATTTTTTGCACCATAATTCAATTTTCCTAGTCGCTGACATAATTTGATATTTAAATACAAGCCATCAATCTTGAAATTTGTGCCATGATCTAGTGTATCTCATTTACCCACCTTGATTTAAATCACAACCATCTGATTTGGCTTGCTTTAAATGTGGCCATATATTTTAAGTGATTCACAACAATGATGTGAATTAATTGAAACAATCAATTTCTACCACATGTCTTATTCCAAAAAATTGCACTAGTCAACTTTGGTCAATGTAAGCATCCTATGAAATTACTCATTCATTTTCAATGATCTTATTCTTTCTTTCCACCTAGGGGGTGTCGAGATTTTCTAATCTCCCTTACCTCATACTTGAGGTGCATAACAAATCTTAACAAGCAATTCCAAAGACATATGTTTGAAGCTCTTTTACACCTATCGAGGTTCATCCATCATCCTTACCCTTTACCTTCTACCTCATGATTGACATGCTTTGAAGGACTCAAGAAATAAGGCTGAACCATGATGTCTGATCCTCTTTATGCCAGTCAGGGTTCATCCATTGGCCTTACCCTTAACCATTTTCCTTCATTTACACCATTGCAAATCAACACAAAAACCTTTGAACCATCGAAGTCAAATGTCGGGGTTCACTAATCACCTTACCATTTACATGCCTTTTTGTTAAGGTGTAAGCCAACCTACTCACCCATGATGCCCAAAATGAACCTTTGCAAGCTTTTCCAACTTAACCCTTTCGGGTTTCAACCTTTGGGAATTCTTCTTACCGCATACTTAACAAAATGCTAAGGCATAAGCCTTAAAGCTGACCTATGAACACCGAAAACATTTCAAGTTTCAAATTTTGGGGTTTCATCTTACCCCTTCCTTGCTTCATGTTAAGGCATGAGCCTTAACACCAACCCACAAACACTAAAACTATTTCGGGTGTCGGGGTTCGAGTTTTCATTATACCCCTTTGTTAACATTCCCAGTAAGGCTTAAACCTTAACACCAACTCATGAACTCTGACACCATTTCCAGTGTCAAGGTTCAGGTTTCCCTCTTCCTTCATACTTAACATTTTGTTATGACCCTTATGGTTGATCTTCGATCCTCAAAACCTTTTCGGGTATCGAAATTCATACTTTCTACTTTCCTTATCCTTGTCTTTATGTTAAGCCTTAATTTCAAAGCCCAATGTCCTCAATACCCTTTCCTACTTTACTCCAACTTACTTCATACTTATCATTATGTTAAGGCATAAGCCTTATGGCTGATCTCTAACACCCGACAGGTAAGACTTAAGCCTTAATGTCTATGTCTCACGCCATCTCAAACTTAACTCGTTCCTTCTTCATTTCTTTGAGGTATTTGGTATAAGGTATGACCGAAGCCTAAATTCTAAAGCCTTTTGAACTTAACTTAGACAACCTTTATTTCTTTAAGGAATTCGGTATAAGGTATGACCGAATCCCAAATTTCAATCTCTTGCAGCAAAGAGTAAGCCTCAAGCCCAAAGTCTAAAGCCTGATCGGACTTAGTTGAAAATGACTAACTCTTTTCTCTTTAGCAAGTGATACAAGGTAAGCCTGAGGCCCAGTGCCTGAAATTTTGCAATTCTTCAAGGCTTGTTGTAATGACACCCTAAGGCCAATGAATCCTTCTCCCTAACATCCTTATTAAGCCCTTTTGATTGCAAAAAACAAGATCACTCAGATGCCCTTCTAACCTTAATGAGGTGCCCCTTTTGACCTCAATGACAATCAAATTGCTAACATGCTATTGATCTAATTAAAGCTAGGTTCAATCCTCCTTATCAAATTCATTCCTTATTAACATCTCCCCACTATAAGTAAAGAGATGATGTTCTAATTTAGGTGTAGATCATAATTCAGTGATATGTTGCAACCTCAATAGCAGTAAAGACTCTAAGACTCTTCATCCTTCCTTATTTACTTTCTATGAGGAACCTCAAGTAAATACTATAGGAGACATCCAGAATTAGCATGGTTCAAATGATTAGAAGGAAATGTTACTAAAAGTGGACCTTACCAACAAAATATAGCATGAAAAATTATATTAGAAATCAATGCATATTTAGTATTATATCTTAATAGAAGCATTCACATAAGAACTTAACTAATCTACTTTTAGATTCAAATGACTAAAAGTACAGTGGCACTCAAACACAATTGGATCTTGTATCATCTAAATGATGCACTCTTATTCTACACAATAGATTAGCATAAGTTTAGAATAAAAGGGGTTGTGACTATGATATAAAGAGA
This sequence comes from Sequoia sempervirens, assembly GCA_007258455.2. Lineage (NCBI taxonomy): Eukaryota > Viridiplantae > Streptophyta > Pinopsida > Cupressales > Cupressaceae > Sequoia > Sequoia sempervirens. The sequence continues at coordinate 247,471 of VDFB02141560.1, forward strand.
GGGGCCTTACAATATTTTACTTGTTGTGTAAGTCTGAGTTGCATGTGAGCCCTTATCAAGGGGGTTGTGGGGCTACTTGCAAACAAGATATCCATTTATGAGCATTATAAACAAGTATAATCTATCATTGAGGACCTTTTTGGGAAATAGGAACTTTGTTGGGCACGAATCCAAGATGAGAAATTAGAAAATTAATAATCCAAGAACGTATTGTCATGGGCTACCTAGCTAAGAAAAGTGGTATTTATAACATAGCTTCAATTTTAAGTTTATATATATGTATTTTCTATTGTATTTCAGAATTGTATTGTTGAGGGTTTGGTGTTATGTGATACCTATGTACAAGTGGGAAATATTCAATGTAACTTTGCATGAAACTATTGGAGCATTGAAAGCATTTATGAGTCTATAATATGAAATATAATATAAAACCATAGTACATTTTTGTCTTGCATGAGTTTATGTAATGAAGTTATGCAATGTTCATAGATGTCTATCATTTGAATTTTGAAAGCAATCAGTTCAGTTCACTTGCACATAAGTTTGATAAAATGTTCCATCTATCAAACTAGAAATTAATCAAGCAAAAAATCACAAGTTAAAACTCAGATTGGGAGTGGGACACTACAGTGGTATTAGAGCTAGTTTTCCCACCATTCTAAGGGGTTATCAAAAAGGGAATTTTAAGATTGCTTGTTGAGGTCAAACACTCATTAATCATTCAGTTATTAGAAGCAAGAGTAAAAGATGACTACAAATAAATATATGTTTGAGATGATGTAGGAAATGTACATGCTAATGAATGTCCCTAACATGAAAAAATCATATTTATGGTTGCAAAACCTAAACATTTGGATAAGGAAGATGAATTGATTCAAGGTAAGTTGCAGCTTATAGGTGTTTTTGAGGAGCTTGATCAACAATATTGCATTGGTCAAGGGGCAGTAACAAGTACTGAGGAAAGTAAATACAAAATCTAAACATCTATTGCAACCACACCCGAACAACAATATTCACTTATAAGGGTAATTCTTAGTCATGGGAAAGATGTTGCAGCAAGAAACGACATTAGTTTTCATTATGATACACCCCATGGTTCAGTTCCTATTGACGGGCATAGTGTGATAAGGTATGATGGAACCTTCAAACCAAATGATGGTTCTGATTCTACATTTAATCTCAGTGATGAGGTTATAGGTGGTGTTTGGTTTGAACTTCAAACCAAGTCTATGTAGAGGGGTGACAATTTAGATTCCCTAACTTGGGAGTTGGAGAATGACCTGTTCACAAAGGGCACCATTCATAAGGAAAATAGTGGTCACATCTTCCCAGGACAAAGCGAACAACATTTTAGCACACGAGATTTAGGTGTGATGGCCCCTACATATGACGTGGATCCTATTTGTAATGGATATGTTGTTGAATATACTATTGAGCTAACCTCATCTCTAGGGTTAGGCATGAAGGATAAAAAAATTTATGTTCATGGAGTTGATGTCAACCTTATGATTTTATGTTGCATGATGTTATTTACAAATCAAAAATCTTATGAGGTTGATCAGACTAAGGGGTCTAATCAGTTGGTAGGACAATTGAAGGTGAGTGAATACCGGACTAGTGTAGCTATTAGAAATTTTGATGACACCCTTAAGATGATGGCCAAATGTTGTTAGAGGTCTTTGGGAGTACCTATGGAACTAGATGGGGAAATTTTCCTTTCCAATTCATAGGCATTCAAAGGAGTGTTAGTGGTAATGAATACCAATTACATTCAACTCCTCTCGGTTAGAGACCACCTACTCATGCTCGGTGGATCTACCATGATGCACTTAAGGGGAAAGAAAGGGAAGTCATGGATAAGCTTACTGGTGAGCTTATTTTCATTGAGGATTCCTTGAAGAGCACTCAAAAGGACCTTCAAGAATTAGAGTTTTAGATTGATGAGCTCTATGAGGAGTTGAGATTGGTTCAATCTTCTTCATCCACAACATATATCCAATCTTCTATGGCTATCATGACACCTACAGATGGTAGTCATACTCATGGTTTGAGGGGAGGCCCCCTAATGGTGGTCGAGAATGAGGAGGTTTTAGGGTTGCATGGGCTTGAGTGCAAGAATGATTCTAAATTTTTTTTGGTTTTCACACAACTCGCACCATTGGGATCATGAGTCACCTTTGGGGGAGATCCAATGGATGGCTCATGATATAGATATGATAGAGGTAGAAATGCATACACCACCCAGACTAGCCAACCGTGAGGTGCATGTATCCACCTATGACAAGAGCACCACTCTCTACATTGGTGAGGTAGAGATTGTTATTAGTGAGTTTAGTGTTGATGAGGAAGAATCTCATGTGGCTAGCATGTTGGATTATCACGTTATTTTATTTTATTCACTTGAGGATTGTAGGGAATCTACTAGTGGGGGTGAGCAACTTAATTAATGCATTGATTGAGGCTGATGGAAAGCATGAGACTAGTGAGTCACAAGGACTCAAGGGATAACTGAAGGTTATCGAGGATAAGGTTTTCCAAACCTTAACCCATTTTGGTCCAATAGACACAATTTTATGGAGTAGGTCTCCTATGGTTAACACAATTAGAGGAAAGGAAGATAGGGTAATAGTGGGTACTTCTATATCTAGGTTGTGAACTATCAAGAATGTCGTAGAGTGAATTAAATCAAAATACCTCCAGATGCTTTCAGATAGGGACTATGCTATTAGGTTCATAGAGAGGAATTACAAAGCAACTACCCAATCTTCCCTTTAGGATTAGAGATGTGAGCCACCTCCTAATTTAGGTGATGAGAGTGACAAGGCATGGATTCCCAATGATTATGCAGGTCTACCATTGGTGCAATCAGGTGCATTCCACCTTGAATGCATAGTAAAGAGTTCTCATCATTTCTCTTTTAGTCCACACAAATGATTTGATGATGCATAAGTGTGAGTTGTCTTGAGATTCATATCATTCATTTTGGGATGGAGAGCTTCCATTTTCAAAAGATGGAACTAGGAACAACGAGACTTCAACTCTGTTACTTTTAGATGGCTATTTATAAGGATAGGGATTAGAGTTACATCATGCAGAGGTCTCCATAGTAGAGAGTCTAACTTCCTTGCTTTAAGGATTTTTGTTTCCAAAGGCACCTACCTATGTGTGGCATACACTTGGGAAGTCGATGATACAAGGGAGTTGTGTTTTTAGTGTGCATGATAGCATCACTAGACCAACCTACTCTAATGGAGTTTCACTTTGGATACTTTGGTAGGGGACAACTATCCTACTTCTTAGGAAAAGGATTTATTTGATAATCCTTGGAGGACATCAACTTTTTAGGAGTTTGGAGGAGAGTTGCATCGTCTCCTTAGCACGAGAGAGTTGCATAGGGATTATACTCTATCACCCTATGGTTTTTGTGCAATCCTTTGGATCCCCATAGGTCAATCTTATAGTCTCGAGGGTGTTGATTTGTCCCATATCAATAACCTAAGAGGAGGGGTTACACATCTTCTGACACCTATGAGGGATATTCATCACATCCATAGGAGGTTTGCAGATGTTGGGGAGAGGTGTTGTGATGCTAACACTATGATATACCTCCATCTTATCATGTTTGATGGATGCAAGACTTTGGTGTGTTGGGATCTAGGTGGTGACAAGATTGGCATGTCATTTTGATTGGATTATAATGAATTGCTTCACCACTCTCAACATGATGAAAATTATATCAGAGTAGTTGAGTCGAAGTCAATGAGGGTTGATCCCACAATATTGGTTTACAATTTTTGGCCAAATTGGACACTAAACAAATTTTTTCTAACTAAATCTTCACTTTTGGGAACCTATAGCGGATAAATCATGAGGAATTTGAAGATGATGCAAACTAGTGATTTGTGACATTTTGTCTGTAGATTCTAAATATATTTTTTTCAAAAATTTTGAAATCATATTGCACTTCTTTTTCCATCTCCTTTGAAAACTAGTTTTTTTCAATAAACACCATTTTTAAGGAGTGAAGCTCACCGTATAACACATAAATTTTTTTCTTTAAAGGATAAAATTCTATTTTTTTCAAATTTAGATTTGTAACTATGATATCTAGTTCTTCCAATTGGTTTCATAGTGTTTTATTGAATATTTTTTCCTTAATCAAGTTTCGAAGTCAAACCAATTACAATTCAGACATAGGCGGACTGTATAACACAAATTTTTTTGTATGTATCAAAATTCAATTTTTTTTGTTGGATCAAGGACTTCAATATCTAGTGCACTCATATTTTTCAAAAATTATTTTTTATAATCTTCTATTTTTCCACATGTGTAGAATAGAGAGCTTGATTTTGGGTGAAAAACCTACATTCACAAGAAATATAATAATTAAATTAAATTTATTTAAAATTATACTTTTTGGGAAGCTTATAATAAGGAATACATACTTACAAAAAATAAATTTTAAATGAATTCATTTGATCCCCCAAAAGGTAAATCAAAAGTTATTTTTTATCAGCATTTTGATAGGGGTAAAGGAGACTCTATTATAGGTATGGTTTAAAACTACTGGGATTCTATCCAAGGGAGTTTGATCTAAGGTAGTTTGATCAAACCCTCTTCAATTGGAATGCTTTAAATGGAAATTTTTAAGGATTAAATCATTATATTTTCTAAAAATATGTGATTTCAACAAAAATCAAAATCTCCCAAAAATTTTAAACCAGCTTTGTGGCATCACCCAAGTGTTGAGTATAGCAAACTTCCAAATTGGCTATGGGATCTAGGGATTCCTATGTTTGATAGATTGATTTACACTAGGATAGTTATTTATAGTGTTGCTAAGATTGTATCTATCTCTATCCTGTCAATGTCGAGGATATGTCGTTGGGAAAATTTTCTACAGGCTTATTTGGGATCCCAGTATTTAGGTGACCAGCAGGGTGTTCAGGTGAGGATTTCTTGGGGACAAGCAATCTTGGGGAGGGATAGCTATAATGTCCCCTTTTCCTAGGTAGTTGATAGATGTAGTGGTTAGCCTATCACTTGGTCCCTATAGGCTAACATGGTTTTTAGGGAGCCCTTTGAGGGTGATCTATGACTCTTCAATAGGCTTTTGATTGACACTTACTATTTTTAGTAAGTCACTTGGATGTGTTGCTCATACTTACTATTTATAATAAGTCATGGAATGGTCAACGACTATCATTCCTATATCTAGAAAATTTGATGGATTTCTCCCATGAGTTGATATTGGTATTTATCGAGGAGTTAATGATTTAATTTATATTATTAAAGTTAATCCAGTTTACTTTAATAACGTTATTTATTGTGGGTGACTTTATTAAATGGTGTTAGAAGGGGTTAAAAGGTGTTATGTGACATTTGCATAAAGTATTATTATTTTAATGTTTTGACCCCTCAACTTTATGATGCAATATTTAAATGACCATCAAAAGAAAATTAAATGAAATGAAACTCAAATGCAAATTGGGCATGAAAATATAAAAGGGCATTGAGAGCTCATTTTGCATATTCATGTCAAAGAATAATATTTTGCAGAGGGTTTTACAGGAGGACTAGAGAGTCTAGAAATACTTAGCTTCACTAAGGACAAAACCCTCATGAGGAAAAAACTCGGTGCAAGAGTGAAATATCCCCCAAGCCAGCTTGCAAACAATTCCATTTCAAGGGTTGTGCTTGTGCTCCAAATGATTGCGTGAGAGATTGAATATTCAAGGTTTGAAAGAGTTAAAGAATAATTTGCAGACATTGGTTATTTTCTACCTTGAGTCGAATATTTAGGTTTGGTGAATGAAATTAAGGTTATATTACTAGTCTTAACTGTGGTGCCTAGATTGGACAAGTACTTTGTTGTTGGTTGTGGGGTTTAAAAATGAATATTCTCCATCCTTATTGTTGGTCAACTGGTGTGAGGGATTCATTGTTGCTTATTGGTAGTAATTCAATCAGACGTGAGAATCAAGGAGAGCTATCATTGATAGTTGCATACCAACATGGGAACCCGCAACACATTCATTTATGAGTGTATCACTAATACAAAGCGGATGTGAGGGTTTAGTTTAGTACTATTGCATATATTTCTCATGGTGTGGTATGAATATGGTTGTTGAAGGTGTGTGAGGCTTGTATCCTAAGCCATGGGATCATATTTTACCTATTGTGTAAGTATGAGTTGCACGTGAGCCCTTCTCAATGGGGTCATGACGTTGTTTGTAGACCTTCTATCCATTTTTTAGCATTGTAACAAGTTTGAGCCATCATTGAGGACCTTGTTGGGTGATAGGGACTATGCTAGGTGTGAATACAAGAGAAGGAGCAATGAGAAAATCAACAATCCAAGCACTTATTCTGTCGTGGGCTACCTAGCTAAGCAAAGTGGTATTTATAACATAGCTTCAGCTCTGAGTTTATATATATACTTTTTCTATTGTATTCCAAAACTATATTGTTGAGGGTTTGGTGTTATGTGCTACCTATGTACAAGTGGGAAATATTTAATGTAACTTTGCATGAAAGTATTGCAACATTGAAAGAATTTTAGAGTATGCAATCTAAAATATAATATCAAACTGTAGCAATTCATATTTATCTTGCATGGTTTTATGTAATGAGGTTATGCAATGTTTATAGATGGCTATCATTTGAATTTTGAAAGCAATTAGTTCAATTCACCTGCACATAAGTTTGAAAAAATGCTCCATCTGTCAAACTAACAATTAATTGAGCAAAAAATTATAAGTTAAAACTTAGATCAAGGGTGGGACACTACAAAATCCCACAATATAAGTGTTATTTTTACAATGGAGGTCCATTCTCATTCTACACCCATGATTATTGAAACTAAAATAGCAATGATTATTAAGTTTGCAGAAGGGTGGTAATTCATAGTCTTAATCAAAAAATTCCTCCAATGGTAAAATGACATTATCGAATTGATAAACTTAGCACCCACTTCCCAATATAACAGTTCTTGGCCATATAATAGGGATACCTAATTTTTATTAATAATTAAAGGCTAGGTGAGATTATTGGGAAGATTATTGTTTTGATTAGATTAAGATTGGAAAGGATAGTACCCAGTACAAAAAAAACCATTAAGGCAGAAGAGAGGTGGATCACAAAAAGTGGGACCACAAAAAGAAAGACTCATGAGAAGTGAAGTAGGAAAGGACCACTAACAACCCAAGATTTTGATTGGAGCAAGGAACTAGTTACAAACTAGTTGCAGAGAAAAGAAATTGAAACAACAAAGGACCATCCCAGAAAACACTTGAGATGGAAAAAACAAAAAAGAATCCCATCAAGATGGTTTAAAACTAACTTCAACAAATACTTCAAAGGAGAGGCAATGCGAAACCCACCATTGAAGGGAGTCTTATCCGAAGGGATACCAATCTCAGCATAAAGGTTGCACTTATCCAAAACACCTTCATTAGCAAAGGGACCATGCTCAGGATCCATCAATGTCTTCCCCTCAGTAAAATAGGAGCCTTCAAACAAGGCTTGCACATTGGAATGCATCTTATCATGAACAACCTAACATAGCAAGTAGAAGGATCCATCATTATGGAAGTGGTACTGCTACGAAAAATTGTAAAGCAAAGTATGATTCCAAACCCCAAGCCTGGAGCTTAGATTAACAACTTTGAGAAACTTCTTACCAATCTCAACATAAACCCTAAATATGGCATACAAAAAACATGTTCTATTTCTTGTAACATTATTAATGGTAATCAATTGACCAAAATAATCAATAATACCCTAAAAAATATCTTCATCCCAAAATTCCAAAGGGAACTCAGGGAGACAAACCCAAATAGGGGAAAAAATTATCTTAAAAGCATTCAACCTAGCCACCCAACATTGAAGGAAAAGGAAATCCTTACCAAAAAACTAGGGGCCACCCAAAAAAACCCAGGAGCAATCTTCACTAGTATTGAAAGAGAACAGAAGGAAACTATTCGATAGAGCCTTCACACTTTGTAAACAAGAATCAGACCAGTAATCAAAAGCCTAGCTATGAATAATATCAATATTGGGTCTTCTCCCAATAAATCTACCAATAAGAGCATGTTGCAAGTCAGCAATGGCTCGGTCCAAACACACATCAGAAACAAAAATGACAGGGGAAGAAACACCAGCCCACAAGCAGGTTGTTCAAGATCAGAAGAAAGCTCATGTGTATAAGGAGCCACCCTCTTGGGAGGGGAAACCATGGGAGGAGACATGACAACAGAACAATTATCAACAACAGGGGAAGAAACCTTCAAAAGATGTAGAAGAAAACCCCTTTTCAAAGAGCTCCCAAAGTTGTTTTGCTAACTCACAATAGGTAAAGAAGGCTTAATGTCATGAACAACACGTTGAGCCTCTAATCACATGGCCAAGATCAAATCTTGAGCCACATCCGGTAGTAGAGAATCTTGCACAGGGGCATAGGTTTATGGTGGGCCTCAAGAAGGATATCCAAGAGAGATTTGTCCTCCTCATCCTCGGAAACCCTAAGATCCTAGTCCTCAAAGCCATCATTGCAAGGAAAAGGAGAAAAGCTAGAACAGGGGAGAGACAAACCAGGAAAATCACCTCCAATCTCAGTCCCTAGGTAAGATCCCATGCCTCCATCATCATCGTTAGCAACCATAGTGACCACTCCATCACCACAATCAGCCCCTGCATAGTCACCTTTATTTAGGGTTTGGGATGAGTTAGTTGCTTCCCTTGTCGTCACCCTCATCATTGCTCTCATTCTTTGATATTTTGATATTGGGAAGATTATTGGTAAACCTAAAAGGTAGTGGGAATTTCATTTCTAAACAAATTTTGTATTAAAGTGAGCAACATCAAGATAAGCTTATAATTGAAGGAAATAAATTCTTGATTGAAAAAAAAGAGAAGGCTTTAATATTAATAAATATTAAATTAAAGAGGGGTGTGTGTAAATATTTTTAAGCCTTTTTATTAATATAATATAGAATTGAAAATAATTTTTGATGGCTAACTATTTTTTGCAGATTTTTGGCAAAATGACAAATAGTTTATTGGGTGCCATCTTCATTAAGTAGAATGATGCTGATAGGAGAATGACAACATTAGATGAAATATTTTTATGTAGATAAAAATACTACTTCTAAAAACAAATTTTATAGAAAAATAATAATCTTAAAATAAACTACTTCATATAGAAAATAACAAAAATAATTTGTTGGTACCTTAGCATTTATCAAACTATAAATAACATTTTTCTAGAATTGTGCAAAATACCCTTCTAATCCCTTCTCTATGCATGCTCCATATAGCTTTATTTTTACCTTATAAAAAAATCTACCTTCAAAGACTCTAATAATAACACTTTTAAAAATCAAACAACACAACCAATAAAGGCTATTACCAAAACTACCTTGAATAGGACTAAAAATGGTAGAGAAAAAAATTGAAACCCCATCTGTTATGAGGCATCTATTATATTATCTTCCCCATATTTGAAAGATTATGAAACTCCTAGTTTAGAAGAATCTAATTTGGAAATTTTTAAGGGATTTACTTCAGTGACCCAACTATTATTCAAATGAGGAAAATCAACCCATTTTACCAAATATATCTTATAATCATGGGATCTTGTCAAATTTAGTGTCCACTATCTTCTCAATCTATACCCTCTTTTCATGGTAAATGAATAGTCAAAATCTCTCAACATATTTTTCTTCACAAACTTGATCACTATCAAAATGATAAGAATAAAGGTGCATCACATTGAATACAAGATTGATATCAAAATTCAAAAAAATCTAGCAAATAGGCATTATCATTGAGTTTCTTAAGTATTTTGCAAGGCCCCACTTTGTTGAGTTTTATTTTTTTGTAAATGACTTGGGGAAATCTTTCTTTACATAAATATACCATAACTTCATCATCTTTAGTGTTGATTTTATATTGTTCTTTGGTTATTTGTAGTTGGTGCCTCACTTGTTGGCTATGGATGGTTGAGTGTTAATTGGTGATTTTCTTGTGAATAATGAAGTGTGTCTCAATTCATAAGTAAACATTGGATAATCAAAACATTTTCTTAGATATGAGGAGTTTGGGTTGATGGTGATGCAGAGTTGGATAATCAAGGCATTTGTCTAGATAGAGAAGTTTGGGTTGACGCTGATGCAGAATTGGATAATCATCACATTTTCCTAGACAAAGAAGTTTACGTTGATGTTGATACATTATTCGTTTTGTTTTTCTTTTTTCATTATGTAAACTTTAAGGGGGGATTGTTAGGAAATTAAGGTTTACATATAATGAATTAGTTATTAGGTTAATTAGTTGGGTGAGAAGTTATTTCTTTAAAAGAAGAATAATGATTTTATAAATTCAATGTATGGAATATAAGATGTCGAATGAGTAATCAAATTCTTTTTTTGTTTGCAATGTAAATCCTTAATATTACTCTTCTGTTTTTGCTGCTCTACAATTTCCTGCATTTTAATCACAATAAAACTCCAGAAAACAAATGTTCCTGGATCGACACTTTTCTCTTAGATGTGGTTCAAAAATTTAAAAATTATATCTCTTGATTTGTGCACACCCCATCCATTGATTGTATGTTTCCAAATAAAGTGAAGCTCCATCCCATTTGCCGCCTCCTAACAACTCAAGTTTCAGTGAAAATTCTAGTTTATAGGAACAGCTTATCAACCACAATGTAACCGATTCATTCCCATGTTTGATTCAACAATCCCATTTGATTCACTATTGATTCTCTATGAACAAATAAATTCAGTTAATTAGTACCACCAAGGGATAATCCAATTTGATTCAAAATTGGCTAAAATTCAGAATGTCATTTACAGACAATCTTTCCAATTGTGCACAATTTATACCATGCCTCGTGTAAGCACAGCTTCATAATTGTCAGAGCAAATCTTTTCAATTGTGCGCAATTGATGCGATGCCTTGTGTCAGCAAATCATCATTGTTATTACAGCCACTAAAATAAAGTTTCATGGATAACAACAGGGATGGGAGCATCAGCATACCCAAAGAACATGTGGTAATCCAAGGCTGGGATTCAGACTGTTGACACAAATCTCTCCATCACATGCACTATCAGGATGAAATATTTTTGTAACAAAATGACCTGCAGTAAAAGCAATCTATCAAATAATTGAAAACATGAACACTCCCTCGCAAAAACTTACCCACTTAGTACATCCATGGACTAGAAGGTCATGGATATGAAACTAAGAAGAATTAACAAAAGAATGCCCACATCTAAGAAATTGAGTAAAATTTCTTGAAGTATAGTGATTACCAAGTTATAGAACTAATATTTATAAGTAATGGAAATCAACAAGTTTTGTTGAGAGTTTGGAAATTCAACAGTTAAAGATCAAATATTATATTGAAAGCATCGTATTTATATGTTCATTTTGGTTGTTCTAGTACTGAGTGGGAAGATTACTCTGCCAAATGCAAAAACATCACTTTTGAGTGTCAAGCACCAGATATCCCATGGCCGCTGAGGATTTTAAGAGGTAATACACTGCCAAGATTCTGCGCAAGGCGTAATCCGAAAGATGAGATTTGTTCTCCTGATCCGACAGAATATTTGCGGCTAAAATATTTTGACGGACGATTGACGCCACAAGGGTTTCATACAGGCTTTCGATTCCTGCAAAATCCAAAAATAAGAAACAATTTAATTCCAAACACAATCTATAACCATAAATCTAACGGAGGAGAAAGCGGAAAAAGAAGAGAAATTTTGACTAGACCAATCCATATGATCATGATCAAAGCACTCACCTGTTAAACAAAGCGCCTGCTCTCAGGTCTGTGTTCTTCTAAATCAGATAATAGCAAGCAGAGCATCAGAATTCCGAGGGACTCCAGCTTTTCAGCAGTGCCATCCACCTCCTTTCTGATAATAGCAAGAATTTGAATATCATTCTCTAAAGGAAGAGGTTTTAACCCTCGGTTTGGGGTTAACACTGCTGAAAAGCTTGGAGTCCCTCGGAACAATGGTAGTTTTGCTATACTGTGCTTAAATCTATAAAAATTCATGGCCGATTTACAATGACTATTTACGCTCCACAGGAAGCGATATAACTGTAAAACCAATTTCCCGAACCCTTGATCCCTCGCTCTGCACATAGAAAAATAAATTTATAGGCCTTCTTGGCTTACAACTCCTTACATCCTGGTATTTATAGACATTACAATGAAAACCTACCGTCGGATCAATTATCATTGTGAAGGTTGGATGTTCCCGAGCTTTCAATCATCATTAGCACTTGCACGTACTTCGTCATTTCCATAAGAATAATAAAACTAATTTTATATCATTGTGGTCCTAAGCTTTGATGGCTGGAAATAATTTTGAGTTGGCATGATGGCTAAGGCTCTATATTTTATAATGGAGGGCACATCAAATTTAAACTGGCGGTTTGTAATGGTTTAATTGGTGAAGATGCTTGCTTTATATAAGTTTAAAATAATTTGTTTTTTATGGAATGGGAAGGCAAATAATGACTTGTTTATTCTTAAGGGTCAAAAGGGTATATTTTATTAAATAAATTTATTTTGTATATTGTTCTTTGAGGTTTTTATGTATATTGCTTTTTTTAATTATTTTATTTTTATTTAAAATATTTTAAATCTTAAAATAATAATTTATTTGTTTAGCTCAATATTATATGTGTAATTTCAAATTATTTCAAGATTCTAAGCATTGTCTTGATCTATTTATTCAATTACAAAATTAATTATGGTTTAAAATGAACTTAGTTCTAAATAGTCATGTTATTTGTTAACTTCCATGTCAAAAGTTTAAATTATGTGTTTAGGACATGCATAAAAGGGCATCACCCTTAGGTCATTTCAATCATTCTTGAATCTCACAACTCCTTTGCATCTATTATCAAAAATATCACTTAACAATCACACATTAGTTAACACTTAGTCCTTTGCATCAAACACCTTAATTACATCAACATATTTCAAAATCCTATTTATTACATCAAGTCACTCTAACACTCATTGCATTGTCTTAAGCATTTCACATTATTATATTACATCATTGTCAATCATCTACAAATTGATTGCATGCATCACCTGGGGTGTCTTTTGAGTTTCTACAAAAGTACTAAATCAATCAACAAGGCTTGATTAAGGAAAAGAAAGGAAGCTTGTTAAATTCTCATTCCTAGCATAGCAAGTCTCAACAATATTTTCAAAAAAACCAAGTTTTCTATTTGTAAGTGCAAGTACAAGTAAACATTATTGGGCATATTGATGCTTTAAAATTTAAGTTCAAAATTGCAATTCCAAGTCATGGTCACACTTAAGACAATGAATATGGAAGTCAACATTGCAAGTGTAGGTTTGATCCAAGTTCATGCATAATTCTAGATTACATAAAGCATTGCCATCATAGTTTAATCATCCCATATCCAAACTCAAGATTTAGGTACCAAACCTTAGTCGCTATCAAATCAATCTCCTTTTCTTTGACACCAAGGCACACTGCTATTGAATAGTTATTTTCTTTGTATTTTAGATCCAATCCAAGTATGTATTCCATTTATCTAGGCAATTCATTAAGTTGATTACTCAATTAATTTTTTAACCTATATTATTTGAAAAGAAACTATTTTACTTCTTTTCTTTTTGGTGAGCCTATTTGATCGTACACCTCCTAGGATTTTACCCCGAGGTTTTATCCTTCTACCCTAAATTTTTAAATCTAACACTTTAAATTTATTTAATCTTTCATTTTAGATTTGATTTACATCAATTCTAGGATTAGAATACATATTTATGCACTTGCCTTGCTAGATCTACATTTTTATGTATTTTTTTCTCTTCTATCTATATTTATTTCCTACCTTATTATTCATTATGATATAACTTTCCATTCATGTGATACATCTAGGGATGTTACTTTGGATAAGGATGTTATTCTTCCATTAACTAGTATTATTATTTTAGACACCTAGGTTTTTCATAATACTTGACCTTATCCAACACTAACTAAATGACTAAATTATTTAGTTAATCTAACTTACCTAACATAGCCTGCCTAATTAAATAATCCTATTATTTAAATAGTCATCTTCTCTCTCACAAATAATTGAAATTTTTATTATTTAATTATCCTATTTTCCACCTCACATAGCTAAAATAATTAAATAAAGCCACCACCATTTTCAAGGATAAAGGAGCCACTAAATTTATTTCCATCCCAAATTCTTATGGTTGAAAAAAATAATTTTTTAGTAAATTTAATCTTAACCCTTCATTCAAAAACCATAATCATGAACCTTCATCATCTTCTCAATCCTAAGAAAAATCTCTTATTTATTCTCCAAAATTGGTCTTCTAATATCATCTCCACCATTCATCTTCCCTCTCAAACATATGTAAATTGACATATTAACATACATAAATCCATCATCTACTTTCATGCTAACTATATCTTGTCAAAATAAGTAACTTTTGTGCAAAGAGAATCCACATCCCAATCATTTGAGAAAATCACACTTGAAATGGATTTTTATCTTAATATTTATTTGTTTTGTTTTGTTTGAATTATATTTGTGTGTTATGCCTAAGGTTTGTGATAGTTAAAAATAGGAAATTTATCATTGACATTATTTCCTTATTAAAATTCTCGATTATGGCCTACATTTTAGTGACTCCATTAGGGATTTTTATTCCTTGTCTACCTCTATCATTTCTTTGTATTTTATAGTAGTTTTTGCTAACTTAGTTTTGTATGTTCTTGCTTCTTTCTAAATGTTTCAATTGTCAATGTTTTTTAGAGCTTCTTGGTGTGAAATGGATGTTATAATTATGTTCAAAGGGGTAAATAGATGAAGTTTGATATATAATTTGTTATATTTTAGTTGTAGAAGGGATTTTTCATTTTTAGGAGGCTCAAGAATCTCTTTTCTACATGGATCTATACGACCATACAATTTGTATACAACCACATAGACCATACCATATGTCCTATGATGGGCTCCTTTATAGGGTTTGTTAAATATATTAGTTAAAATTCACTAGTTTAAATCTCTTAGTTGAAATCCTTTTGTTAAACTTAGAATCTATAGGGTTTGTTAAAAAATATTTATTAAAATTTATTTAAATCCACATTTCAATAGTTTAAATCCATGGTGATGGCTTGAATCTACATACCAGTTAGAAACTATATAGTAGGATTTTGTTTAAATTTATGATTTTATTTAAATTTTCTCATTAAATATGTGGTGCTTCATGGTATTTCATTTTATTTTACTTAAGTCACATTAGAAAGTTTTAGTGTGTTTATATTATTTCATTCTACTTGCCTTAAATCATATTAGCAAGCTTCAATGTGTTTGGCATTTCACTTGCCTTAAATCCCTCTAGCAACTCAATTGTTTCAAAGTGTTTGGTAGTTCACTTGCCTTAAAACCGCCACTACCATTAAAACCATTACTTCTTATTAAAACCACTCATATCATTATGTTTTAATCTTTTTAGTAGTCATTGAAACCATCATTAGACATATACATAATAGCACACTTAACATATACACAACACAAGTAGCAATAAAATTAAATGGTGTTAAGTCTAGTAACTTGTGTAAAAGTGTAAATAGTGGTAAGAATGGTAAATGTAAAGGGTAAGTAGTGTAAAAGTTAGGTATAAATTTGTATGTTAAAATATCATGGCTTAATTTTGTTTTTTATTGCCAAATCTATGTTGGTCTATTATGAAATATATTTTGTTTTATTTTGAATTTTATATGATAATTTATTGCCAAATCCATTTACTTTATTGTCAAATCTATGCTATTTTATTATAAAATTAATTTTACTTTATTGTGAAATCCATGTTAGTTTATTGCCAAATATGTGGTAAATTTTATTTTGTATAGTTAAAGGTCACCATTCATGAGCTTAGTTCCTAGTAATAGTGGCAACAAGGAGCTCTACTCACCATCCACCAATCCCCTGGTCTTGTGGGAATTTGGCCCTTGGTCCCATTGGCATTCAACCCAAAATCCTTCCCAAGCAAGAAAGGCTTAAATATTATCTCTTAGGCCTTTAAGAAAACCTAGTCCCAAGCCAATTCATGTAAGCGACTATGAGCTAATTTGTAGGATGCTAAAATATTCCTCATCCTCCTTCCATGTTTTTATAAAATGCAATTTACTCAAACATGAATAATTTTTTTTTTATTAATCAAATTTTTAAATTTTTGTAAGCATTGAAAGTTAGGTAATTTTTTGAGAATTTATACTAGAAACTTTAAGTATATCCATTTGAAGCCCATCCTTTGTGTTTAAAATTTACTCTTAAATTTTGCATACAAAGTCCTTTTTCTAGATTTTTTTTTTAAATTATCATGAAACTATAAGAAATTTGTCAAGGCGATGTTTATTTTTTATTTTGAACAACTTATTTTTTATTTTGTGGCTAACCTTTGGAATGTAGTGTCTCTTTTTTGTTAGATATTTTCATCCTTAAAATACTAAATTGGTGGTTTTATAAGACTATTTGTAAAATACATTGATTATAAACATTTTCTTTTTTTCTATATTTTATCTTAGTTTGCTTGGTTTCTCAAATTGAACATTAGGATTAAAATCAACCTTCATATTTTAATTTGGATTAATCAAATCACTAATATATTTTAATCCTAAAGTGTTATCTTGTGTATGCTCTCCTTTTTCACTTTTGAGTGATCTCGAGGATCACAAATATCATCTTCCCAAGTTTTCTTTAGGGGGCTATCTTGGATTTCATCACCAAGGGGATGACCTAAATTCTATCATTCCAACAGGGTATAAAAAGGGGAGTGTCAAATCAAAATAAATTCCTCTTAGAAGGAAAACTTTTCATTTGGGCTAAGCCCCCAAGAACTTTATACCTTGAAAAAGTGAAGGAGAAGAATGAGTTACCCTCTCCTCTAGAATATGTGATATATCACTTTCATATACATGGATTGGGTCTTGTGTACCCTTGTGGAATTTTAAGGTTACACCTAAAATTCCTTGTGTAACATAGTTTAAGACCATTGGCCATACTTTCTTATGGTGCATCATTTATACCAATTAGGCCTAAGAAGTCACCCATGTCATAGTTTTAGAGTGGAAGGATAGAAATAACTTTGCATAATAATTTGGTCTCCAAGGTAAAAGGAGCATAGATGGTACAAAATATTGTATTACCTAGATATCTATCACTTGATAGATAGTATATTTGTGGACCCACAAATATTGATAAAACTTGCTTGAATAACTTAGGCTTTTTATTGCATCTTCTTGATTGGGTATTGTGCATACCAAGTGTTGAATGCACAAGACAAATGAGGGGGGGTGAATCAATTGTACATCAAAAATTCAAAACCGTCATAAACATTCAAATCCACATCAACTTAATTAACCCTTAATCTATTAAACTGATTAAGAATGAAAGCAAATAACAAAAAATGAAACACATCAACACCATGCACAATAGAACACCAAATTTACGTGGAAAACCTAAGAAGGGAAAAACCACAGTGAGGATTAGCTCACAATATAAAGTAATTTCAACACTGAATACAATAGGCTCACTACTAGAGGATTCACTACCGAGAAGAAAGAAGGGCTCACTTCCAATTGCTCAGTGCCAGATTGCAAAAAAAAAGAAAGAAGGATGTTACAATGAGATATCAATATCAATGCAACAAAAAAAATCACCACATCATCACCAACACATTTACAGTCTTTCTGAAGATTGTAAAAACCTTCTGCTCACTGCTTCCAATAGTCTAAGTCATTAAGGTTCACACTGCACTTCACAAACTTGCAATTCAAACTTTTGCAACTTTCATCACACACACTCCATACAAATTTTCCATCAATACAACACTTATTTATACCTTCTGCAACCTTAAAAACATTCTCCAAAGGTCAGCTATGCACCTCAACTATGCAAATTAAAATTAGGTTAGCACCAAAACATTCCTATGGTGGAAAAGAATGAAGGAAGACCACATCACACATTATCTTGGACCTAAATCTACTCATACACATCATACCACACTTCCAAAATCATCGAAGAAAACTTGCAATTAGTGTAAACACCGAAGGTTGACCGATCCTATGTAAACACCATCAAACATTTAAGTACACACTTCCTTTGATCCAAAGATGACTCATGGAAAACATACATCACTTGAACACAATCTAGAATATTCCAAAAACACCTTAAAATCCAACAAATTCTTTCAAAACAACTTTCACCTAAAGAAAAAACTAATCGTATTCACCCAAATAATCTTTCATACATTGTAACTCAACAAATCAACTTCCAAGCACCAAGTCATGAAAAAATTCAATTGAAGGTAGATATGAATCTCCTAAGCACACATACAAAATCACAAGACTAGAAAACAAATTGCAGAGAAATGTGAAGTAAAACCATTTCTCCCAAACACCACTGCAACACAGTTCACACACTGGTGAACACAACTTTCTGTGCACAATGATCTAGACCAAGAAATTATGGATATAACACAAATGAATACCTCTGACCAATACATTTGAACTACATAAGCAAATATTCAACATCGAAGAAATGTGGAGCAAAACCAAAACACAACTTTGTATGCCATAACACCTCTACAACACATTGTTTCCTCTTTTATTCAAATTTTCTCAAGCACTTGGAAACCAAGCACTAGAGCCACATTCTCATCACCTTCAGTACTTCCTCATCACCATCAAACCAACTACAACATAACTATACATCCATAAACATAATATTATCAAAGTAACATTAGAGGTTGACATCAGTAACACTTACTAATGACAACATAATGAAACTAGTAAAAAAATCATCACAACTTCTCAACCATCACCAGTTGACAACACAAACATAAGCCTATTGACATCAATGACAATACCAACTACACATACTTGCAAAAATCTCCCCCTTTGTCATTTATGGAAACACATGATGTGAAAAACCATCAATAACAAACATAACAACTTGATCACCAACATACAACTTCATATCAACTCTTTCTCTTTCTTCCTTTTAATTTCTCCCCCCTAGCTAATTGTCTTTTCACACAGCTTTCTCTCCCCCTTTTACATCAAACATACATAATTTCTCTCTCCCCCAAAGGCAATACATGTAAGGGAAAACAACTACTCTGCAACAACCTTTTCTTTTTAATACTCTACATACTCCCCCTTAGGAGCACACAAAAAACTATATCAATCAACAACCACTACACATATCCTTTGAAACAATTGACAAAAGAAAACACCAATCTACACCAATACTTACTCCCCCTAATTGCAACAACCAATCATGCCACTACCTACTCCCCTTGAGAGGTAGCCTCAACATCAGTCTAGAACAAAGAATGAATCTTGAAATCCACTGGATTGATATATATCCTTATGCATCTAGTTCAAATGTGGAGGGGAAATAACCCCTAACTTCTCCCTAAGATACTCAAAATTATCTTTAGGAAGAGCCTTCTAGTGAATATATCAATAATCTTATCCTTTGTAGGCACATACTCAAGCTTTACTTCATTCTCTGCAACCTTCTCTCTCAAAAAGTGATACCAAATAGAGATATGTTTTGTTCTTGAGTGCATCAATGGATTCTTTGAAATCTTAAAAGCACTTGTCTTATCATAGAAGATAGAAATTGGTTTTGTTGAACAAGACAATTGAGAGGGGGGTGAATCCATTGTAGCAAATTTTAACTTTTTAAATCATTCACCAGAACTTAGATCAATCACAAATCCTTAACACTGCTAAAATAATTAAACATTAAGTGCAAGTGCAGAAACTAAAAACCATCACACAAACACAGTAACACCAAATTTATGTGGAAAACCAAATGAGGGAAAAACTACGATGAGGATTAACTCACACTATAGAGAATATCAAAATTGATTACAAAGGCTCACTGTAAAAACAAGGACTCCCTGTCCAACAGGTTAACCACCCGGAGGGCTCACTGCCACAGAGATACAAAGAAGATAGAAGATATATGTTATAGAGAGAAGACAATCTCAATGCAATAGATATTTCCACCACACTTTACTCAACCACTTGCAGACATGCATGAATGATAGTGTACACCTTCAACTCACTGCATTCAGAAACTCAGCATTTAGAACTCACACTGATCTGCCACACTCGCATCACACACACACTGATTCACATCTATTTCACATCTATTTGCTCTATTTCTTTTCACTTATCTCTTGCACCTTTTTCACCACTAACTCATCCTGTATTTATACCATCTTCAACTTTGAAACATATCCAAAGTCAACCATCCATCATTAAATTCAAATTATGTCAGTGCCATAACATCCTAGGGTGGAATTAGAAAGAGGGTGACCCAAACACATGCTTGATAAGGACCCAAATAGGTCCCAACATGCTTCATCAACTTTGAAAGTAGTGTTTAACACAAGGTTGACCAAACCAGTGTAAAACACATAGAACAATTAAGTACACGCAATCCTTAGCACAATCAAATCCTTCTAGACACCAAAATTATCTTCAACACGATCATAACAACTTAACTCTAGAATCGCAAGTCATAAGACTCAACCAAAAATAATTCCAGACCAATAACATTTCTCCCGGACCTCAGCTAGATACACAAAAATCACAGTTCAAAACTGGTGAACATAACTCACACTGTACAATGAATCAAAAGCCAATAATTTGGATATAGCATCTTCCAACAACCATGATCAACATATTTGAACCACACAAACATAGGAGAAAATATCAGAGCAACCTCTGAACACCTACAACCTTTCTTCATTACAATTTTCTCAATATCCTGGACATATACAACCAATAACTTGCATCCATGACATCAACAACAACAACAACTAGTTGATAACCAATGGCACCTAAAAAAGATACAATTGTTGTAGGGCTGAATTGATGAAGCAGAACCTATAAGAAAGAGAACACCCCCAAATTAATCAATGGCACCTAAGAAAGCTACAATAGTTGCATGAGTGAATTGATGTATTAGAACCTATGCAAAGAGAACACCCCCAAATTAATCAATGGCACCTAAAAAAATATACAATTGTTGTAGGGATAAATTGATGAAGAATAACCTTTAAAAAAGAGAACACCCCCAAATTGATCAATGGAAAATAAGAAAGCTACAATACTTGCATGAGTGAATTGATGTAGCGGAACTTATTAAAAAGAGAACACCCCAAAATTAATATATGTATACCTAAGAAAGATACAATTGTTGCAGGACTGAATTGATGAAGCATAACCTATGCAAAAGAGAACACCCTCAAATTAAACAATGGCACCTAACAAAGATACATTTGTTGGAGGACTGAATAGATGAATAGTAACCTATAAAAAAGAGAACACCCCAAATGTATCAATGACACCTAAGAAATTTAGAATAGTTGCAAGAGTGAATTGATGTAGCGGAACCTATGCAAAAGAGAACACCCCAAATGTGAATACTTGAAGGTTTTCATTGCTATTTGAATTGGGAATTATTTGAATCTAATTGATGCTTGTTTGGTGAATTTGATTGATTTCGGTCATTAATTCTTGAGTTGATTGGTTTGGTGTATTGTTTGCAATTGTTTCCATAATTTTTTTTGTAATAATGGTTGTCTTATGTAACTTGTAAAGATGGATGCAAGTGGGATTTTTGAGTTCAACGCGACTACGTGCACACCCTACTTGGAGAGATGGGAAAGACTCCTACTCAATATGTGTTGTAGGTATAATGTTTGATGACATAGGCAGATGCATTTTCTTGTTGGTTTGGTTATGCTATGGTGGGAAACATGGTTGTAATGGGTTAGCATTTCGGTCAAAGATGGGACACATGGGTTTGAATTATGTTGACACAGTGCCTCTATTTTGTTTTGTAGATGTGATTAATGTGTAAGTGACACTTGGATTGGTGCAACAATCTCCCAATCTAAGTTCAAGTGTAGATCATATAAAAAAGAAAACAACCCCAAATTAATCAATGGTACCTAAAAAGATACAATTATTGTAGGATTGAATTGATGAAGCATACACATGTATACATATACATAGTGTGATATAAGAGGGATTCGCTACACATGGGTCTCTTCGTTCTCAAGAGATCACCTGGGAATGAACTACCCTTATACACCTCAGCATAAGCAAGTTACTGAAAATGTAGAGAAGTATACCCAAGTTATGTATCGGAGAAAGTTACTTCAGATCCTAAGAGAGTGAAACCTCAAGATTTCTGCCTCAAATGAGTGAGCTCTCGGCCAAAAGAGAGCAACACAGTTTCAGGATGCCAGTGTGGTGTGTTGTCATCTAAAAGATGTGTTGGCATCCTAAGCAACAAAGGGCTCAAGAGCTCAAGCGGATGGAACTAGGTTTTACCTCTAAGCTCAGATCTAAGATGTACTAAACGAAATAAACAAACAAGAAGCTAGAGACTATAACAAACACAAGGGGACTTAGAGAGAGCTTACCTTTTACTGGAGGTTCGGATATTCACTCCAAGCTCCTCTTTGCAACCTACACACAGAAGAACAAGGGGAAAATGTTGGGGTGTATAAGGGTTTGCCTCAGTCAGAACCCTGTTTTGGTGTTCCCATCTCCACGGATAGCCAAGTTGGAAAGGAGTGCAAATGAAGTAAAAAAAGCATGTGGTGAAAGAAAATTCCACTTCAGGAGTAGAACCCGCACCATGAGATAGTAAATAAACAAGTAGGAAAGGAAAGCGAGAGAGAGAGTGTGTTACCCACAGGCCTAGACCCTCTTCGGGGCACACGGATGCACCGTTGAGTGCTTGCTTGAGAGTTATTGCTACTGGAAGGACCTTAGTTCGGCATGGATTCACTTTTCAGAGTGTTGCTATCAAAGATGAAGAGAACTCAAAGATGGATCAAGTGGCAAGAGAGCTTGAATGAATGACTTCCAAACCCAAATGAGAGCAAGAAAGGGGTTTTTAATGCATGCAAGGGCAGAAAAGGTCGTTACTTCTGAAATCCAACTACTAGGGCATGTGTCGAGAGAGTCAAGATTCCAAATTCCCTATTTCATACTCAGAAAACCATCAGGATGCTAGCATACCACGCAGACATCTATGCGCGGTGCAGGCATCCAAAGCTTAGTTTTTTGGGAAATGTGTCATTAGGCTTATGTTGCTCTACCACGAGTTTGCATGGAGTCAAAATCGCAAAATTCTGACTCATGGTATTTTTTTCATTAATGCTCTAAAGTGTCATAAATGCCAGGAAAAAATGCAAAAATGTGGAATTGCCCCTAGGTGCAATTCTGCGACATTACATTTTTCCCCCACTTTAGTGGGCTCGATTTTGGAAAAAATTGGCCTCACTAAAGTAGAGAAGAAAAATTTCACCCGAATTTTGAATTTTATAGATTTGTGTGCCAAGAAAAAGGGGCCTTACAGGCCACCGAAGTTGAGCTAACTATTACCGAAGGTGCCCCCAGCAATCGAGCTCAACAAACAATGACAAAACGGTCTTGAAAATTTGTTGAATACTTTAACCTGCAAAACTCAAATTTTGGGTCAGCCTCAAAAATCAAAAGAAGCTACAACAAAGAGAAGAATGATCAAGAAAAATTCATCGATTCGGAAGAAAAAATATGATCAAGAGGTGACTATATGCTCCTTACAGGGAAAGATCAGGGGGATGCGGGCAACTTTGTTTGTATCATACTCGCACCGATCCTATTCCATGACCACCGTGCAGCCTCTCCCGAGAGTACCAGAGCAACAGCCAGAGCTAGAGGGCTCTAGGAGCCATGTGCCACAGTCATAGGGGCTCACGTTTTTGTACATAATTTTTGTAGCGAGGGATACATACATATATATATTTGTATATCTTTTGTATAGACATATATTCAGTAGCCACTCATTTTTCATAGTAGTGGCCCAATACATGTACATGAAATTTGATACATACATGTGTATATATGTATAGATATATCTATTTTGATATCATAACATTGTTCATTTGGATGTGTATGCTCTTTACTTTCATGTATGTTGATGCTATGGATGCTATATGCTCTTATGGATGTATGTTCTTATTAGATGCTAACATGATTTAATAAACACACATGGTTGTATGTTAATTAAATACAATGATGATCTAATTGCCTTAAAATATGTAATGTGATGCATGGATACATAGCACAACACAGGCACACACACACGTGGTCATATCATAACAAAAAAAAATCATAATGTGTTAATGAACAATGTCAATATATGTAGTGCTACTACCCTTTCATAGAGAGAACACCACACAGATGAAACATGGAACACTTATGCATAGTATCAAAAAAGATGCATCGCATTAACAGGCTCTTTTAGAGGCATTCCATCCTTAGATGATAGTCCATAGGCACCCGAACCATACATGGAGATCACAATGTAAGGGCCTAACCAGTTAGGATTGACTTTCCCTCTCTGATCAAGCAGCACATTTACATCTCTTTGGTTTTCACAGAGAACCAAGTCTCCCAATTTAAAGGTCCTAGGAAGCACACTTTGATTATATTGTCTTGATAACGACCGTTGATAAGCTTTAAGATGATCAAGGCCCTATAATCGGTGCTCATCGAGCATCTCTAGCTAATGCAAACGATTAACCCAGTAGGTTTCATCATCAATTAACCCTTTAAGGGAAACCCGTAAAGACAAAATTTCCAACTCTAAAGGCATGATAGCTTCGGCACCACACACGAGATTGTAAGGCATTTTTCCTGTCGCCATATGGACACTCGGACGATAGGCCCACAAATCGTACGTTAATTGAATATTCCAATCCTTATTGTGCTTATTAATTATTTTACGAAGAATGAGCTCAAGAGTCTTGTTAGACACTTTTGCTTGGCCATTAGACTATGGATAGTACAACATAGAAAACCTATGTTGGATATGAAATTTCTCTAACAACTGATTTACTTCCTTATTCTTGAATTGTGTACCATTGTCAGAAACAAGTGTAGTAGGAAATCCAAAATGAAAGATAATGTTGTTCATAAGAAAGTCACAGATAAATTTAGTGTTTATGGATCGGAGTGGAATAGGTTCAACCCATTTCGTGAAGTAATCTATAGCAGTAATGATAAAGGTATGTCCCTTGGAAGAAGGAGGTGATATTTTCCCAATGATATCCAATCCCCATTTTGTGAACGGCCAAGGAGAGGTTTAATTTTGTAACTCTTGAGAAAGTGCATGAATAAGATGGTTGTGTTGTTGACATTGAAGGTACTTTTTAACAAAATCGAAGGAATCTTGTTCCATCATTTTCCAATAGTACCCCATGTGTATCAATCTTCTTTCCAGGGATCTACCACCAAAGTGTTCACCCCAGGGGCCTGAATGGGCTTCCTTAAGGGCAAGGGGTATTTCTGCTTTAGTGAGACACCTGAGAAGCAATCCATTATAGGATTTTTGATAAAGAACATCGGATAAAATGACATAGTGTGCTAAAATATTTCGTATAGGAGTGCGATCATTTTTTGTCGCATCATTGGGAAAGTTTCCAATCTTTAAATAATTATAGATACTAGAAAACCATTCTCCCAAGTCTATGTGAGAACACACAAAAGACTCGGATTCAGGTTGATTGGAAATCGCAGGGGTTCGCAAGACTGAACCACGAAGTGGTATTCTTTCGTATCCTCTTCTGAAGGCACCAAGGAAGCAACACTTTCCATGGCATCGACATGTCTATTTTCCCTCCTAGGGATACTATCTATTGTGAAAGAGGAGAACCAATTAAGCAAGGACAAAGCAAGGTCTTGATACTGAGACAACTTACTTTGTTTAGCTTGATAGGTCCCTATAATCTGATTCACAATGAGCTCATAATCGCCTAGTATATGGAGATGTTTGATTCTTAGTGCAACTGTGGCACACAGGCCAGCAATAAGAGCTTCGTGCTCAGTGATATTATTGGTGCAAGGAGAATCTAATCGAAAGGATAGAGGGACCGGTTTACCTTCGGGGGATATTAAGACCACGCCCGCTCCAGAACCAGTCTGACACCTCAATCCATAAAAAGACATTTTATATTCAAGGTTGTAATTGATTGTGAAAATATTCTCGTCAGGAAACAAATCCAATCCTAGGAAGGAATGGGATGAGGGAGCATCTTCCAATTAATCAACAACTTCTTGTCCCTTTATTGACTTCTGAGTAATGAAATTTATATCAAACTCAGAAGGCAACATAACCCATTTCGCTAATCTCCCAGCAAGGTCGGCACTAGAGAATAGATTCTTTAAGAGATCCGTTTTTACTATGACATGTGTCTCAGTGCATGGAGAAGGTAGTATCTCAACTTCTATGTAGCGAAGACAAGAGCGAGGCATTACTTCTCCATGGAGGAATAACGAACTTCATAATCGACTAGAATATGGCTGATGTAGTAGACTGCTCTCTCTTTCCCCACATCATCATATTGAGGTAGTAGAGCTGCCAAGGCATATCGTGATGCAGCACTTGAGGTAAAGCAAAAAGGGTCTATCTTGCATATCTGGCATCAATACGGGAGGATTGGCCAAATAAGCTTTGATTGACTCAAAGGCTTTCTGGCACTCCTCATCCCATATGAAGCGAACATCCTTTTTCAATAAATGAGTGAAAGGAAGGGTACGATCAACCAATTGAGATATAAATCTATGAATCACCTGAATATTCCCTTGTAAACTTTGTAACTCAGTCATATTCCTCGTTGGATGCATGTTAACAATGGCATCAATTTTATTTGTGTCAACCTCAATTCCACAGTGAGAAACTATGAACCCGAAAAGCTTGTGAACATCCACGCCGAAAACACATTTATGGGGATTGAGTCTCATCTTATAAATTCAAAGCCTTTCAAAGATAAGATGAAGGTTCTTCACATGATCCTAATGGGTTATCAATTTTTCCAAGATGTCATCAACATAGTATTCTACTTAGATCTTATGGATAAAATCGTGGAATATCAGGGTCATCGCCCATTGGTAAGTTGCTCCCACGTTCTTTAACCCAAAGGGCATGACCACATAACAGAAATTACCCCAAGGGGTAGTGAAGCTTGTCTTGTATTGAACATCCGGGTTAATACGGATCTGATTGTAACCCGAGAAGCAATCCATAAAAGATAACAATGCATGGCCTGCAGTCGAGTCCACAATCATATCTATATTAGGCAACAGAAAATCATCCTTAAGAGAAGCCTTATTAAGATCTCAAAAGTCAATACATATATGAATACAACCATCATGCTTACTAATAGTGACTATATTCAAAATCCAAGGGGAGTAGTCAATCGAATGGATAAAGCATGCTTCCAACAACTTCTCTATCTTAGTCTTGACCATTAATGCCACCTTGGGACATAGAACGATATTGTGAACCACTATAGACTCATCAATACTGGGCATATCCTCGTACGTCCAAGAAAAGATATCAAGATGAGAATGCAAGAGATTGGAATGTTCATTTTCTTCCTCCAAAGAGAGACACTTCCCAATCTTGATTACTTTTTTGAAGGACTTAGGATCCATAGAGACTTCAATAGTATCTCCTTTAAGGAGAGAGATGTGATCTTCAGGATGAGATATCAGAACATCATTACTAACATTGACTCGATAGAGGGTATTCTTCATGTCAATGCTCAAGACCGATTCTCCAAAGTATGCTTGTTTATGCAAGCAGTACGGGAGTCATCTCTTATGATGAAAAGAAGGCAACGGGGAATAGGCGCCTAGGAATTCCTCTAGTGCTTCATCTGAAGAGAATACATCTAAATGGATTTTCTTGGCCTGCTCCCTTTCCCCTATTAACTTAGGATGGACCAAGTTCAATGGCTCGGCTGAAATCATATTAACAGTCCACCAAGGTTTTTGCTTAGACTATTCAATAGAGCATCCCAAACCCAGATAATTTTTTCGTGGCTTAAACTAGATAGGGACTTGGATTCCTTTTTTGATATTCCCTAGGCCTTTCTGCCCATATCCATATCGAGAGGCGAGTTCATATCCAAACCCATAACAAGTTTGTAAAATTTTAGGAGGTGGCAACTCTACATAGAGTGTTTCATTGCACTAATGAATGTTGAATGTCTCTACGGGAGCACTCCCACCTTCCTTACTAGGTTTGAAAATGTTAAACTCCTTTGTGGGAGTGGGATTACTTTCCTCGGTAGAGGAAGGAGTGGTCTCCTGAACAGGATCACACTTATCTTCCCGAGTGGGAGTGTCATCCACCTTTGTGTTAGCAGTACCTGAAAATTCTACGCAAGAGGGGCTCGCCTTGTATTTTGTGATAAAGAATTCAAAGAAATCCAAGGAGCCCCAATCATCACCAAGGAAAGCATTCAATCGAGAGGGAGAAGGGGAAGACAAGGGAGACTTAGGATCTTCTGCTTTAGGTGGTTCATCTTTACTGACACTCACTCCGAGAACAACTTCCACAGAGGGTATCAATGAAGAACATGCCATAGCATTAGTGGTTAAGGATGGAATACAATTCTTGAGAGTGGAACGACTAAAGCATGACCGAAAACTACTAGCTCACAAAGGTGAACAGCTTCTGGATCTGCTTTAACCGTAACCACCTGATTATTTGTGACGAACTTTAAAGAACGGTGTAAAGTAGAGGTCACAACACCCATAGCATGAATCCAGGGTCTCCCCAAGAGAAGATTGTATGGTAATGGGCTAGGCATCACATAAACCAATGTAGGTAAGGTAACAGGACCTAGCTGTAAAGGTAGTAGCAGTCGGCATTATCAAACCTGCAAATATACAAAGAAGAAGCTGCTAAAGAAGATGAATCAACTTTAATCTTAGGTAACAGTTCCATGCCACAAACTTTAAGAGTAGAACCGATGTCAATGAGAGTATACCTAATACAAATATTATTAACAATAATTATAATCATCAAGGGATCTGCTTGCTTCTGCACATCCAGAGGCAGAAGTTCTTGTGGGTGGAAGGTAATATTTGGCGAATCTACTCAAATATGAGCCAACAACGCATTAACATCTATAGGCCTAGCGGAGGCAGACAAGAGAATATTTTTTAAAGCTTCCTAAAGCATCTCTTGGTAGACCAGAGTGGTCTGAAGCCAGTCCCAAAGTGATATCTTAGTCGGAGTAACACAAAGTTGCTCGACAAGATCATAATCACCTAGTGCTTTGATTGTAGGTTTAGGTGTTGAAGGATGGCTTGGTTGAGAATGTGGTAAATAAGTTGGAACTTGAGTGGGTTGTGATGTAGGAATAGAAGGTTGTTGATCCAAATTTTGTTTATTTCTCCTCATATTATATGTGTGCCCAATGACATTATAGGAAGTAGAGTCTGCAACTTTCACGAACCTTGAATATAAGTCCAATGAATCGCTACAACATGAAATCCCATAGATAGAATAGTTCTCCCTAGAGGACGAGTTGGTTAGGGTCATGTAAATGATGGGTTTCTTAGGGCTCAGAGGAGCCACAAATACCACAACCACATTTACCGACTCCTCATCTTGTAGAGGGGGAGTTTGTTCAGAAGATTTGTAGATAGGGGAGAGTGCTTCTAAGAAGTCATCTAGCGCGTCTTCCAACATATTGAAATCTTCTTTAGAAAAGGGATTATCATAAACATGCAACATCATGAAAATAGATCCAATGCCTTCATGTCGGGTTCACCAAAATGTGATATAAGAGGGAATCACTGCACACAGGTCTCTTCATTCTCAAGAGATCACCAAGGAACGAACTGCCCTTATACACCTAAACATAAGCAAGTTACCGAAAATGTAGAGAAGTATACCCAAGTTATGTATTGGAGAAAGTTACTTTAGATCTTGAGAGAGTGAAACCTCAAGATTAAGATAGCAGTGCAGTTTCAAGATGCTAGTGCAGCACGTTGTCATCTAAAAGATGTGATGGCTTCCTAAGCAACAGAGGGCTCAGAAGCTCATGTAAACGGAACCAGGTTTTACCTCTAAGCTCAGATCTAGGATGTACTTAATGAAATAAACAAACAGGAAGCTAGAAGCTATAACAAACACAAGGGGACTTGGAGAGAGCTTACCTTTTACTAGAGGTTTGAATCTTCACTCCAAGCTCCTCTTTGCAACCTACACACAGAAGAACAAGGGGAAAAGGTTGGGGTTGTATAGGGGTTTGCCTCAGTCAGACCCCCATTTTGGTGTTCCCACCTCCACGGACAACCAAGTTGGAAAGGAGTGCAAATGAAGTAAACAAAGTGTGTGGTGAAATCAAAACCCGCTTCAAGAGTAGAACCCACACCATGAGATAGTAAATAAAAAAGTACGAAAGGAAAGCGAGAGAGAGAGAGTGTGTGTTACCTATGGGCCTAGGCCCTCTCTAGAGCACATGGATGCACCATTGAGTGCTTGCTTGAGATTTTTTATTGCTGGAAGGACCTTAGTCCAGCATGGCTTCTCTTGTGAGAGTGTTGCTATTAAAGATGAAGAGAACTCAAAGATGGAGCAAGTGGTAAGAGAGCTTGAATGAATGACTTCCAACCCCAAATGAGAGAAAGAAAGTGGTTTTTAATGCATTCAAGGGCAGTAAAGAGTCATTACATCCAAAATCTGACTGCTAGGGAACTTGTCGAGAAAGTCAAGATTCCAAATTCCCTATTTCAAACTTGGAAAACCACCAGGACATCCATGTACAGCGCAGGCATCCAAAGCCTAGTTTTTTAGGAAATTTTTCATCAGGCTTCTGTTGCTCTGCCACAAATCTGCATGGAGTCAGAATCATGAAATTATGACTCATGGGATTTTTGTAATTAATGCTCTAAGGTTTCATAAATCCTAGGAAAAAATACAAAAATGTGGAATTGCCCCTAGGTGTAATTTTGCGACATTACACATAGACATACACATATACATATACATAGACATAAGTGAATCAAACATGACTGTACAAACAAGTATAGCAAGGGGCAGCGAGCTATTAATGCAATGCATTAGAGTGTAAGGGTGGCAGAGTAAGAGAAGTAGACTTGGAAAGGTAGTCCACTTAAGACCTCTTCACACATCTATACATATACATACACATATACATTTACATAGACATACACATATACATATACATACACATATACATATACATATACATATACATAAGGCATTACATAGACATACACATTTACATATACATATACATATACATACATGCAGACATACACATACACATACACATACATATACATTGCCATCATTGTGAAAAATAAACGAGAAGTTGTTAGAATGAAAGACTCTAAAGTTAACAAGGTCTGCGAGGCACTAGGAGCATTGAATGTAGGTTGGCTCAAAAAATACGTGGGAATTTGTGAAATTAGTATATGTATATGTATATGTATATGTATATGTATATGTATATGTATATGTATATGCATATACATATACATATGTATATACCTATACATATACATTACATATACATATACATATGTATATGTATATGTATATGTACATATATATGTATATGTATATGTCTATACATATGCATATACATATATATAAATAAGATGCAGAGACCTTAAGCCAACACATTATGGCATCAATGTGAAGAAAATTAATCAATGGCACCTAAGAAAGCTACAAGAGTTGCATGAGTGAATTGATGTAGTAGAACCTATGCAATAGAGAACACCCAAAAATTAATCAATGGCACCAAAAAAAAATACACTTTCAAAACACTTACACTTGTTTGGCTTCCAACCTTAGCTTGTTTTGTTGACAAATATATACGATTAAACATGCATTTAATATCTGATATGTGTTTGATATCATTGTGCTTTTTTATGCAAGAGTTTTTTCCTAACTTGTGAAGGATCGGCATACCACTGTGGTAAATTATTCAATGGTAGAATAGATGATGACTGAATTGATGAAGTGGAACTTACAAACAAGATAACACCCCCAAAATTATTTATGGTACCTTAAAAAGCTATAATTTATGCATGACTGAATTGATGAAGTAAAACCTAAGAAAAATAGAACACCCCCATATATTTCTAAGGCACGAAAAAGAAGCTACAATAATTGCATGACTGAATTGATGAAACATAACCTATGCAAGAGAGAACACCCCCAAATTAATCAATGACACCTAAAAAAAGATACAAAAATTTGCATTACAGATTTAATGAAGTAGCACATATGATAAACCTAACACCCCCATGTTTATCAATGGCACCAAAAAAAGTCTACATAGTTGGTGATTGAATTGATGAAATGGAACCTATGAAAAACATAGCACCCCACAAATTGCAAATGGCACCCAAAACTAGTAAAATAGATGATGATTGAATTGATGAAGTTGAACTTACAAACAAGGTAACACCCCCAAAATTATCTACGGTACCTAAAAAAACTACAATAAATGCATGACTGAATTGATCGAGAAAAACCTATGAAAAATAGAAGACCCCCAAATATTTATAATGCACAAAAAAAGCTACAATAATTGCATGACTAAATTGATGAATCATAACCATAGTGAAAGATAACACCCCCAAATTAATCAAAAATAGCATTACTGAATTAATGAAGCAACACCTATGAAAAAACTAACACCCCCAATTTTATCAATGTTACCCAAAAATGCTATTGAATAACATTAATCAAAACCTAACATTAACCCATGACTGTAATGGTTGTAATGAAGAGCAATATAAAGCTTATGAATGGAAAACAATAATATTTTGACAAATCTCACATATATTAATGACTGAATTGATGGACCAAAGCCCATGAAAAAGATAACACCCAAAAATTTATCTATGGCATCGAAACAACATACATTTTTAAAGTCACCGAATAGATGAAGCAAAACCTAAAAAAAAGACAAACCCACATAATTTTTTTGGTTTATGAAATAGAGAACACACCCTAAGTGAATGATAATGTAGAACCTATGAGAATACGATAAGTAGAGTGAATGATAATGCAGAACCTATGAGAATACGATAACTAGAGTGAATGATAAAAAAGAACCTATGAGAATATGATAACCAAAGTAAATGATAATGCAAAACCTATGAAACAGAAACACTAAACTATGACTATAATATTTGCAAAATAAACCCTAGTGAAACAAAAATGCTAAACTATGACTATAATATTTGTAATATAAACCCTAGGGAAACAAAAAGAAAACAACCACAGCTTTATCTATGGCACCGAAACAACGAACAATATTATTTGCAATATAAGAGAGTGATACTTGAATAGAAGATTAATTCCCATTAATTTTTTGTGTTTATGAACACAAATTGGACAGTGTTCATAACATGGAAAACTTTAGTGGCAAATCTTCGCCAATTGGCGAATTCTAGGAATTGGTCAACTCAAAATTGGCAAATTTCTCACACCTACAGGGTATCCAAATCACTCGAAATTTATGAAACATAGGTCCAATGCATGTCGATTCGCCAATAATTTTTTTATGAGGCATATTTAAGCAACAAATTCGCCATTGTCAAACTACGGGTTTCAAATGGACTGACTAATATTTTTGCTTAAATCCCAAAAGCATTTAATAAAAAACACCTACATATTCGCCAATACTATTAAAATGACATTGTATCAAGACCCATTTCGCCAATTAAAATTTACAAATAGTTGATTGTGAAGACTCATTTCTTCAATTAAAATTTATAAATAATTTCTTATGAGGACCTATTTCGCCAATAACATTAAAAAATAATTAAATTTGAGGACACATTTTGCCTTGAAAATTACGTGTTCACCAAATTTTTAATATACCATTTAAAAATCTCGCGGAATTCGCCAAATATGGAATCATGGATTGATATAAATACAATCAAAAGTGTCATTTATTCTTACACATTTTGTTCGGTTTTGAGGTTCTACTTCTTGATTTGGAAGTCAACAAAAGCTGAAAACGTAGACTTAAAGGTGAGTGATCACTGATCATTTCTTCATAGTGTTATTAGTTATAATAATAAGTTTTCTTTAGATCTCTTTTCCATTCTTGCTTTAGTCTTAAAGATGATATTGAGTAGGGAATGGGATCTATATTATTATTCTCTATCCTTCATAAATAAGAAGACATTTTTTTCCAGTTATTTATTCGAAGTGAGTGATGAATATGTTGATTGAATCAAAGATTAATATGTCAAGCGACTCGAGCAGCAACAATAAGGCTCCTGCCGCTCCTCAGGGTGGTGAAACTACTCCTGTCTTTCCTCAAGGTGTTGAAAATACTCCTGCCGCTCCTCAGGGTCAGGGTGGTGAAAATACTCCTGCCACTCCTCAAGGTGTTGAAAATACTCTTGCCACTCCTTAGGGTGGTGAAACTACTCATTCCGCTCCTCAGAGTCAAGGTGGTGAAAATACTCCTGCCACTCCTCAGGGTGTTGAAAATACTCCTACCGCCCCTCAGTGTGGTGAAGATCAAGAGACTCAGAGGCCATCAAAATTCCCAAAACTTAGACGTACCATACAGTCTTACTTTGGAATTGCCAAAGCTTCTAATTGATCAGGTCAAGATGGAGCTACATCATCAACTCTTCCACCAAATATTGGTAACATTCACAATACCTTAGCACCAGCAAAAGGTCAAGTTGAGATTGTCATTGATTTAAATCAAAATGTATCAAATTCAAATGGGGATGGCAATACCATAGAAGATGCTCCAAGGGATACCCTGGTTAGCCAGAATGAGATAATTGAATTGGATGAGGATGATGTTGGTAGCAAGAAAAGGAAAAACAAACCAAAAAGGGGGCGTGAATGGGAAATGACAAGGAATTTTCAACTTGGTTGGTTGTCAAAGTACCCATTCATTGTAGCAGTGGGGGAATCAGACAATATTGAAAAAGAAACACATGCCAAATGTACAATTTGTACTTGGAAATTGGGAAAACCCAAGACGTTGCAGCTAAAGATTGACACTATAGAAAATCATATCGGCAAAGTTTATGAAAAACAAATCATAGACGAAAAGGAACAATCAGTCTTATGATGGAAATCAAAGGAAGAATGTCTTCATGTTAGGTATGTCACGGATTATGAAGAGCATCAAAAAAGCATTTTGAAGCTTGTTGCATGTAAAGGTACACTTGAGGCTCAATTTGGAAAAGCAATGGAAGGAGCAAATATGTCAAAAACTATTCAGATGAATGTTGTTTTTCATATTTTGTCTAGAGGGCGTCCTATGACAGACTACCCAAAATATTTTGGTTTATTATCTTTTTTGAATGTTCCTCACTATCCCTACACACATTGGTTAGTAAACATTGGATGGGAATGGGAAAAGTGTCTTGCTACAGTGGAAAAGGAAGATTTAAAGGATAAAGTAAAAGAGTCAAACTTCATTGCATTATCTTTAGATGAAGTTACTGTGGTAGACAATACTTCTTGGGTTTGTATGCATTTGTATATTGTACAACAACATGTTCACCAAGCTCATCTTCTCTATGTTCATAAAATGAAGAACAGTTCAACATCACATAATATATTTGAACTAGTCAAGAAATATTTGAATAAAATTGCAGGTATGGATGAGTTGACAATTGCAAAAAATTTGGTGTGTGTAGGAGCTAATGGAACTGTAGTGATGCAAGGTCAAAGGATCGGTCTTTGCACAAAGTTACAAACTACTTGTGCACCATACATGCTTGGCATTCACTGCATGGCCCACAAAATAAATTTGGCATTCAAAATTGTAAGCAAGTTTCCTACAGTATCAAAAGTTGAAAATCTAGTCCGCGAGATCCACGCATACTTTTTTTGAAGTCCCAAACGTTTCACAGAATTTGAGGATTTTGCTAAGGGAATAACACTAGGAAACAAGCTTCTCAAGGATGTTGATACCAGATGGATCTCCCTACATGGACCAGTGCAACGAGTTCTTTCAGAATATCAATCCTTAATTGGCGCGATGTACGAAAACCGCAGCACAGTAGACAAAGCTCCTAACCTCTTACATAGGTTAAGCAATATAGAAACACTCTTGACTTTAGCTAGTCTTTTCCCCATGTTGGATGAAATGAACAGTCTTGTGAAGAAATCCCAAGATAGAGCTATGTATATTAATGAATATTCCAATCTGCGTAAGCATACATGCTTGGCCCTCGATCATCTATATCTAGATTTAACACAAGATGGCGTAGATTATAACCTGTGGCAAAAAATTATTGATTTGAATGATGGTGATAATTATTTACAGTTTAATGGAAGCGGGCACTTATGTATCTGTGTACGTGGATATGAGATACAAATGTACCAATGTAAGACTACCAGGTGCTCTAGCAAAGAAGTACCTCTTAACGAGGAATATTTTAAAGACATTGTTAAATTTGTTGGTGATAATTTGAAGGAAATTGAAAAATATCTTTCCTCATAGATTCATGAAAGATTCCCTCAAGATGAAATACTTGAAGCCATGAGTATTGTGTATCCTCAATTTTGGGCAAACCGAGATAACCCAAGATTTTTTCATGCTCAAGAAAAAATCTTGATTGAACAATTTTCAAAAACTATAACAATCAATGAGCAAAAAATAGAAGGAATTTTAAATGAAGATAAGCTAAGAAAGCAATGCAAGGATTTTAGAGTAGCTATTAAGGACCAATATAAATCCATGGGCAAGGACAAGGCCTTTGAACCGGGATCAATAAAAAGGGTTTGGACAAACTTAGGTCAGAGTGAAATATTGTGTGATAAGATATCATAATATTTCAAACTTGTTGATTTATGTCAAACAATGATATTGAGGTCGGTGGAGGATGAGATATTTTTCAGTACATTAGATTTTTTGAAATCAAAGTTAAGAAACAAACTAGATAAGAATTTGGAAAATTGCTTGAGGATGAAAGGAACTGCATATAATATCAAAAAAAATCCTTTTGATAGGGCACTCGCAATCTGGAGGTCCACATGTGAAAGAAGAGGGACCGGTCTGTGCAACACTCCAATTCCAAAGGCCGATACTGGTGGCACTGCCATGGGAAGTGAGACTAGGACAAATGACATTGATGAAAATGACATAGTGAATGTTGAATTTGAGACACAAGCCGAAGAAGGTGAAGGGAAAATTCAGAATCAAGAGCTTCAAGATGACTATTTTACTCTATCTAATGTTGAACGTCAATTTCGGGACCCTGACTCCATTTGGGAAATGGAAGAGAATTAGCAGCTTTTAGGTATTTATACTGCACTACAAGATTAATGAATCGGTTTCCATTGTTCTAAACTATAGTTGATGATATTTTATATTGTATTGAATGAAAATTAAAATTGTGAATCATTGCACTTCATGATATTTTATTTTATATTGCACTTCATGAATCATATTAAAAAATTTAGTTGATGATATTTTATATTGTATTCCATGAAATTGTGATATTTTATATTTTATATTGTATTCCATGGTATTGAATTTGATATGTATTTCTACATCATTTTTAAAGAACAACACTTATCACTCAACTCATAAATTCCTATTGCATTGCCATTCACAAAATATTTGATCAATAACTCAAAGAATATTAATCCATTCCTTGAACAGAAGTTAACAGTTCAACATCCACAACTTATAAGCTAACAGAAGCTAACAGTTCAACATAAATAACTTATAAAGACATCCACACAACTTAAACAATAAAAGCTTAAACTACCAAATCACCTAAATTATTCAGAGAACTCCTTACGCATCTATCACCATAAAATCTATATTCACAGATAAGCATTCTACAGCAATGAAATTAACCAAAAATTTATCATTCCAATAATAGACAATCCACTGGCAAACTACTCAGCAAAAGCACAATAAATCCACACAGTACACACCATAACTCAAAGATTGTGCATGCATGAACTTCACCATTGTCTTTCTATATTGAAATAACATAAAAGCAATAAAAATAGTAGAGTTGTTTTTGTCTTGATAACAGTTCCTTGAAGACAACCATTTTAGAAATTAAATTAAAAAGTCTTTGAAGTATCAAGAGAGCCAAATTAAAGAAAATAACATAAAAACTAAAAACTAAATAGCACTGACTCCTTCGCTTTCAATATTTTTTGCCTCCTCCCTCAGTAATGCCTCCTGTGCCTTTAATCTTTTCCTATATTCCTAGTACTTGGTGACAATTGCTGTGATGTTTTTGCTCCCTGACGTTGTAGTAATCTGTAACCTAGTTCTCCATTTTCCCAAAGCCTTTTCAGAATCAAACAACATCTGAGATCTTCTCTCTTCTCCAGAATTATAAGCCTTCAGGTGGAGCTCCATTGCACTGAGTTTCAAGAAGGACTCCCATGTCACTATAGTAGGATTAGATATTTCTTTATTGAATTTATCTCTAAACTTTAGAGAGATCTCTCTTATATCTAGAATCCTTTCATCAAACTCATCAATAATTTCTGCTCCCAGAATATGAAAATATTTTTTAATTTCCTCCTACATTTCATAATATTTTTCAAGTGTGTTCTTAATTTCATTCACCAGATTATCATATATATTCAATTTCCATTCTAATGAATCAGACCAGGAAGGGTCTAGCTCCTTACGATTATTCAAAATTTTCTCACCAATTAATATCTTCAGATCCATAGAGTTCAATTCTTTCATTTCCTGAGAGAGCACATAGAGACTAGTTTGATCTTTTCTGACATCCTGAAGTTTTCCTACTAACTCCTTCCTCTTGTCAAGAACTTGAGTGTATAACTGCAAAGATTTATTTAGAAAGAAGATAGCCGCTTGAGATATTGTTTCGATCCCCTCACAAGCAGCTCTAGAATAGCTCAAATTATTTTTAATTTTCTCTATGGTGAGCACATTGATTCCCTCTACCTGAGGCTGAAAACTTGAGGCTTCATCAGATGTAGGAGGAGTGGCCATGGAAGAAATAAAGTTACTCAATGAGAGGACTTGAGATTGCAGTTTTATATTTTCTTTCCTCTATTCTTTCACTCTTTTAATCAAGGTAATGACTGAATAATTGGCATGGTACATATCACCTTCCAGTGTTGGAGGCCCCATATGAACATGTGTGACTTTGTAGTCCGCCACTGTTATTTCATCTTCATTTAAATCCTTGAAAGGGTCAGCAATTTCTAACATTTAATTTCCAGAAGTAGCATCAGTCACCATCCATGACATCCTCTTGGCATTCTTAGGTTTTGAAGAGCTTTGAAGTAAATTTGCAACTGTATCCACTCCAACTATCATTGTAAGAGTATACTTTCTCTTCTTCTCCACTGCTTTTTTTTAGCCATCCTGGGGAGGCTACTACCAAACTAGAATCTTCTTTTCTGGTAATAGTTCCTTTAGGAGCAGTAGGAGTGAAAGGTGGATTATCAGGCGAAGAAGAGGGAATTTTAGATTCTTCAGACATAGGAGGAAAGATATTATCTTCAATGATCTATTTAAAGATAGCTTCGGAATCTGTAGCCACAAGTTTTTCTTGATTGGTATTCTTCTTAGGGGTAGGAGAAAGCACACTGTCTTGTTCATAGATGCTCTTCAACTTGACTGTTTCTTGTGGCCTATCACCATCACCTCCTAACTGAGAATTTGCACTAGACGACCTAAAGGAGGGTTTCGCCGATGATACACTGGCACCAAATGCTTGTGTAGACCCCTGTTCATTCTTCTATGATGACTTCGGCTCCTGAACAGGACCAACAACTTGCTGCCATTTCCCATCCAACCAGTCCTGGGTTCTTTTAAGCACTAGGGCAGCACGCACCCTCATATCTAAAATTTCACTTTGGTTCCAATCAACCCTAGGGTGGGATTTATCAGGCAATTTTTCATATCCAGGATCTAAGATTGTTGAATCCTCAGCTACATTTTTAGGAATGTCAAATTGAAGACTAAAATCCTGTATCTGTTTTAGCATTAGCCTCGTATAATCTCTTCTCAAAACTTCATTCTCATCGACACAATCTTCCCAAAAATATTTGATAGATGGGTGATGTCGATACGAGCTCCCTCCATAGAGATTCTGCTTCACAAAACCCTTACTGTCAAAATTACCTCTCATAGATAAATTATGGAGGTTATATTCCTTGAGAAATCCTTCAGCTCCCCTAGCCATCTGGTTTGTTTTGCACAAAAGAGAAGGGGTCTCCAATGGGAAGGCATACCCTCATTTCCCCATGTTCATATACTTAATATTAACCATTGCCATTTGTCGACAAACTTCCAGAAATATCATTAAATCTTTAGGATATCGAGGTAATTTCAATGGGGTTTTCTCAAAACCCCCTATTCTCAGATAGGAAAACTTATCAAATTGGATATAAAAACTCCCATATTTTGATACAAGAGAAATGGATTCAGGGGAAAGGTGCATTTTTGGATTTCCATCCAGCTTCCTCATGGCCTCCATTAAAAATGCATCATTAACACGAAAAAAATCACCCATTCCAATTTTTTTAGTGAATTAAGGAAAGTGTTTATACATAGGCATATCAGAAGCTAGGGTTCCTTCCGACTCCAACCCTGGACAAAAGGACCTCTAACTACCTACAATGTAGGTCAGGAAAGAACACATACAAAAAGTAGTAGTCTTATGGAAATTAATTAATTGCTCATTCAAATGGAAGCAAATAACTTTAGCCCAGTCAATGAAAATTTTCTCATCACAAACTATCAAGATAAACCGATACATCCAATCCTCAAATAACTCAACTTGTACATTCCCAGCAACGTGGTGCAATAAAGCAATAGCATCTACAATTTCTCCCTTAAAATGCAATCTTCTGAGTTTATTTGGCAGTTGCTACTTACCTCTCCTTTCAATCTTCAACCAGGTTCTGGCCATGGAGTTCTTACACTAGTCTTTATTCGCTTTGAAAAAATTACCTACCACTGTGATAGACATGTCTTCTAGAGGTTCCCTTTCTGGAATCCCCAACGCTGGGCAAACAGCTTCAAGAGAAATTTCTGCAATTACAGTCCCGTTCGCGGCTTTAATTTCCCGTGTCTGCGGAATGTACCTTCTCACACATGCACTTATCAGTTCCACACTCAACACAACTTCTAGAAACCCTCCAGCCTGAGCTAGCCCACTTTCTAAGAGTTTTATATCCAACTCATACTTGTCGTCCCTCTCCAGGTGTGCCCAAAATTCTTCTAACTTAAAAGGTCTGAGCTTTGTATCCCTTATGTTGACCTTACGTTCACTCTACATGAGCGCAAAATGAAAACTCATGGAGAAAGAATGTTTGCACCTCAGAAGTACTAGCCTTGGAAAAGAATGAGAATGCATGCTAAATTTCTGAGTAAAAAGAATGTTTGCACTTGAGAAGTACTGGCCTTGCCAAAGAACGAGAATGCAGGCTAGATGTTTGAGTAAAACTTCACCACACACTTATGTCGTTATTTTTCATAGGACATGCATTAAATGTGGCATTCAATTTCATTCATCAAAAAGATAGCCTTGAAACATGCATGCTTCTGGAAATTCCTCAAAAGACAACTCTAGTTTAGTCTGTACATAAGTCCATAATGTCGTGTGGTCGCTGAAACTAGGAACCTTAGAACCAAAGTCTGAAGTTTTGAAGTTTTTGAAACCTCTAACCCACCAACTAAAAAGATGACCAAGAAACTAGAAAGACTTGCAAGTTTGCAACTCAACAAAGTGAACCAACTCAAGGAATCGAGAAGTTATGAAAATTTAGAACTCCGCGACAAGGTTATAAATTATAAAACTCTGATGACTAGCGATTGATAAGGTTATAAATTATAAATCTCTGAGGACTAGCGACTAAGGTTAGGAAAAGCACCAAAACCATGACTTTGAGTGATAGTAACCATAGCAAAGAGACTAACCAAAAATCTATCATTCTAATTCCAATAATAGATAATCCACCGGAAAACTACTAGGTAAACTCATAGATAATACACCGTAACTCAAAGGTTACGTATGCATGAACTTAAGTTACTCAACAAAGTGAATTATACATGAATTATTAATGAAATCTTATCAATGGTCTTTCATTAATCTTCTTTGTCATTATGCATTGATGTATGTTTTAATTTTCGATCTAGTTTAATGAACCAGTTAAAGTACCTTGATTAAAGCATGAATTCATATAAATTTTTAGTGGATCTAATAAGTAGTACTAGTCATGGAGATTGAGTATTGATGTGTGAATTGTAATGCAATTTAACTAAGATTATGGATGCCTAGAATTAAATTCACCTTATAGTTCATATTTTAATTATGTTAAAAGTAAAACTTGAACATGTACTAAGCGATTCATCACTCAGCTCAATGCTTAATAACATATTAGCAATAGTATTAGTAGCATATACAAAAATGAACATCAACAATCATTTGAAGTGTATCTAGTAGTTGAAACCACTATCAGAATTTTTCTTCAAATGAAAAAATAAATAATACAGATAATTTATTATTTAACATCGACACATTACTGAAGTCTGAGTTGGAACAAAGACAACTCTACACAGAGCTGAGTTGGAACTTGGAAACCCATATTATCAAAAATCAAATCACTGCAACACCTTTTCTAGCAACCTCGACTGTTCAGGTGGTGGAATTGTCATTTGTTCTAACTGATGTTGTTTGACTTGAAGATTTGTTAACAATTCATGATTCAAATTGGAACCTGTCTTGCATTCTTCAATCAATTTTGCATTCAAGGTTAGCAATGGTTTGATGGAATCCAAGTAGTTCACCACATCTGGGTTCTGAGGAAACTGGCCCAAATCAATCTTCATTGCATCCTCCATCTTCTTTCTGAAATCATTCTTTCCAATGAATCGCTCATTTGTCTCAAAACCCTCTCGAAAACCAAGTTCTGTGAAGTTCCTTACCGTTTCATCCACCTTCTTCATCTTGTCTACAACTAAATTCAAATATTCCTTTGTTTCACGCATTCTCAAACACTTTTCAATGATAGATGACAATGTCATTGATGTAGCAAGCCGATTAGTAATCCCTTTTCATTTCAAAACATTGGCACTGGCTTTGTAGACTATTTGTTGAATTTCTTTTGTAGATTTCTCTAATGCCAGCACATTTTTGTTGTCCACTAAATATTTGTTGAGCTTCTTATGATGTTGTCTGATAGCATCAATAAATTGAAACGTGTCACACAAATGATCAATCCTCTGCATTATTTCATCCCAAATCTTTTGTTTCATATGGCTCATTGTCTCTCTACAAAATACAGATAACTTATTTTGACAAGTCTCAATTTCATTTTTTGCTTCCATCACCTCTGCCACCAATCTTCATTTATTTTTCTCTCCTTCTCCAATTTTTGTTCCCACTGTGCATTTCCATTTGAGATGCTTAGTCTTTGTTTTCTTGAAGTGGATTTTTCCTCATCATATTTCTTGTTTCTCTCATCTAACCTTTTCTTCAGTTCATTCACTACTGTCTCATTCTGCTTATCCTCTTTGCTTGTTGATGTAGAGGCAAATTTTTTATTCTTTTTTCTAATTCATTGCTCTTGTTATCTGTTGCTTTCCTCTTTGCTTTCTCATTTGCTAGGTCTGCCTGTAACTTTTCAATTTGAGTCTGCAACCTTTTTTCTCTCTAACTTTCTTTAGCAATGATGTGTACACCAATTCATTGTTCTTCTTTGATACATTAATTTTGTCAGTATTTTTGAGTCCAGAAAAATCCAATTGAATATTGTTCACCTGGAATTCAGATCGAGCCATCTAATTTGCTGGTTTGTCTTGAACTGTGGGAACAAGAAATGTGTACTCCATGATTTCTTTATTTGTGTCAAATGTGGGTAATACCATGGTTGTGGCAGGCTCTGAAGTTACAGCAGATGCACTCTCCATCAATTGCTTCTTTTCTTTTTTATTCATGTCTGATTTCTTTTTAAACTCTTCAATGTAATCAAAACCTAGGGACACGGGAACAATGGAATGCCTGAATGGCGAAGGAATAGGAGTAGTAGTAACTAGCACTGGGGGGTGCCTAGAAATAACTTCTTTGTGGTGGATCCACTAGTAGTGTGACTTGGACCTGTCAAAATCCTTTTCCTCTTCTATATGCCTTGATTACCTGGTGTTTCTGTGGTATATTGTATTGTTGCCCTCTTGTGTGTAGTTTGTTGTTGTAGCACATGTTGACCACTACAAGTACTACTACCCATACCATCACCACCAGAGGCAGTGCCAGTTGCACTAAGCTCTCCACCATGGGCATGTCCTAGTTGTGATTGTGTCTGACCATGAGGATGAGGATTTGAAGCTCTAACAAATTTTCTTGTAAGCCCTAGGTCTAATTTTTCACCTCCAATGCCAAGGCCAGAAAAATCACTTGCTTTTCTATGCTCTACATCTATTACCATCCAAGGGCCTTGTCTTTGGGATCCCAAAGGACCACCTTCATAACCCCTTTTTTCA
This sequence comes from Sequoia sempervirens, assembly GCA_007258455.2. Classification (NCBI taxonomy): domain Eukaryota; kingdom Viridiplantae; phylum Streptophyta; class Pinopsida; order Cupressales; family Cupressaceae; genus Sequoia; species Sequoia sempervirens. Next base: position 291,901 of record VDFB02141560.1, read on the forward strand.
GCTATGGCTGCTCTAGTAGTATATGCTTCTTTTGTGGCCTCACTTAAACCAAGTTTGAAATTGGCATGGCTTCCTTCTTCCCTATCATCATTAGATTCATGATCACTTTCTTTATCTTCTTATTCATCTAGATCCTCTATATTCCACAATTTTCTAAACTCACTGTCTTCTTCATTATCTCCATACTCTACAAGAGCTCTTGGTTCACCTAGCTCCTTCCTCATAGACCAAAAGGCAGTAATTTTTTATTGTGACCAATTTTTTTCTATAACTTCCTTCTCTAGAGAACCTAGCATTTTTACTCTACTACATGGTTTAGCACTTTTTTGATAAAAATTGTTGTACCTCCTGATTGTCTTTCGATGCAATGCCATAATTTTTGTTAGCAATTGCTAAAAATAAATACCATTCTCAGCAGCACTTTTCTGCATTGCAATTTTGACCTCATCCCAAGAATCCTTGTTTCTCAAGTTTTTGAGCAAGGGTTTACTTTCATATTGAATTCTACTTGTAGCATTCTTATTGAGCACAATCATTGATTTAATGGTGTCACATGGATCATACTGCCAGTGACAGATAGCATCAAAATAAAAAAAAAATCAAAAGATTATGTGCCACACTAAATGCTTTTCTCTTGAATGTGATCCCTCCACATGAAAAAGGTAAAGAAGGAAATAAGGTCTTCTTTTGATGACTAGTAAAGTGCAGTTCATCAGTACTCTGCATCTTCCTTACATATTCCAAAGCAAAAACCCTTTTTTCACATGTATTGGAAGTTTGTATGGATGTACTCCAATCGATAAAATCTTAGCACAGTATATTCTTCCATTAAGTACCAATCAGCCAATTGTATTTGTTTTCCTAGTTGAATGCAGTTTCTACATGACATAGGAAATCTAGGCATTGGGGTATTTGTAATTGCTTGATGCAATGGAGCCAAAAAGTAGTCTACAAAATGACTGTAGTTCCTTCGAGAATCATGCATCCTTATAACAGTGGTCCATTCATATACTGGAGCCATTTTCTTTTCCTCGGGATTACTATAGGGTTGAATCTGAAGCTTGTTGGTCTGAAACATTCCTCTGAATTTCTATAGAAAAAGATAGCACAAGTAGGTTGTGAACCTAAATGTCTTTGTGGAACCTCCTTTAATCATTAAAAATTGTTTATGCATGGATTCTACAATGTGCTCAATAAATTTATATTTGACATGTTGAACACCATAATGGATATTATACACCATTTCAAGGAGGCATGCACCCACTTCCAAATTGCTATCTAGTCTGAGGCAAAATGCTAGCATGGAAATAGTATCCTGAACCCATGGTTTAAAAATTTCCAAATCATAAGGAGGCTTATGATCACCTTTCAATTTGTTTCTATCTTGAACTATTCTGTTTAAGAAATATTTTTTCTCCATTTCATCCACTACTTCATAATCACTAGCAAGCTTTTCTAGGTCATTGTGGAAATTTCCAAATTCTTCACCTTTGGTTGTAAATGTAAACCCCAACACTTTTCCAAGTTCTTCTACATTAATGGATAACAATTCTTCTTTGCTATCTTTATTAACAATTTCTCTTTTGTTATCATCATAATTTTGGGCACAAACCATGATAAATTCAGGGCAAGAGAAAACTTCATGTAACATCATGCGCCCTAATCCAATTACCCACGGTACACTGATACTATTAATTTGCATTTACTTTGAGGCCTTATTCTCAGATGAAAATCTAAGTTCTGAGGTACGCCTACCATAGGTTTCAGGATCATAAATATCATGGTATTCATCAGTGAAACTTGGGGTTTTAAGAAATTTTGCATAATGTATTTTTTTATCTGACATTGATCTAATGGTACTATTGGTAGACATGCTTATACAATGTGAAACTGTGAATTCCCTTATTAGTCCTTAATTTTTCTTAATTCTTAAGTCTCTTAGCCCTAAACCCAAACTTCAAAGTTTGACAAAATAAGATTTTAAGAAATGTCAAACGATGAAACGTAGCCACAAGAATTCTTTCACTTACTCGACTTTTGATTCTTGGAAAGATTAATGTCGACAGTCATGGAAATTGGGTTTCTGGAATGGCTTTGTCGGAAGTGGAACTGTGGAACCCAGAGCAGGGTGCTTTCGCGGTGTGCTGCAATGAGCAAACTGAAGACTAAAATCTCCCCGTATGCTGACCCTCTCACTTAAAAATAAAATCACTTAGTAGTATAAACTGAAAGTTCTTTTTTCAGTCCTGTATTGACAACAAATTCTAAAGAATCTAAACCATTGATCTTTGTAAATCTAACAGTTATACGGTGATTTCGAGCGTTTAGGTTCGCAACCCTAGCACTTCGTGCATTTCATTTTGGAATGCAACTACAGCCATACATAAAATGTTCACCGAACGGTTGAGTAATTTATGATATATATTATAAATAGTAAACATGTGTTTTAAAGTTTTTTTCAACCTTTAATGCGCTAGAATTCACATCAATTCCTTTATAAAATGAATTACAATGTCACATTAATATCACAATCATTAATAGCACAGTAACACTTAACATTGTAAAGGACTTAATAAAAGGAATTACAATGTCACATAATCACATTAATAGCACAACCATTTATTTTTATTACAACTGAATGATAATTGTCAATTTCACATTATTACATAGTACAAATACAAGTATAAGCACAAGCGCCAAGCTTCTTCCATGGTATCTGAGTCCTAACTCTCTGTCATCTGAAAATAAATGCATGGAGGGGGGCAACCGCCAATCATGGTTTCTGAAAAATATGCATGGGGAAAGGGGAAAAAATCAAACAGGGGAAATTGGAGTTGTTAAAGATACAAAAATCACTTATCCCCTTTGAAAATTAGAGTCATGCAGAGGATGAGGGGTTGTAAAACTACTCCCATCTTCTACTTGCTGCTTCCATGCACTTGGAGAGCACTTATCTCCATTAGAGCTCCCCATCCTGGCTCAAAACCTGTCTGAGAAGTCTAGTCAACCAAATCAAATTCTTTCCAATTCCACCCATTTTGAACTTGAAGGAAATTGGTCTTTTACTCTTTAACTACATAGCTGCAGGAAGGATAATTTAGAGTATCCCCAATAATACCAGATCATCTTCTTCCTAAATCCTTATTAACCCTACAAAATGAAAACCCTTATGACAATTCAAACATTGTGCTCGAGAGTCAATAGTATAGCCTTTAGCCTTCAATGAATTATTTTAGTTGTGCTCACTATCCTTATTTATGGGCCAACAGTGCCACTACCAGCCTGGTCCCTGTGTACACCTCACACAAGTCACGTGTGAGGTTGGGTTACTATAGTGATAATCACGATTTGCGCAAACCAAAAAACCAACTTAATCAATTCGAGTACTTAACTTTAGTATTTGTATTGCTTTATGTTTTACTTTTAAGTTTTAAATCTGCATGCAATTATTTCATAAATAGATAATTTCTTAAAGGAAAGAAAAACTGATATGAATAGATTCATCAATTGCTTTTCTATACTTTTTAATAGCACAATTGCTATGATTTCATCAATTGCTTTTTAATAGTAGAACCATTTATTTTATTGCAACTGAATGACAATGTCACATTATTACATAGTACAAATACAAATGTAAGTGCAAGCACCAAGCTTCTGTTGGACCGCTGGTGAAAACGTAAATGTAATACATGTTTGTCTGAAAATAATGGGACTTTCTGGGTCAACCATGGGCTCTAAAAATAAATGCATGGGACTTCCCAGATTAGCCAGTAGCTTTGAAAATGAATGCATAGAGAAAAGGGGGCCAATCAAACTGGGGAAATGGGAGCTATGAAGATACAAAATGTACTTCTCCCCTTTGAAAATCAAAGTCATGCAGAAGATGATGGGTTGTAAAATTGCTTCCATCTTTTACTTGTAGCTTCTATGCACTGGGAATAGCGGTTATTCCCATCAGAGCAACTCTCCTGGTTCAAAACCTATCTGAGAATTCAAGTGAACCAAATCAACTTCTTTCCAATTCCACCCATTATGAACTTGAAGCCTGAATGAAATTGGTCGTTGACTCTGTGACTACATAACTACAAGAAGGAGAATTTAGAGTATCCCCAATAATGCCACATGATCTTCTTCATGAATCCTTATTAACCCTACAAAATGAAAACCCTTACGACAATTCAAACATTGCACTCAATAGTAAGGCCTTTAGCCTTCAACGAATGATTTTAGTTGTGCTCACTAGTCACTATCCTTATTTAGTTATATTTGGGCCAACAGTGCTGCCAATAGTGCCACTACTAGCATGGTTCCTATGTACACCTCACACCTATCACATGTACACTATGAGGTTACGTATACCGTATAATCATGATTCATAATGGTAATTCACACAAACCAAAAAACCAACTTAATCGATTTGTGTAACAGTAACTTAAGCCTTACATGTATAATTAAAATGTTTAATTTGATTGACGTTTGGCTACACACAAACTGTACCTCAAGCCTTACATGTACAATTAAAACTTAAGCCTTACATGTACAATTAAAATGTTTAATTTGATTGACGTCTGGCTACATGCAAATTGTACATCAAGCTGACAAGTGACAAGCTGTCAAAATCGCCAAACTCCATTGTCACTCGAACAATATGAATTATGAAAATTTGAAATCATTACAAATCTTGTTTCATTAAAGCTATGACTCATGATCTATCCAATCAATCACTTTAGATGTTCATATGGCATTAATCGCCACGAGCAGTACGACCACCACACGTTCTTCAAAAAGATTGAGAATTTCAATTAAATTAAATGTAATACGCCAAGTCATTGAAAAGAGAGAAATGAGCCTTGATCTCGCCACGTGTCTGCATCTAACAGTTCTAATGTTATTCCGAAGGTTTCAATTCTCAAGTCTACTGCTTCAAAGATTTACTTGCAGAATGCACCTACAATCGTCCATCAAAAATTCATCGAATGGTCGTGGTTAGATTTATTTGCAACATCCTTTGTGTAAAATGTTCTTAAGTTTTTAAGCATTGGTCCTACGTTCTTCCTAGGCGCCCCTCTTTTAAAAAAAACTTAATGCACGTGCATATTCTGCCACTTAAGTTCTTCTATCACTCATCGCCAAAATCCAACCCGTCGGATTCATGACCAGGATGATGACCCTTGATCTAGCCACGTGTCCACATCTAACGGTTCTAGTGTTATTCTGGAGGTTTCCATTCACAAATTTAGTGCTTGAGAAATATACTTCCAGAATGCAACTATAGTCATCCATCGAAAATTCGTCGAACGGTCTTGGTCCATAATGTCGCGTGGTCGCTAAAATTTGGAACATTAGAACCAAAGTTTGAAGTTTCAAAAAAATTGAAACTTCCAACCCACTGACTACAAAGACGACCAACAAAGACTTGCAACTAAGTTACTAAGGTAGTAAAGTTAGGAAAAGTACCAAAACCTAGACTTTGGTGAATTAAGATAGGAAAGGTGACAAGCACGGTGCATTTATGGATAAGGCTGACGAAATGAGGTGTTATAATGACATTCACCTATCACCCTCAATGCTTTTTAGATTTTGAGTGTAAGGATAATAGGATTGTATCCTTTCAGTGGCAGGTGATAGGTTGGAAGCCAGTGAAACAAAAAAGCAATGGAGGCCAGTTTCACCATGACATCGTGGAGGAAAATGGACCCATTTGTGGGTAAAGCATCTATGCAGAGGCTGCGAGGTTTATTTCTCTACAAGAGTAGGTGGTGCAAGCAGTTCAAATAATGTTGGGGGATGGATTCAAAAAATTGACACATAGATTCAAAATGAATATGGATATCTATTCATTGGTCATGGCTTGAGGTTTAGACTTAGGAGAACCGGTGAATGAGGTGAGGAGAGTAATGAAAACTCTGGTGCATAAATATTTTTTAGTGGACATGGAAATCATTCTGCAATGGGTGATACCAGGAGTAGGGTTGGGAAAAATAGAAGGAATGGATGGTGGGGGCTCGGAGCTTGCGGATATAAATCACCTCTTTATCAGATGGCCAGAGGGTCGCACTAAAGACCGATGGTGGGAAGGAGCCGAGCGTGGGTGGAAAGCACTTAAAATCTGTGCTGAGCTAATGGCATTAGAGGAAACAATAGAAAATATAAAAGAAGTTTCCAGAGAGGAGATGTGCGAAAAGAAGGGACTGCATCCGCGGAAGAAGCCAAAACCGTTAAAGGAGATACTACCACTAGAGATGGGCGAGTCTTCGAAGAAGAATGAGTAATAATGGTTAACATAAAGTGTAGTTTTCTATTTTGTTTTTAGCCTCTGCTACAAAGGCGTAGCTATTTAGGGAAGTTCTAGTACTCTAGTTTTTGAGCTAGTTATTCAACTTTTCTGGTAGTTTTTGGATGTTGCTAAGTTTGTAGAATCTGTATCTTTTTCTTTATAATTAATAAAATAAACAAGTATCACCGATCAGCTTTTTTGGTAGTTTTTGGATGTTGCGAACTTTATAGAATCTATATCTTTTTCTTTATAATTAATAAAATAGAAAAGTATCACTGATCAAAAAAAAAACATTCTTAAATTTTTAAGCCTTGGTCCTACGTTCTTCCTAGGTGGTCCCTCTTTTAAAACAAACTTTATACTATCGCTCATCACCAAAATCCAACCCTTCGAGTTCATTACCATGATGATGACCCTTGATCTCGCCACTCATTTGCATCTAACGGTTCTACTGTTATTCCAGAGGTTTCAATTCACAAATCTAGTGCTTGAGAGATATACTTCCGAAATGCAACTAAAGTCATCCATCAAAAATTCATCGAACAGTCATGGTTAGATTGATATGCCACATCCTTTGTGTAAAAGTTCTTAAGTTTTAAAGCCTTGGTCCTACATTCTTTCTAGGCGGTCCCTCTTTTAAAATAAACTTAATGCACGTGCATATTTCTGCCACTTAAGTTCTTCTATCGCTCATCGCCAAAATCCAACCTATCGGATTAATTACCACGATGATGACCCTTGATCTCACCATGTGTCCACATCTAACGGTTCTAGTGTTATTCCGAAGGTTTCCATTGGCAAATCTAGTGCTTGAGAGATATACTTCTGGAATGCAAGTACAACCGTCCATTGAAAATTCATCGAACGGTAGTGGATTTGCCACTGAATTTAATTGGTTAATGAATTTTTTTATTACTTTGATATTATGTTTAATTCGCCAAAAAAAAATTCTTAATCATTTGAAAATAGGTTTAATTCACCAATGAATTTTATTTTTTGTTTGAAAAAAATCTCCAACAAAATTATTTTTTCTGGTTTGAAAACAGGTTTAATTCGCCAATGGAAATATTTTATTGGTTTGAAAATAGATTTTAATCGCCAATGAAAATATTTTAGTGGTTTTAAAAAAATTTCAATTCGCCAGGATTTTCTACAGACTTCTAGCGATTACAAAAGATTCGCCAATGGGGATTATTTTTTTTCACGAAAAATGAAAAAATTCGCCTCTAAAATTAATATTTTTTTTAGTAAGTATGAAAGATTCGCTAGGATTTTATAGCTTCTCCAAGGGGGGGGGGGTTTCTTAAAGTTTTCCCTGGTTCATAAACACGATACTTCAAACGAAAAAATATAATTTCTACAACACAAAAAACTAAATAAAACAAACGCAAAAAGCGAATAAAACTAGGAAAAAATGAATATTGGCGAGCCTTAGTGAGCAAGCTCACCTAGGTCGAATGGCTCAATGCAGGTCAAATGGAGGTGAATCCCAAGAACGCAACTATCACGCAGCTTCACATGCAAGCAAACATCAAAAAAAGGATTTCGAGAAGTCGTTGATAACTAAATAACACCCACTAGTATTCTTGCTTACTTGCATGGTGGCGAAGAACGCGGGAAAATCTTGCATGGCGGAAGTGGTGCTGGTTGTAATGTTCATCAAATGACGTTTATCCATCTCTTAACAGAGTCCAAGCGTCGTAGGTTGTGGTGTTTGTTTGTAACTTGCAGAGCACTGAAGCGAGCACATAATGGCGTCCAAGTGAAGAATAAACGAGAAGTTGCTAGAATGAAAGGCTCTAAAGTTGGCAAGAAGTGTGAGGCACTGGGAGCATTGAATGTAGGCCAGCTCAAAAAATACGTGGGGTGGCGTGGAGCTTAGAGGAAGTGACATGCATTAAACATGACTAAAGAGATGTATAGCAAGGGGCGGCGAGTGATTAATGTGATGTAGTGGAGCGTTAGGATGGCAGAGTGAGAGAAGTAGAAATGGAAAGGTATTCCACTTCGGACATCGTGCCACACAGCTACTGGCAATCCAAGTGAGAACGTTTTGGTCACATGGTCTTGGGTATGTGCAGGATCATGATGGGCCAAAAAGTGGCAATATGATGGGTATGTGTAGGGTATGTGGCTGACGACTTTTTTTTTACCCAAAATTGATGAAACGAAAAGGGTTTTTAAAGGAGATTTTGAGCTTTCCACCAATATAAATTATGCTTTACTTTGAATTTAATAAATTATTATTATTCATTTTCTATTTGAATTATGATTAAAGTCCCGATTGATAGGCTGATTGAAAAACATCTATAGCTTTCAAATGGTATCACATTTTTTGAATCCTAAACATGCGTCACATTCTATGCTTCACATACTATAGGATTAAAAAAAAAAAAAATTAATGAAGTTTTGACCAAGTTAAGGTGGTTAGACATATAAATTTTTATATTTTTAAAAAGTTGTAATAAAAAATTCATAATTAATTATTTACTTGGAAATAAATTACAAAAAAATATGCATCACATCGGGACATGAGTCCACTACTTATATCTAAAATATTATCATTTTATTGTGGTTAGGATGGTCAGACAGACACCTACTTCTTATTTTTTCCCTGAAATTTAAGTACTATTGCATTGAAATTTCAAATTTTCACCAAATAATTTTTTTTTTAAAAAAATAAACCTAATAGTTTAGAAACTAAATTCAATTTTCTATAGATTCTATTCTTACATATTTTTGAAATAATATAGATAACTTATTCAAATTTTTACGTCAAGTTGCCTAACTCTGATTTTTCTGAATTTTTCACCACTTAAGGGCTTGTTTTTCCATGATGATCCTACACATACCCTATTTTTGGACTTTTTTTTTCGGATCGACAAATGGCATCGTCCCATGTGGTAAATTAAATCAAAATTAAAAATATATATGTTTTTTACAGACAATCTTTCTAATTGTACACAATTTATACCATGCCTCATGTAAGAAAATTATCATAATTGTCAAAGTAAATCTTTTCAATTGTGTAGAATTGATGTGATGCCTTGTATAAGAAAATCATCATTATTATTATAGAAAATAAAATAAATTTTCATGGATAACAACAGGGATGGGAGCATCAGCATTCCCAAAGAACATGTGGCAATCCAATGTTGGGATTCAGACTATTGACACAAATCTCTCCATTATTTGCAATATCAAGATGAAATATTTTTGTCACAAAATGACCTGCAGTAAAAGCAAACTATCAAATAATTAAAACTAGCAGTTGAATGCATAGGCATGCAACAATCATCTAATAGGGGACTATTGTCGTGGGGGACATTTGTGGTGAGGTGGCTTGAAGCTTTTTATTTGCATGGAAAGGTGGCCATGAATGAAACGTATGAGTTTGATTGTATGAATCAAGTAATCGTGAAGAACATTTTGTTTAAATTTTATTTAATACTATTAGAAAATTTGGAAATGAATTTTTAAATTTTTTTAAAAGTGGGAACTAAAAAATTAAATTAAATATTAAATTTAAAATAATTGTTTCTTCTAGCAAGAATATTTGAATTTTATATTTAATGGCAACAAATGAACATGTATATTGTCACTTTTTGTGTAACCTATTGAATCAATTAATCATTTAATTTTGAAGTTAATGGAAGTTTTTTGTAAGGGTCATCACGCATGTCTATATTTTTAACAATTGGACAAAAAAAATTACACATTTTTTCCATGAAAGGAAGACGTTCAATATTGAGTACTTTTTATAATTAGTATATTTCTATAGTTTTGGAAATTAAAGTTTTAGTATGCATATGTTTCTTGACGAGAGATGGAAATTAGCTATAGGCATCTCCACTTGTAATTCTATTGCTATCTAGACAAGGGGTGACACCAATTTGTATCTAACAATTGGTTTCCCAATTGAAGAGTCAACCTAGATTATTTTCCACTAAATATTATAGAAAAAATAGGGAAATTGTAAAACAACTCCTAAAAAAATAGTTAAAAATTATAGGTAAATCACAGATGAGCCAGAATCCACCGTAAACATTTTCATAGAGCACAAGTATTATGGATTACAATGTAATTGATCTAATAGGAAAATCCACTTTTAAATGAATGATTGCATAGTGCAATTGGAGAGTCAAAATAGATAATGTTATAGGAGGGGAAAGTTCAGTACAAAATATCCAAGACAATATATTGATTCAGTTAAATTCTGAAAAGAGCCATTTTGGCACTATACATATGTTGCACATACTGCACGATTAAATGTTGGCTTCTCAACAAATAGAAACTTCAAACAAATAGCACATAAGCTAAAGATGTGAGCACTTGGTAGTATGTAAGAAACATGTTGTTACAAACCATTTTTTCTATACATGTATCTATGTGAGAAAATATCTATGGAATATGAAAAGGAAAAACAAAAAACCCATGCTCATTATCCACCCTTCCATATTGGCATCATGGAGCCCCAGGGACCCTAGCCAAACCCCCAAACAAAAGTAATATGAAATGCCCACTAGAAATTTTGTGGAGTTCCATCTTTTGGAATTGTCATCTATGCTTTAGCCTAACACCTACAAATAGAAGAGAAAGGTATGTCAATGGACAGGGAAAGAAGATGAGTGAGGGAGGATCAAATATTGGTAAATATATAGCAAAAATAAATAAACACAATTAGAAAGTAGAGACAATGAATAATATTTGCAAGGTGGTCATGGGATATATTTATTGATTATGGAGAAGTTTTGCACGTACATGTACTATTGGTTATGCTTGAGAATGGGAAGGAGGATTGGATTGAGTTGTTGGAGCATTGAACAATTTGGAACCTACATAGCACATTAGTGTTCAAACCCTGAAACCTGCTATGAAAATGAACAATTAGTAGAGAATGAAAGATATAAACAATAAATTAATCATTTATGCAAAATATCAAAGAAAAATGGCTTACTAATTACACAACCCAACAGTTTGAATAGCCTCCAACCTAGCAAAAGACGGAACCGAACGCAACAAATTTAACAGTAATGTGTTATCAAAGCAACACCACAATGGGTCTTCCGAGAATACAACTTCATGAAAGTATACTCTCCTAGACGCTAGCATTCAATATTGCATTTGCATACATATATATACATGTATACATATATTGGATGGCAACATGTGAACATATATATATATGCATGTCTACATCTATATATTTATATATCTATATATATATATATATGCATGTATAGATATATATACATGTAATGCAACTTAATCAAAATACACTTTCCCACATTGCTACATTCAATATTGCATTTACTTCGACCAACCGCATTTACTTTGTCCACCGCCATAGTACAACAACAAAAAAATGCATTAGGGCTTGGGCGAGCAAGCACTTAGCATATAAAATTACTCTATTTCTTAGGATGGTACAAAGAAGCAGTTCAATAAATGTGCAAATTTATATATGCAAAGAGAAGAATAACTTGTGTAGTGATTAAGAACGTACAGCAGCCTATTTCTAAGGATTTCCACTTAAATGAACTAGAACGCTCGAAAGATGCACAGAGCAATGAATGTAGGAATGCGGGAAAGTATATAGCAGAATATGCAAGAAAATATATTTGATTCAGTTGCATTGTGAGAATAGGAATTCTGGTATTATGAATATGTGGTCCAAAATATGCAAGAAAATAGGTTTATTTAGTTGCATTGTTAGAGGTTTGTTCTTAGCAAATAGAAACTTGAAACAATGAGTGTATCAGCTAAAGATATAAAGTTTAACAGATTCAATGAGTCTTTTGACAATGCAATTTAATCAATATACTTCCTCACAGATTTTGTAGCACATGAGTGTTAAAACCCTCCAACCTGCTATCAAAAGGAACAATAAGAAGAGATTGAAAGGCATGAATAGTAAATTAATCATTAATGCAAAGTACCCAGTATACATATACACATATATATCCATGTAGATATACATGTAATTCAATATATGTATACATGCATATATATATATAGATGTATATATCTATATATATAGATGCAATGTATATATATATATATAGATGCAATGTATATATATATATAGATGCAATGTATATATATATATATATATATATCTTGTACGTCATGCTAGATGAGTAGTTTTCATAGATGGTTAATTTATTGTTTGCGTTCTTATCAAATGTTTGTATCTTTGTCGTTATACCCATTGTGGGGATTTGAAAGAGATTATCATTCTGTGTGGATGGAGGAATTGCAATTAAATGTCCTTTCTTTCCCTAGAAAATATGTTGAGGGTTAGTAATTTATTTTTCGTTGGTTTATGGTTCTGGTTATCTATGTTTATTGACCAATGAGGAAGATTTAGGCAAATCCTTTGTTTAAGAGGTAAGCTCCAGGCTGTCAGTAAAAGCCCTGGACAAGTCCTGTCTATTTGTCTAAAAGCATGAATTATAAAAGAGCTATTAGACAGTAAATTTTATTCATGGTTGGGTTGATGGAAGCCCTGTTGAAAAAGATATAACAAGAATACATTAACAATAAACTAATCATCTATTCAAAATACCCATGTAAAAAAGATTATAACCCCACAAACCTCATTAAAAATTTCACGTGTTGTGTCGTACTAAATAATATAGAGTAATAGAGAAATTGTAAAAGCGGTATTAGAATAAGACAAACAAGTACAATGAAAGAAAATGCATATCATCACAGCACATGGATAGAATGGTTAAGGAAAATATATTTTGAAATCTTTGAAAAGATCAATTCATGTCTACTTGCACCTGTATATAAATGTATGTATGGATAAATATATGTATGTATGTTTTACTAATAGTTTTGTTACAATTTCCCCATTTTTCTATAATACTCAATGGCAGATAATGTAGTTGTTGTTATACAATTCCTCTATTTGTTAGCACACTACAAAGAAGGTTGGAATCAAAGGAAAATGAAAACCATGGTAGCTTAATGAATGTGCAAATCTATATAGGAAAAGGGAAGAATAAATTACATAGCCATTCAGAATCTACAATGTCCTCTTTGTAAGGATTTGAAGTGTAATCAATTAGAGGGATTTGAAGGGGCTAATTGTACAAAATGTGTATAGCACCAAAGATGTACAGAGTGTATATATGTGTCTACATATGTGTCACCATTCCATGCAAATAAAAAGCTTCAACCTTCATTGAGAAATTACAATTAAATGTTGTTGTTGCCAAGAAATATGGACAGTGATAGTCTGTACCCTGTTGTTCATTTCTTGTTTGCAGGTATCTTTATGCACTTTTCGTGTTATAACCATTATTTAACATAGGAGCCATTGCAGATTAAGAGTAGTTTTTTGGCTGTGAAGTATTATTCTAATAGCTCTTTTAGAATTTCTTTATTCGTTTAGGTTGACTAGAAAAGAGTATAAGTTGAATTTTTAATTCGCAGCTTAATTCTTATGTAAATTGCTTATCTTGTATTAATAGGTTTAACGCAGTTTTAAGATATAACAGAAAGAGAATAACTATTGTAGTCAAGTACATGTAAAAATCTATGCATGATTGTTTATATAAAGCAACAAATATATAGAGGGTATGTAGCCATGGAGGGAGGGGAAAATTGATTGTATAAAACAAGGAAATATAAATATGTAAAACAAACCTTGTTTACAATTAGAGTTGTGGGTGTCTTTCCAGCACCAATTGTTGAATACATGGGTTGCATATTTTCTTGTTGATCTATCTTTGTATTGAGCACAACATCATACAACTACAAAGCAACATTTTGTATTGGTATATTAGAATACATGTGTGAAATTAGATAAGTAAGGAATTGGAAAAAGGCATTGTGGAATGGCCCACCCCAAGAACAGTGGTGAAGGTGTCGCAAGCTGCAGATGGGGGCAGCTGCGGAGCTCTCCAAACCGGCACGCAAGGGGGTGCATATCAATTTCTTTGACAGGTCTGCTATGAAACAAACACCATATTTTTTCATTTCACAAGGAAACCAAAACAGTTGATATCATTATATTAGAACAATGAATATTATCAACTAGAATATGAGCAAACACCTACCATTTTGTGTCTGTTGAGTGGGGCACGATGAGGAAACCATGAAGGAAATAAACTCCATGGTCATTGTGGACATGCTCAAGCAAGCCAAGACAAATAACATGCAATTTTATCATGTATCACATAAAACAAAATCAATGTACACAACACTATATATTTATGAATGTAATATATAGGAACAATGAAACAGGGAAAGGACGGGGAAAAAAAATTGTAGGAAAACATTTGTAGAAATTTGAATCAAATAAATCCAATACAAAAGATAACAGGAAGACATTTAAATTTTTAGAAGGAAAGAATGGAGAAGGTATGTGAGAAGTCAACGTATATAGGCTGTCAGAACAGAAAACACAACATCGTTGGAGGATTTCAAACTTATTAATCAAATGGAAGACAATTTTTTCTGAGAATGCATCTACAACATGTGCATATAAAGGTTAATATATTGGAATGTTGCAAAGACATTATTTACTTATAGAACTTTTGTTTTCTAGTTATTGTTGGTTCCAATCTCCGTGCATCTTAGACACTTGTCCAGAGTTGTTTGTATTTGTATATCTATTAATGTGTAACAACTATAATTGTATGGTTACACCATGTATGTTAAAATCAGTTGTAAGATAATTGTAGGTATGCCAATAAATAGTTGACTTCATGGAATTTTGAAACACTTAAACAAAGATGGGAAAATGGAATATACAAAAGAGTGTATTGGTTTGAATGCCATATAGTAAAAGCATCGCACAACAAAATCTTAGACGAAGAATTCAATAGTTTAATAGAATAGAATCATCAAAAGATGGAATTGGCCTATACAAGTTGTGGCGTCTAGTTATTTGTGTGTGGTATCTTTGTGCATCTTTGGCACTATACCCATTTAACACAAATTATTTTTTGGTATGGTTTTGAAAGATACAACTTAGAAAATGTTTGAAGAGGTGATGGCACACAAGCTGAGGTAGACGCAAGAATAATTATCCTAGAGCCCTTTTTGTTTTCCGGCCTATTGGTTGGAACCAGAAGCACTTGGCAAGGCTTGCAATTGCTCAAGGTGTGTTCTTCGTTGTAGCGACGTGCAGTGTACTTGTCGGTGCCAAGCCTAGAGTATCTCTCAAATGAGAAAGGTGGATCAATACAAATTCTTTCAATTGATTTCACACATGAAATAGCTGTAAAATTCAACCCTTTCCTCTCTTTGGTACCTATGTTTATTGTTGATCTATCCAATGTTAAGCCATGTGCTTTATGTATTGTGATTCCCCATGCCATAGTGAGTGGAATTTTTGTTCGACTTCCCCGACTTATAGCTAGGATGGGGATGTCTCTCGAATGTTCTAGGTCCCATGGTGGGCCAATGTAATTTTGGAAGTGAACAATAGCATAGTCAGGTGGGTTTGGCGGTTTAGAATATGGACTGTACACAATAGTCATAACAAGACCAAGGGATCCATTGACGAGGCTAGCTTGAATCCACAAATTCTTTGTTAGCATCACCTATTCACCAACACAAAGTAGCAATTCTGGGAGAATTTGGTCATCATCTCCATGATCAAATGCCTGCTACTGAGCCATCTAATCAATGCTAATGGCTATTGGTAGATTTAACTGTTTGATCATTTTTTTGTTGTGGAATGCGACCAAGTCATTTGTCTCAAACAAATGTGTAGCAACATCAAATTGTTGTCTTTCTATGGCTGAGAGAATTTTATTTGTTTGTTTCATAAGCTCTTCCCAATCATTGTGGAGAGCCTTAGCATTTCTTATATGAAGAAGGATTTCGTGAAACTTTTGTTGCGAAGGGCTATCTCCTTTTTGGTGAAATATAGTGTTTAGGGTTATTGAGACAATGAAAGTGTGCCACAAAGCTACCACTGATGAGGATGAAGCATAAATAGGTGTATCCATGGTAGGTGGAAACTGAGAAAAATCACCAACAAGGATCATAGAAACACCACCAAATGGCTTTGTCTACTTATTTGGGAACGCTTGGCATAATCGACTATTTATTTTCAATAGTAATTTTGGGCCTAGAAAACTCATTTCATCGATCAATATGTACTCAATACACTTAAATTATTCTTGGAATAATGTCAATTGCTTCTCTTGCAAAGGAATCATATCCTTTATGGGAATCTAAAGTGTTGTATGGATTGTAGAGGCACATATGTTGTACACTATGACACCTGTAGGAGCCAATGTGAGCAAGCAACTATTGGGTCTATCAAAAGAGGTGTTCATTTTTTTTCAAATACAATTTATGAGGAAGGATTTTCTAGTTCCAATTGTCCCTTGAATAATCATGCGCAGAGGGGCTTTGGGTGAAGGCTGCATATGGTGGGTTTGGATTATTTGAAGGGCCAATTGTTTCTTTGGTGAAAGTTGATGGGTTGACATATCTACAGGCAAGAATTGAACCATAGCTTGCTCACGTTGTGCCTTTGCTGATTAGATGAACTGCAAATCAATATTATGGAGTTCTTCAGGAACATGGTTTTCATTCCATGGATGGTTCATATCAAAATCCCGCCTACCCAATAACTGAAGTTGATTTATACTAAAGTTAGTAGTAGCACCAAGCCTAGAGAAAACTTCTCATTCATATTCATCCATAGAAGGACGATGGTTCAAATCATCAGTATCACTATCATCCTATTCTTCAATTGTGAATGTAACTAGAACTCTATTAACATGCCAAGGATGATAACCAGTCATTTTTAAAAGTTTCCAATTTCCTATTATATGTTCTCTCGGAAGACCTATATCTGTTTGTATGTTTCGAAAAGGTTTGTATAACATAAGTTAAGTCCAACAAAATTTATCAAATAGCTTTGTTCCTTCAATAGGATTAGTCTTGAATAATGAGTAAACAAGGATAACTGCAAGCTAGAGCCTTGGTTTCGACTTATCCTTTTCGGGTTGTTGCGACTGTGTATATAGGTGGACCGAGTCAATAAGGGATAAAGCAGCTAACTCTGGAGGCCTTTCCATATAGCAATGAATATAGTTTGTTGGCAACTCTTCATTAGTATCATCTTTGTTTATATGAAACCATGTCTTTTTGCAAATGTTCAATCAAACATAGCATTGGCTTGAAGTAAGAAGAGGCAATTTCTGTAACATATGGCACGTCTCTTGTGCAAAGATGTCACATTCCACAAGAATATTCATCATGAATTTTTGGTATGCAACAAGTGCTCTATCCTCAACTATATTTGTATTTGCAACTCTTTTCAACATATCTAAATAATTTTCTATTTTTTCTCAAATTTAGCTGCATATTTAGAAATATAATTCAAAAAAAATTGCCTAGAAACAATTGGTTGGCAATCAACACTGGCATGCCAAATTGCAAGCATAGCTAGGTTGTGAATATTTAAGCGATCATTATTTCTTGTTGGTTTGTAGGATTTGTTAGAGTCAGCATCAGATGTCAATGTAGAGGTAAGATGTTGCTTCCATGGTGCTTTATATTGACATTGCAATTGCTCTCCTTTTCTTCTTAAACAAGTATATTCAGAGCATTTTGTGTGCCTTTGAACTATTTTTAGCAACTCTTTATAATCTATGATTGGATCATTAGTCAGGATTTGGCTCATGGTAAGCAAGTACGGGTTTTCTTCAAAGCAATGATACATTCTAAGCAATCTTTGTGCAGGGAAACGTGGATTCCAAGCTTAAACATATCTATCAAAAAAGTGCCTTGTTATGGTAAGATCATGGTCATTGGACCAATCAAGAGTATCCATGTCAGGAGCTTCTGAAAGTCATAGAAAACCATGCACATGTGCAGAGCCACGATGCTTCCATTCATATCTATACCAATAATCTTTTGCATGCAAAATCTTTTCGATCACCTCCTCACAGAAAATTGAGAATCTATGATGCAAATATAAAGATGCTATATGTGGGTTCTAAACAACACTATCTATTAGCGTATTTGTTGAAGGCTCCATCGCTAAAAGAGATGCAGCAGAGAACATTTTGTAGGTCAGCCCATTTTGTGTCTGCACAACTCAAAGTGAAACAAAGGGTGGGTGTACCAAGTTGTTCGATCATAGCGGATAGTTGGGCCCAGCAAGAGCTCCAGAAAGAGCGGGTCCCACGCAACAACACACCAAATCACATCAATTGATCAGCTAGTTGGTGGTCAGGAGCAGCTTGAAGTTGTTGCCTCAGAATAGTCAATGACCTAGGGATTCTATCCTCCAGATCTGCTCTAACAAAAATAGAGATAGTTTGTTGGTTGTGACGTCTCATAATCAAGTTGTAGAGAAAATATCTAAACCTAACATGTTTTCCAAACCTATGGTCAAAATATCTCATTAGGTGGAGGGCATATTCATGCAAGTGAATTTTAATATTTCTCGGTTGAAGGGGAAGTGTTGCTCCAATGGGGAACAATGTTGGAAAGGCCATTGAAAATAAACCTTCAATGTTGTATTCATTAACAGGAGAAGAGCTAACTTTAGGCCAAGCCAAGATATTCTAGTCTTTTTTTTCAATTTGCAAGACGTCTTTTATTTCTTGTAGCTCTTGTCTACCATTTGGTAAGCAAGGAATAAATGATGAAAAGTTTGAAGAGCCATTTTCTTCTTGTCCAGCATTTGTTGAGTTGGTTGATGGCATTAGGTCTTCACCTAAAACTTTCTCTATTGTATGCAACAAACTGGACACATCAACAGCAACATCAAGTAACATATTAAGAGCCTCAACATCAATCTCAACATCACTACATAGTATTTTTCATATTAGATTTTTCATTTCAATGCATCCATGACATGATGTTTATTAACATTACAATCATAATTACCGCCTTCAATAGTGGTCCTCCGAATGACAATGACCTCAAGGTCTTGCAGACGGCGCAAAAAGATTTTTGCGATGCTTGAGATATCATGAGGGAAGCTTATCGTGTGACCACTATATTTAAATTGGCCTCCTCTAGCGTGGGTGACCTGTAAAACTGGAGCCACCCTAGCAATAAGCATCTCTTCAACTTGTGTTAACTTTTTGAGTAACAATGGTTGTGGGCTTGGATCCATTCCATTTATGGAGCTGAACCGATGGGCACCTTTTTCAGAATAACACCTTACACATACGGCTTATGACCCTAACATTCAATTGTGCATCCCTATGTAGCTTTCCCTATATATTTGGCAAACGAAAAGGTTGGGAAGTGCATCTATATGATGTCAAAATTGCTTTACCACAGCAAGATAGCTATCGTTGAATATTTCTTTGAGGTATTGTTCTTGTGTTCGTGCAATAGGGGAGCTCCTCTAAGATTGTATACAAGGGTTGGCATTTGCCATTGGAATTTCGTGCTACAAGGGAGCACTGTTAGCATTTTCACATGTAGATATTGTTGTTGTAGCTATCCTTTGCTGTAAGTTTTTTTGTGACGCTTCATGGATATTTCCTCTCTATGCTTCCTATAATAGAAATAGTTTTGTTGTTATCTTTTACCCTTTTTAAATTCAGCAATTAACTGGGCTGCGCAGCTTGACTCTTCCCGTATAGCCTACGAGTATACATACAAGCTCAAGTATATTAGGATATATGAATATACATATATACCCATACATACATTAAAAGTTGCAATTATACATAAACATATAACAAAATATATATGTCTATCCATCTGTATATGAATCAATATATGTGAATGACCAAAAAAGGAATAGCATAGGTTGGACATTAGGGAATATTAAATTCTAGTTGAATATACATAGAGGACTTGGGAACCTCAGGACAAGGAGGGATGGGTAGTAAGTCTATGCTCGTGTGAGGCTTAATGCATCCTGTCGTTGCTGCACAATGGAGCCAAGCAAAGCAAAGTAAATTTGAGTGGGCAGAGTAAATGCAATATTGAATGTTGCAGGCTCACAAACTATAGTTTGATTAAGATTCATTGTCAAAGCAATCATTCTGGCATTAATTTCATAGTAATTGAGAAAAATGCGTTGTCTACATATCTAATCTATGATATTGTAGTATTTATTTTTGCATATATATAGACATACACATATGCATATACATATGCATATACATACACATATACATATACATATGCATACATGCATACACATACATACATGTACATATATAACCATATACATACATATACATATACATATACATAGACATATATACACATATACATACATATACATATACATATAAAATATTGATTGTTGCAGTGTCAAAAACTATACTTTCATTAGGTTGCACTATCAAAAGAGCCATTGTGCCATTTATTTCATAGCAAAAGTGCAAAATATGTTCTCATATATGATCTATCATATTGTAGTATTTGTTTTTGCATGTCCATAGACATACACACATGCATATACATATACATACACATATACATATACATATGCATAGATGCATATAGATACATACATATACATACATATACAAATATACACATACATATGCATATACGTATACATATATAAATATATACATACATATACATGTATATATATAGAGACATATATACACATATACATACATATACATATACATACACATATACATATCATATATATACATACATATACATACAGATATACATATACATCAAAGCAATCCTTTTATATGCTAGAAAATAGGAATGCATATCTAGTTCCACATCTATATGCTTTGTCAAGATGGCCCATGTAGATGTAAACCTAGGAGCAAAGAGAATTGGAAACAATAACACCAAATTTGCAACAAGTACAAGATAAAATGAAACCATACTTATGGAATTAGGATATGAAGGTCAGGCAGTCACGCCCTTGGAGACAGACTCCGCGGAGAGACCAGCAGGGGTTGGCAACAAATCAATATTGGGGGCCTTTGTGAACCCATCCATAAAGCTTGCTTCCGTAGACATAGTACTATGAGCTTATTTGCAGTGACACAATGTTGCAATTTGAGTTCAATAATTGACAACTCTATTTCACAATTAAAAAAAAGATTAGTGTACTCTAGTATCCAAATGCTAATTGGTACACAACTTATAAATATCAATTTATAACCATTCCACTTTTAATACTATTTAAAGAAGATGAAATACAACAAGAAAAATAGAAATCCACTTTTAATGGTATACAAACACCAAGGGGTACATCAAGAAGAATAAAAATAATAAATGCAAATGCATATACCCTCGTATGTATCTTTCTATCTTTCAGGATGCTTCTATGTGTGTGCATGCAGGCTTTTATTTTTTCTATATATATGTATTTATGCAGATTCTAAATTTTACTATGTTATGGCAAGAATCATATGGTGCAATAATCTATCCAAAAATGTGTATAACATCACAGCCTTAATTGCAGATTTGGCCTACGTTGCTTGGTATTCAATATTATGGGAAAAATATTCATGCAAAATACCATTGTATAACGACTTACAGATTCCATAGCATGGCAGTTTGGTAAACCTCTATTTTGTTACACAAGAGAGCCAAGGAAGACGATTCTTACAATACTATAATTTTAAAACAACACCGCTATGGCTCTTTTGGCAATGCAAATTAATCAATATATTTTCCTGCCTTAATAACAAAAGAAACAGCAACCATTACTGAAGAATCAAACACATGTCATGCTTCAGTCTTTTCCTAATAGTTCTTTTATGATTTTCCTATCTGGCTATAATATTTAATGGAAAATAATGGAGCTTGAATGTAGAATATATGTGTGTATATATGTGTAGAAATAATTAAGTACATATATGCATTGAAGTTCCCCTTTATGAACACATTTACAAACACACACATATAAGCATATATATGTATCCATATGTACATATGTATATATGTGTATATATACACAAGACTATATCTAAATACTTTTGTATAGTATATTTTATTATCACCATTTAACTCTTGAGCTTGGAATTTATGAAGACAAGAAACATCCAAAAAAAATTTCCCCTCGATTAACCAATTGGGAAGGCTGCAAATTCAAACCTTTTTGGTTGCTTATACCATATCATCTACTCCAAAGTTTGGATTTAGTATAGGCAGCAAAAGGGTTGAATTTGAAGCCTTCTCAACCAGCCAGCTGAGGGAAAATCCAGTTTAGATGCTTACTTTCATTTTGGGGACCCTACATCTTTTTATGTAAAAAAAACCTTGCCGATTTATTTGAACTTATAGGTAGAAAACAAAATTTGAAACATATTGATACAAGATTCAACCTACATCCTTTATAGGAAAATATCGAAGACAAATAGAGAATTGTATAACAGGTATCAGACACATCCTTTACTAGTTTCTCAATTGAAAATTCAAGCAACTTTATTTCCCACTAAATATTATAGACAAAATCAGCAAATTGCAAAACAACTATTAAAAGAAAAGCTACAAATCATAGGTAGATCACAGATGAGATGGAACCCACACTAAACATTCTCATAGAAGGAAAGAAGGTTGTGTAAAAATTGGTTTGTTAATTGGAATTTGAAGCTACATTGTTTGGTACGAAACCCATATTAAATAGAACTCATAAAGCCAATGAGCACCAATAATCTGCACAGCCTCCCCACAATGGCATAGGCTTAATCAGCAATTCAAGCTACATTAGTTGGAAATAATTTTTGCAGTCAAATAGAGAATTTACAAAAGAGCTATTGCATAACAAAACCTCTACTCACGAATCAGATGTATGTCATTCTTCAGTGTTTTCCTTATAGTTTTTTAACAATTTTCCTATTTCTCTATAATATTTAATCCCAAACAATGCAACTCGAGTTTACAACATATTCATGTATATATGTATGTATATGTGTACATATATGTATAGCATATACATACCTATTACCTTAAGAGAAATTGTACTAAAATGTTGGCCTATTGTTTTGTTTTTTTGTGTGTATACCCATTTCGCAGATTTATAAGAGATTATCATTCTGTATGGATGCAGAAATTGCACTTAAAGCTTCCTTCTTCCGTCAAAAAATATGGTTAAGGTTGGTTATTTGTACGTTGTTAGCCTTTTTTTTTTATTTTATGTGTGTATCTTTGGTGTTCCAACCATTACCATGGGAGAAATTATAGTTATCTTTGTGTAGGGTTTAGCGTTGTATGAAAGCATTAACATATTAGAGGTAAAATTACTTTGGTGGTTGTCCAATATTATTTATTCTAGTAGGTCTTTTACAATTTGTCTATTTGTGGTGATGTAGCTTAAATTTTCAATGAAGCTTGTGCATTTTTGGAGAACATAATTCTACTAATTTCTACAAATAGAACCACACATATATATATTAGGGTTGTATGAAGCCATTGACATATATATATATATGCAGACATACACACACACACAAACATATATATATATACATAATCGTTGATCAAAGTAGTTGGTTTTACAGATCTTATAAACTCTTCTCATGCAAAGAATAAAAAAATAGTTATCCCATAGAAGAATAAGAATACCTCACCTAGTTGTGCATACACAACACTAAATATTGAAAGATCCTTTTCATCATCTGTGTATATCTTTGGCATTGCAGTCATTACCATAGGAGGAATTGTAGCTATCTATGTGCAAGGTTTAGGGCTGCATGAAACCATTGACATATATATATACATACATACA
Source organism: Sequoia sempervirens (assembly GCA_007258455.2). Taxonomy (NCBI): domain Eukaryota; kingdom Viridiplantae; phylum Streptophyta; class Pinopsida; order Cupressales; family Cupressaceae; genus Sequoia; species Sequoia sempervirens. The sequence goes on from VDFB02141560.1 coordinate 315,843, forward strand.
TACATACATACATATGCATACATATATATATATATATATATGTGTGTGTGTGTATGCATACATACATACATACATACATATATATACATATGTAGACACATATATACTCTCTGCATCTTTCCTGCCATACACATGTTGTGGTTTTCATTTTCAATGAAGCTTGTGGGCTTATACTCTTTTATACATGGGTGTTTTGCATAAATAATTATTTTATTGTTAATGTCTTCTTGTTATATGTCTCTGTATAAAAAGAGCTACATTAGATCTGTCATTCTGTATTATACAGAAATGGGGGAATTGTAACAGAGCTATTAGTAAAACATACATACATATATTTATCCATATATACATATCTATAACATGCATATATATATATATATATATATATATACAATACATCAACCCATCCACAAATTGGATTTTCTGGCTCTGCTTATTGTTCCTTTTGATAGCGGGTTCGAGGGTTTTAACACTAGTGTGTTGCAAAATGTATACATGCATACATACATACATATAGATATATAGTTATCTGTGTGTAGGGTTTAGGGCTGCATGAAACCATTTACATATATATATATGCATGCATACATATATACATACATATATATATATGCATACATACATACATATACATATATATATGGATGTATATATGCATACATGCATACATACATACCTACATATACATATATATATGTATATATGCATACATACATACATACATATATATACATATGTAGACACATATATATACTCTCTGCATCTTTCTTGTCATACACATGTTGTGGTTTTCATTTTCAATGAAGCTTGTGGGGTTATACTCTTTTATACATGGGTGTTTTGCATAAATAATTAATTTATTGTTAATGTCTTCTTGCTATATGTCTCTCTATAAAAAAGAGTTGCATTATCTGCCATTCCGTATTATACATAAATGGGGGAATTGTAAGAGAGCTATTAGTAAAACACACATACACAACCCATCCGCGAATTGGATGTGTTAGCTCTGCTTATTCTTCCTTTTGATAGCAGGTTTGAGGGTTTTAACACTGGTGTGCTGCAAAACCCGTGACAAAATATATGTATATACACATGTGTATACATGTGTGTGTATACATACACACACACGCACACACACATATATATATATACATATACATATACACACGTAATCGAGACTTCAACCTACATTAGTGTTATTCTAATACCCATTGTGGTATTGGTTTCATAGGAGGCCATTGTAAAAATCCTTGCTTGCAGCTTCGTCAGTGGATTAATAGCAGACTATTGTAGAAAACCATGTCCTTCGGCTTCAGCATTGGTTTGATAGCAGGTTGTTCACAAACTGTTTTATGCCAAATTGAAAACTCTTGTGCTCTGGAATCTGTAAGTCCTTTTACATGGGTAGTTTGCATAGATGGTTCATTTATTGTTGATCTCTTCTTATTATATGTTTGTATCTTTGGTGTTATGCCCATTTTGGATTTTCAAAAGAGATTATTGTTCTTTGTGGATGGAGAAATTGCACAAAAATCTTCTTTCTTTCTTCAAAAAATATGGTTAGGGTTAGTTATTTGTTCGCTCTTGGTCTATTGTTTTGGTTGTCTGTGTGTATACCCATTTTCAAGATTTGAAAGCGAGCCTACACTTTGACTGCTCTTTTGCACTTCTGATCATTTCTGATAGCTTTGACTTTTAAATGTTGACTACAGCATGCTAAGACTTATGTTTAAGAAATATGGACATAATTTATACCTATGTTTGCATCTACATATTTGCACGTTTATTGACCTACCATCTTTTTTATTATAGCATGGTGCATCAATTTTGTTGTCATTCTTGCTTTTGAATATTTTAAATCATATATACATACATACAATACATCAACCCATCCACAAAGTGGATTTTCCAGCTCTACTTATTCTTCCTTTTGATAGTAGGTTCGAGGGTTTTAACACTAGTGTGTTGCAAAACCCGTGACAAAATATATGTATATACACATCTATATACATGTGTGTGTGTATACATATACACATGCACACACACACGTGCGCATATATATACATATACATATACACACTTAATCGAGACTCCAACCTACATTAGTGTTATTCTAATACCTCTTTTAGAACTTCTGTATTTCTCTATAATATTTAGTGTGAGGTGATCCAGCTCGAATTTTCAATCAATTTTGTCAGGTTATACTCTTTTCTATAGGGGTGTTTTGCATAGATGATTAATTTATTGTTAATATCTTCTTGTTATATGTTTATGTCTCTAAGGTTAAACATAAAAAATTGTGTTCACAGCTCGGCTGACAAAAATCTCATCAGAAACTACAAACAATAAACAAGCAACAAAAAAATTACAAACCCTAACCATATTTTGTGACAAAACAAAAAAATATTCAACTGCAATTTCTCCACCCATAGAAAACGATAACACAAGACATCCATGCAGAACGGCTTATAGAATCCAGACAGCAAAAACAATCTATACAAAACACCCATCTAAAACGACTTATAGATTGCAAAGAATGATAGCTTTAAAACCATCCAATCCAGCACATAAAGCAACGAAACCCGATGATTTTTACAGTTGTCCCCTATGAAACAAACTAGGGAACCATAGACGATAGATCTTACAATAGTCCGTTGTCAACCCAACACCACAATGGCTCTTTTGACAATACAACTTAATCAATATACTTCGTCACACATTATGCAGCACATCAGTGTTCAAACCCTCAAACCTGCTATCAAAATGAACAATAAGTAGAGAATGAAAGACAAAAAATAAATTTAGTTTTGCAAAAAACCCATGCAAACCGACTTACTGATTCCGCAGCTCAACAGTTTTAAAACCCTCGAACCTACTAAAAAATGGAGTCAAACGAGACGAATTTAACAATAGCCTACTATCAAACCAGCACCACAATAGCTCTTCTGACAATACAACTTCATCAAAGTATACTCTCCCACATGCCAGCATTCAATATTGCATTTACTTCGTCCATCGCCATCGTGCAAGGATAGAGAACATTAGGCCTCGTGTGAACAAACGCTTGCCATTCACATTCCTCGTATCCAGCACATCATTTTCAACTGCCACCAACCCACATAATTACCAATTCCCACATCACCACACAAAAAAAACAGTGGCCTACCTGCCGCCCGGCAAACCCCCCTCGCTAGCAAATCCAATTCGCGGCTAGACTGACGAAAATTTCGTCGAAAACTTCAAACAAAATAGCCTATTGACTAAAGATGAGCACTCCCTTGGAAAAACTTACCCACTTTACAAAGGAATGCCCACATCTGAAAAATTGAGTAATATTTCTTGAAGTATAGTTAATACCAAGTTATAGAACTAGTATTTATAAGTAATGGAAATCAAAAGTTGACTTTTGTTGAGAGTTTGGAAATTCAATATTTAAAGATCAAGTTTTACATTGAAAACATCGCTATTTATATGGAGTGTTTTGTGCTAGTGATGATTCCAAATGAAAATACATCACTTTTGAGTGTCAAGTATCAGATATACCATGGTTGTTGAGGATTTTAAGAGGTAATACACTGCCAAGATTATGCGCAAGGCGTAACCTAAAAGATGAGGTTTCTTCTCCTAATCCAAAAGAATATTTGCGGCCGAAATATTTTGATGGACTATTGACACTGCAAGGGTTTCATACAATTTTTTGATTCATGCAAAATTCAAAATTAACAAACAATTTAATTCCAAACACAATCTATAACCATAAATCTAATGGAGGAGAAAGCGGAAAAAGAAAATAAATTTTGACTAGACTAATCCCTATGATCATGATCAAAGCATGCACGGTCCGTTAAACAAAGCGCCTGGTCTCAAATCTATGTTCTTCTAAATCAGATAATAGCAAGCAGAGCATCAGAATTCTGAGGGACTTCAGCTTTTCAGCAATGCCATCCACCTCCTTTCTGATAATAGAAAGAATTTGAATGTTGTTCTCTAAAGGAAGAGGCTTTAACCCTTGGTTTTTGGTTAACACTTTTGAAAAGCTTGGAGTCCCTCGGAACTATGGTAATTTTCCTATACTGTGCTTAAATCTATAAAAGATCATGGTCAATTTACAATGACTATTTACGCTCCACATGAAGTGATATAACTATAAAACCAATTTTCCAAACCCTTGATCCCTTGCTCTGCACATACAAAAATAATTTTATAGGCCTTCTTAGCTTACAACTTCTTACATCCTGGTATTTATAGACATCACAGTGAAAACCTACCATCGGATCAATTATCATTGTGAAGGTTGGATGTTCCCGAGCTTTCAATCATCATTAGCACTTGCACGTACTTCGTCATTTCCATAAGAATAATAAAACAAATTTTATATCACTTTGGTTCTAAGCTTTGATGGTTGGAGATAATTTTGAGTTAGCATGATGGCTAAGGCTCTATATTTTATAATGGAGGGCACATCAAATTTAAACAAGTGTTGATGAAAAGGTGTGCATGAGAAAGAAGAAGGTGTATGAGCTCTGCTAGGGTTTTGTGTTTTATGCGGTCACCCTTGGCCCCTTTTGCGTCATACTGTGCAGGAAGCCCCTCTTTTCTTGTGTGTACGGCCGCATTTACTGTGATTTTTTTATTTTAATATACCTTCAACCAGCTCTAACCTAGAAGTTCTCGCTGGTGTTAGCGGTTTGGTGGCGATAATCAATGGATGGACTCCTCCGAACAAACATCCCCAGAAATTTGTTCTAAAAGTCTTTCACGAGGTAAGTCCTCTGATTCACCAGCTAATGTGGTTTTTCCTTTACCATATTTTGATACTGCCTGTCAATGGCTTGAGCAATACACCCTTGTTGGGTATTTTGTTGGGAGAACTCCCCCTGAAAGTGTGCTTAAAGATTGGGTTAACAAGGCTTGGGTCCCTCATGGGGTCCGCCTTGATATGGTCCAAAATTTAACCAAAGGTTTCTTTTTGTTCCGCTTTGCGAAGGTCAATCATGTGCAGGCTATCTTAGCCCATGGGCCCTGGTATGTCCGATCTTCTCTGTTATTTTTTCAAGCATGGACCCATGAATTTGCTATCTCGGATGACACCAAGTTGCAGGTCCTAGTCTAGATTGAATTCCCTGGTCTACCCTTGCCTTGTGTGCCTTTTTTGAATAGTATAGCTTCCTCACTAGGGAGGGTTATTTACATTGATCCAAATAGGTTCTTTCAAGCCCGACCCCAGAAGAGGGTTTGTGTGGAAGTGGACCTTTCCAAAGATTTAAAAGACTCCATTGATATCCAAATTGGAGCTCTTCGTCACACCTAGAAGGTCACATATTTTAATTTTCCCAACACGTGCTATAGGTGTCAGTCAGCGGACCACAAGATCAAGGACTGCCCTTTAGTAGTGCCTCGTACACCTTATCCGCCACGAGATGTTGAAAAGCCTCGTTCGGCGAATGCATCTGCTACCAAACCTGATGCAAAATGGACTACAGTTACGAACCAAAAGAATAAGTCCACTGGTTTTGGGTCAAGTCTTGTGACCTCTGAGCCAGTGAAAGATGTCTCAAACCCTTCATTGAAGGGGAAAGAAGCTCTGGTTGGAGCTGATTATGTTTCACAGCAACCTAGGCCAAAGGCTACGCCTCGTCCAACTGCTATCATGTTAACACAGCCAAATGTTTCTTCTCCTGTGATAGGAGCTCACAAGCGTTCTTGTAGCCCTTCCCCTCCTAGGGAAGAAGGGGAATATGTTCATAAAAAAATGGAGAATGTCCTCTCCGTCCATCCATATTGGATTTGTTCCGCCAAAAAATTTACAGAATTGTTTCTCTTCTCTGAATGAAGAGGAATCGGGTTTCAAAAACATGGAGGAGTTTCACTCATGAAGTTCCTTTCATGGAATGTTCGAGGTTTGACAGACCTCTCCAAAAAGTATTATGTCAGGGATACCTTGTGTAAGTACTCTAGTGTTGAAGTGCTTTGTCTCCAAGAAGTTAAAATTTCTATTTTTTGCTTGTTGTGGCTTGTCGTTCTATTTAGCTAGCCAGTAAAATGTTTTGTACTACCCATGATGTTGGGCATGGTGGAGTTGTCACCCTTTTGGCCCCACGGTGGCACTCTTCTATTTTTGACCACGGGTCTGATCCCACTCATCGGCTCGTCTGGATCCTTCTCAACATTGATAATCATTCCTTTGGAATTATTAATGTCTATGCTTCTAATGATGTTGTGGAACGCTCTTTACTCTGGCATTGGATTGTTGATTCTTTACCAGTTGCTAACTGGTTACTCTGTGGGGACTTCAATATGGTAGAAATGGTGTCTGGAAAAGATGGTACTTTTCCATTCAAATGGATAGTTGGGGAAAGGGAGACGTGGTTTTACATGCTCAATAAATTGGGGCTTTTTTATCCCAATATTGGTTGTCACCATTCTCATTCTCTCTGGCACATTTGGTGCAATTACAGAGCCGGTTCTGACAGAATATTTAAGTTCCTTGATCATGCCATGATCTCGGCACAATCTTTTTTCTCATTTGACAGCTCCTCTCTCCCGGTTAAGCCATTAGTGGATGTGACTTTGTCAGACCACTTCCCCATTTCTTTTTGCATTGAATGGGAGACTCAACAGCCTAGTACATGTAAAACTCAATTTTTTTAAACATGTTTTTACTCTGCCACAAGCCTACCCTGGCCCAAATTCATAGAGTCTAAAATTTGGAGTGCAGACCAGCTCATCATACAAGCTGGATTTTTTGGTGGAATGAGGCTATCATCCGCATGGCTAGATTTTTGCGCATTTATGGATGCCAACTGGCTATTTTTCACTGACGGTCTTATGAGGCTACCACCGCGGACCTTCGTGTTGCTTCTGAGGCTTTGGCGGCCAACCCCTTTTCTCTGTCATTACAAGTCAGGGTGGTGAAATTAAGGCACAAGAAATAAATTGATGATAGCTATGCTGCAAGAGGAGCGCAAATCAAAGCTCGGTTACATTGGCTAAAAGTTGGAGATCGTGCCTCCAAAGAGTTTTTTTTGGCTCTACGTGCCAAGCACTCATCCCCGGGCATTAAAAAAATCAAAGATGGAATTCAGGTGCTTTTTGAGCTGCCTAACATTCTCCAGGCCTGTGTGCGTCATTATGAGCAAGTCTTCGCTGCACAAGAAGTCACACTTGTGCGACAGCAAGCCCTTCAGGATTGCCTTGTTATTGTGCCAAATAAGTTTTCTTCAACTCAGAAATTTTTTTGTGATCAACTATTATCAGTTGATGATCTCAAAGAGGCTGTCTACTCCATGGCTGATGAAAAAAGCCCCGGGAATTGATGGATTCCCTTGTGAATTTTACAAAGCCATGTGGGACTATATTGGGGATGATCTGCATCAAGTTTACTTAGAAGCTTTTCATTCTAATTCTCTAGGTAACTTAATTAATAAAGGTAACATAAAATTAATACCTAAATCGAGTGACCCAGAAGACATTTGCAACTGGAGACCTATCACGCTTCTTAATTTCTCCTACAAGATTATTGCCAAGGCTTTGGCTTTTAAAATCCGCCATCTTCTACCTCAGATTGTGCGCCTGGAACAAACTAGGTTTATCAAATCTAGATTTATTTTGGATAATATTATCGTTGTTTGGGAAGGCATGGAATGGGCTACACTCTCAAACTAGAAAGTCATGTTCATTAAGATTGGATTTTCTAAGGCATATGATCACATTGAATGGCCATTTATTCTTGCTATGCTACAAGCCTTGGATTTTGGGCCCAATTTCATTAAATTTGTTTGAATGCTCTTTGCAGATGCATCAGCTTGTATCACCATCAATGGTCATCAATCCTCTGCCTTTGGACTCTTTCGTTCCATTCAGCAAGGGTGCTCATTAGCCCCCTTTTTATATGTGCTTGCAGCCAAGGGTTTTAGTTACCTTTTGGCCAATGCGGTTTCTTAGCGGTGGGTCAAGGGAATTTCTCTGCCCAACTCTCAGGCTTAGCTTGTTAATGGCCATTTTGCTGATGACTCATTCCTCACCCTTCTGGAGGAAGAAGAATCCATTGTGGTGGCTCTTGAGTGTCTTAATACCTTCTATCTTGCTTTCGGCTCTACCATCCAGTGGCATAAAACTTTGTGTTACTGACGGTCTATCTTGCCCTCTCCACTGTGGTTGCAATAGTATGGATGGAAGTGGATTGGGCCTAGCAATTTTTTTTAGTTTCTGGGCATTCCCTTTGCTTTTCAGGCATCTTCGACTGAGCTTTGGCAAGCCATGCTCTCCAGAGTTGAACAGAAGCTTGCTTATTGGGTTACCAAGCCCCTCTCTTTAATAGGGAAACTCCAAGTGTGTTCCAAAATTCTGGCGGCCACCCATGTGTATTATTCTTCTTCCTGGGGCCCCTCCAAAGCTGTCTATGGAAAACTTGAGAAACTGCTTCATGACTTTCTCTAGGCCTCCTCTGAATCTCACAGAGGGTTTCATCGTATAGCTTGAGAATTTTGCTGCCTTTCTAGAGACTCGGGAGGTCTCGGGTTGTTGTCTACTCAACGGCAAGGGACTACTTTGTGTGTTAAAGGGATTATTTGTGCCCTTACTGAGGACGAGGCTTGGAAAATTCTTCTCAAGCATAGTATTCAATCTGGCTTCCCTGTCCATAGACCTGCCTGGAAGGGGATTGGCTTTCAAACCCTTCTGTTCATGGATGAACCAGTCCAAAATGTTGGGACTTTTGTGGCCAAAAGCATTTGGCGGACCTGAGAAGCTGTCAAACCCTAGCTCCGTTGGGCTAGTTTTGGTTTTCAAGATGGGATCTCTCTCAACCAGCACAATATTTGGTGGTCGCCTCTTTTTGCTAGCAATGGTCAGTCGTTGGCTAAGTCGCCTGGGCTTAAGGTGCTTAGATTTCACAAAAAGGGTATCCAGACCTTGCAACAGATCTTTTCCAAACCCACCATGTGTATCATGTTGTGGGAAGTTTTTTGTGCCTAGTACATGCTTCATAACCAGGACGGTGCTACTTATGATGGTCTAGTGAATGTCATTCTTGCTGAAATGCTTCATAAGGTTGTAATTCGTGGGACCAAACCTTGGTGGAAAGATTGGAAGTGGTATCTAGACACCCCTTTTAGGAATTACAAGCCCTGGCTTGGTTATAGGTGGTTTTCACCACATTTTCTTATGATTCATAGTTTAAACTAGAGGTGGCTTCTTCAATCTCCCGCTCATGTCTGGTGTAAAAGATTTGTTGCCACTTGGTCTGCAAGTGTTGAGCCGAAGCTTGCCCACTTTTCCTAGTGTATTCTTTTCTAGGGCTTGCCTTTGGGCTCTTGGTTGATTCACCTGGGGGTCCGTGACCCTCGTTGCCTTTTTCTTGGGAAAGCTAAGAATTTTAAGCATCTTTTCTAGTTTTGTCCCAGAGCACAGCAACTTTGGACTTGGATTCATAACTTTTTTCGGCCCTTTCGGCCATAACCTTTCTCCTGGCATATGGTGTTGCTAGGAGATTCTCCCAGATTTCCTGCGAAATTCACCCAGCTTTGGCACACTTTCATGGTGGAAATTCTCTTCAATATTTGGAAAGACATAAATGCTTGCATTTTTTCACATACTCAAATGGATATGCATGTATCTTTATATGCTAAAGCTATGATTTTCTCTAATGTGCTTTTACAGGTTCAAGTGTAAGCTAACAAAGTTGCACTTGAGGTTGCTCACCTCCAGGTTCTCCTGGACCACTGGGGTAATGCCCCTTGTATTGTTGCTTGGCTCTCCGCTTCACCCACCTCTTCCCGCGATCCATCACCCTCTAGGGGCCAGCAGCGGAGTGGCTCTACGTGTCCCCATTCATAGCCCCCGCCTCGGTGGGATTCTCGCACTCCTCGGTGAAACCATTCTCCGTCGCGAGCTAGCTAGGGGTGGCCTTCTGGTGGTGCTTCAGGGAGCAGCGGTGATGGTTTTGGGTGGCCCTTTGATGATCCTCCTGCTTTTGGCTCTGGTTGTTCAGTCACTGGTAAAACGTTCCCGCATCTGGCACTTGCAATCTTGCCCCAGCGCGAGGAAGAAGATAAAGAGAAAAAAAATGTTGATGATGGTTGGGGTCCTCCTCCTGACGTTACTCCAGACCCCACTAATGTATGGGGGAAAATTTTGGATGACAGAGACCCTCCTGGCTTTGCTGGCACTACTCTGGCTACTTAATGGCCTTTTATCTAGTTGTAATTTTGGGCTTTTGGGCTTAGCCCACGTGATCTGTGTGTTTTTTGGGCATTTCCCATTTGACTCTTGGGGTGTGCCTTTCTACCACCCACCCTTTTTTTGTGAATATGTATCTTTATATTTGAATTAATATAGATAGTTGCCTATTCATCAAAAAAAATTTAAACAAGTGTGTTGTAATGGTTTAATTGTTGAAGGTGTTTACTTATGTAAAGTATTAATAATTTTATTTTGTTGGAATAGGAAAGAAAAAGGATCAAAAGTGTATTTTTTTTATTTTTAAAATTATTTTGTGCATTGTTTGTTTATGTCTTTTATGCATATTGTTTTTTAAATTATTCTCCCTCTACTTAAAATATTTATAAACCTCAAACAATATTTCATTTTCCTAGTTCAATATTATATGTGCATCCTTAAGCTATTCAAAAATTAAAAGTATTGTCTTGATCCACTTTATCCAATTTTAAAATTAATTGTGGTTCAATAATATCTTAGTTCCCAATAGTCATTATTCATCGATATCCATGCCAAATTTTTAACTTGTGTGTTTAGGAAAAGTAGAAAATAAAATCACCCTTAGGTCATTTCAATCATCCTTGAATCTCACAACTCCTCTGCATCCATTATAAAAAAGTGTCACTCAACAATCATAGATTATTCAACACTTAGTCTTAAGAATTTTCCTTCATTATATTGCATCATTCTCAATCATTTACACATTGATTGTGCATATATCACTTGGTGCATCTTTAAAATTTCTACAAATGTATTGATTCAATCAACAAGGTTTGATTAGGGCAAATAAAGGAAACTTGGTGAATTCACATTCCTAGCATAGCAAGTCTCAACTATAGTTTCAACACAACCAAGTTTTCTAATTGTAAGTGCAAGTACAAGTAAACATTATTGGGCATACTGAAAATTTTAAATTCAATTTCAAAATTATAATTCCAAGTACATGATCACACACTAGATTCAAGACCATGAATATAGGGGTTCACGTTGCAGGTGTAGGTTTGATCCAAGTTTATGCATAATTCTACATTGCATAAAGTATTTTCATCATAGTCTAATCATCGCATATCCTATCTCAAATTTTAGGTACCAAACCTCTATTACTGTCAAATCAATCTCCTTTTCTTTGACATCAAGGTACACTATTATTTAATAGTTAATTTATTTGTATTTTAGATCTAATACAAGAATACATTTCGAGATCCAACACCATTTAACTTTAAGCTATTCATTATGTTGATTACTTAATTGATTAATGTATATTATTTGAAAAGAAACCATTTTAAGTGTCTTTTCATTATGGTGAACCTATTTGATCTTACACCCCCTAGGATTATACCCCAAAGGTTTTATCCTTCTACCCTTGATTTTAAATTTGACACTTTCAGTTTCTTTAATCTTTCATTTTATATTTGATTTACATTTCTTAGGATTAGGATGCATACAAGAATACACTTCCCTTGCTATCTATCTACATTTTAGATGCATTTTTTGTCCATATAGCTAAATTCTTAAATTAACACACTATCCTAGGTAAATTCATCACCCACTTGCATACTAACTATATCTTGTCAAAATAAGTAACTTAAATGCAAATATAATCCATATTCAAATAATTTAGCTCATATCACACTTACAATAGATTTTATGGTAATATTTTTTTCTTTGTTTGAATTTCATTTACATGCTCTATATGAGGTTTGTGATAGATTGGAATAGGAAGTTTATCATTTATATTTTTTTCTTAGTTTAAATTCTAGTCATGTATTACATTTTGGCAACTCTATTAGGGATTTGTATCCATTTTCTAACTTTGTCATTTTTTTTGTAGTTTTCGCTAACTTAGTTTTGCAAGTTCTTAGCAACCAAGAGCTCTACTCACCATCCACCTAGCCCCTAATCTTAAGTTGGGAATTTGGCCCATAGTTCTTGGTAGGAAAGAATGGCTTAAATCTCAGCTCCCAAGCCTTTAATAAATCACCACACCTAGCTAAGTCATGTGAGTGACTAGGAGCTAATATGTAGGGTGTTAAAATCTTGCCTATCCTCCTTCCATTTTTCTAAAAATTCACACTTCACTCAAATGGGCGTAATATTTTTAGTACTAATCAAATTTTTAAAATTTTGTAGGCATTGAAAAGCTAGCCTAGATCTCTACACAATAGATTAGGTAATTTTTTTAAAATTTATATTGGAAAACAAGTATGGTCATTGGAAACTCATACTTTGTGTTTAAACTTCAAACACTCATAACTTATACATACGAAGTCCTTTTCTATTTTTAAAAAAAAAAATCATAAAATTGTAAGCAATATATTAGTTATGGCTATTTTTCCTTTGGACTAACTTATTTCCTATTTTGTAGCTAATTTTTTTAATGCGGTCTCTCTCATGTGTCAAATGTTTTCATCCTTAAACTACTAACTTGGTGGTTTTAGAGGATGATTTGTAGAAGACATTGATTATAGATATTCTCCTTTTTCGTATGCTTTATCTTATTTTTCTTATTTTCTCACATTAAAAATTAAGATAAAAATTAACCTTCACATTTCAATCTAGATTAATCAATTTACTAGTATCTTTTAATATTAAATTGATATCTTGTGTATACTCTCCTCTTGCACTTTTGAGTGATCTTGAGGATCATAAACAATTGTTATCTTCCCAAGTTTTATTTTAGGGGGCCTACCTTGGATTTCATCATCAAGGTGATGACCTCAACTCTAGCTTTCTAATGAGTTATAAAATGTAGGGGGTGAATCGAAATACATGCCACTTGGAAGGAAAAATTTGCATTAGGCCAAGCCCCCAAAAACTGTATACATTGAAGAAGTGAAGGAGAAGATTGAATTACCCTCTCCTCCAAGATAGTTGACATCTTTCACTTTCATATATATAAATTATTCCCCACATACCCTTGTAGTATTTTGAGGTTAGCCATAAAAAACCTTGTGTCTAAGCATAGTTTAAAACCATTGGTTATCCTTCCTTATGGTGTATTTCAATATCAATTAGGCCTAGGAAGTTACCCACACCATAATTTTAGAGTGAAGAGATAGAGATAATTTTGGATAATGCTTTAACCTCCAAGGTAAGGGGTGCATAGGTGATGCATGATCTTACAATTTGCAGTTGTCCAACACTTGATACATAGTATATTTGTGGGATCATAGTGATTAATACTTGTTAATTGAATAACTTAGGCTTGTTGTTATTCCTTCTTGATTGAGTATTGTGTATACCAAGTTCTTGTTTACAGACCTTCAAACCAATTCAATCAAGTTTAATTTATAAAAACATTTCTCTTGTTTGAAAATATAATCCAAATTGGTATGCTTGAAATAAAATTTTAAGCCAATATTAGGACAACCATCATCCACCCCCAACCTTAGTTCCCAAAAATCGTTTCACCTTTCCTTAGTCTATAAATCATAATCCAATTACAACCACATATTCCATAAATTGATATTCTCTACCTTTCAACACCTAGCCCATTTACCAAAAACCTTAATCCATGTCCATAGTCCATATCCTTTGTCCATCCAAATCCTCAATCCATAACACATACCCATTACCCTTTCCACTCTACCATCCTCATATTGGTCCAAGACTTAATATTTTTTCCCAATTCCCTCATCCATACCTTGGAACCTTATTCTATCCATACCAAACCTTAGTCTATCCTCAACCATTCATATTAACCCCAACCTTAGAACATTATTTTTTTATCCACTATTCAAATCTTAATTCACCTCCATTTTGAAATCATTATCACAAACCTTTGTATTTAAGGGGTTTACCCCTTTGTTGTTCATTTATGAAAACCTCATCTTTCATCCAAATTTTAGACTCACCCATCGTCTAAATTCATCCAAAACCTTATTCATACTCAAATCAAATCCAAATATTCAAAAAACTTAGGTTATCCATGAACATTCATTCACCTTTGTTCTCCATACACATCTTCATAATCCAAAATCCTATCATCCTTAAAGATAATCCTTGGATAATTTAAAATATTACCTTTAGATCCTTTTACTCAAAAATAATTCAATCTACTACTTGAAAATTTAATTATCCTAGGGACCATAATCCAATCCCTAGAACTCTAAAGCCATCTATAGATTCCAAAATCTTAATTAAATTAAAACATGTCCTTAGGATCCAAAAGTGTTACATGTCTATTGATCCAAAATTATTAAATTATTTTCCTTTTAATCCACATAATCCATCCAAAAAATATATTTTCACCTTTGGTAATCATCCTGCCCATCCATATCATCTCAAATTAACCAAAAAGATCACCTGAGGCTATCACCCATTTAGAAACTAGTTATCCTTTTCAACCTATTAATAATCCAAATTCAATTACCATCACCTTAAACCTTTGAGTCAAAAAAGGATTCCCATTTTCCACTAATTTTATTCAAATTCAATCCCATCAAGTCATCCACACCCATCCTCTACCACATCAAGTCTTAAGTCAAGGTAATGACTCCCATCATAAAATGAACCACTAGAATCAAAATGCTTGATGAAAGTCCATTCAATAACCAATACTTATTAGAATGGTTTCCCTTCCTCGGAGAACCATCGCAACCCCACCATGATAGTAGTGAAACTAATTTTTAAAATCCTAATCAACCTAAGTACACTATGTGATCTCATGGAGAGGTTCATTGAAATGAATAAATATGTAATCCCTATACAAGTTATTGAATTAGGGGCTAAAATTTCTCTCGATTATGACCTCTCCCATCTTGATCAAATAGTGTATCATAAGATCTATTGGATCACAAGTGTACCCATGATAAACCTCTAACCATAATTCATAACACCCTTCCTCCCATTCATGACCACATCAACCTACTGTAATTAGACCCAAAAAATACATCTCAAGATAAACAATCCCTTTTTATTATGGTAACCCTTCTATCATTGATAAATCCCACCTAATACATTCTCACATCCCTTTACAACAAATCCCAACATACTCTATTCACTAGTCAGACCATTTCAACAATAAGCACTCAACTTGAGACTAAGTGTCATGTTTCTCATGTAGACTACGCCTCCATTCCCATCTCAAATCAAAATGCCTCCCCCATTCCCACTTCCAAAAATTACCATTCTAGACCTTGGAATTTCAACTAAGATCAACCTCAACTCCTTGGGTAACATCAACCAACACCAACACTCCACTCCTCACAAGAACCACAACATGCAACATCGTAAATACACTCGTCCACTTCTAATTCCACCTAGCTCATCTTTTTATAAAGAATAGAAATCCATGAAAAATATGCTCAAAGGACTCCAAGGTATGACCCATAAAATATCATGCACCTTTGAAGAATTATGTCCATATCCTTTAGATCGATCGATCTCATAAATCCCACTCACTACCTCTTTTGAAATTCCAAAACATGATAAACTTATGGAGAAGGGTGGCCCTATAGAACATGTCAAAGATTATGCATGTCTAGTCAAGAAGTGGCACATGAAGATGTATACCTACTAGGCTTATTCCCCCATAGCCTAGGTGGGAAAGAACTCAAATAGTCTTGTCACCAACATAAGGGTTTCATCACATCCTTTGTAAACCTAATTGAAAAAAATGTTAAACACTTCTCCTATTACATAGAATATGAGTTAACCAAAATGGACCTATGTAATTTTTAGACTCACTCAATGACTCAAGCTCTCAGGATCATCTACAAAAACCAAAATAATCTTCTACAAGAGAGAAAAGCAAGAGAATAAATTTATAATAATGGCTGCAAAATATATTAGATCAAATATGATCAATGATGTGTAATATTCAATATTTTCAATACAATGCAATATACAAATGAGACCTTGCTTATATAGGTAAGGTTGAGAGGTAAGAAAAACTAGGATGATGACAAGTGTCATAATCTTGTCATGTGACAGCTAGGATATAAGATAAGATAATATCACATGAAAATTAAGACTTATAGAAAGATTCCTAACTCACTAAGTAAAATTAATATTTGAACATGTGTGAAAAGGTCCTAACTAGGAACTAGTTAGATAATGGACCTTGTTCAAACTCTAAAGGGTAAATCAGATATGAAAAAATCAGCTTGTTCACACCAACACCCCTCCTTAAGTGAAACTTAGGTAAAATTAAACAAAATCAAATGATGCAAAGATGATTATGGGTCTCGAATACTAGGCCATGTTAGGTACCCATTTACAAATGCAATCTCTCACAAATGGAGAAAAGGACAAAACATAATGGGACAAAACTCCTTTACAAAAGACAGAAAATACAAAAAGAAAAATATCTAAAATATGTGAAGGATCAAACCCCATGTGATTAAAAATTCCCCCATAAGATAGAAGAAGAGATCATGGAGCCCCCCTTAGTGTAAAATATATACCAATGGTAGATGCTTAAAGTTGGATGTAGAAGATGGTCCATAATTTTTTAACAACATTCCTCCCCTTAGAAAGATTTACAAAACCTTGAAGATGTGTGAATTATTTCTTCCCATTCTTGAAAGGAATATGTTGGAAAAAACTCTGAAGATGTATGAAGTATTTGAAAACTGCTCAAGTGTCTCCATGTCGATGCCAAAAGAAATTCACTACCAACTCAAGTGCTCCAGGCCACATTAATCAAGATGACAATCTATATAATCTAGTACAGATGAACGAAGAATAGGATCCAAACACTTAATTTTCTCCTCTAAATACAAAGATTCCTCCTTCAAATTTTGTTCAAAAGTGTCCACACTCATGTCAAACTATGATGAATGATCATGTGGAGAATGAAAAAGAGGGTTTGAATGTTCCCTCACAACAATTGAAGAAGAATCTCCTTCATCAAATAGAATATGAATGAAATCAATTATGTCTTCCAAATCTAAAATTGTGGGACTCTACAAACAAATTTGTAATGTCTATCAAGTACTCATCCTAAGTAGCCATATCTAGAAGACAATGTATGTCACGTTGCACTAAATCACAAGAAGCCATGAATGTAGTAACACAAGAAACATCAAATGCAATAGTAGATGGGGGAGATGGAATGCAAGGCTAAAAAATTGGATCACATGTGAGAACACCTAAGTTCAAGTAGCAAAAATTCTCCTCAAAATTATGGTCCACACTAGAAGTGTGATCAACAATTGAAGGAAAAAGTCAAATTCATCATAATTAAAATATGCAAAGGTGTATAACCAAGATGCATGACCAACCATCCTAGTAGCAATAGTCTCTCTACTCTTCAAGTATCTAATCATAACTGAATCATAATTGAATTCCACAATCTTTCCTACTCCACCATGGATAATTTGATAGATGGAAAAATTATTTTTTTAAAAATGAGGTACACAAAAAATATAATTGAAAATTCCCTCCATGATTTCAATAGATTCATTCCCAATTACATGCATGTATATATTTTTTCCCATCAAAATAGGTGACATAACACAAGGCTCATTTGAAAGAAGACAATATAGACTATGAATATATCATATGATGAGATGATTTTAAATTTAGAAGGGATCTTCCTAATCCAAGACTTGTAGAAGCACAAAGAGCTTGTCCATTATTTTTACCTCAGCAAAACTAGTAGGGCCTTTTTCCTTATTAGATTTTTTTGAAGAAAAATAAGTTGAGTCAAACATTATATAAGGTAGATCAATGTGATTCTTCTTACAAAGATGTTTCAATTCATCAATATCATTCTTATAACAAGAATGTTCTTCATTTCCATTATTCTTGTAATATGAACAAGTAGGTTTCTCCTTATTAGATGATTTCTCTTTGGAAGAGGATTTATTTTGTGCTTGATCTAAATGTAGATTATCCTTTTATTTATTATGTTTCTTATTAGATCGTTATGACTCTTTTTTAGAATGAGATGAATTTTTGAGACCCATAGAAAAAGCTACAAATTAAGGTGTAGTACATGCAGACCCCGTAGTTAACCTATGAGTATGAAAGCTAAAAAAAAGTTTCATAATCAAGAGAAAGTTTATTTAATTCATTATAGACCAATTTAATTTCCTTTCTCTCAATTTCACATTCTTTACATTTCTCTCTTAGATCATTAGCCTAAGTGATGTAATCTTGGATGTTGTCAAATTTTTTGGATCAAGGATAATCAATTTGCTATCAATTTGATAGCCTTTTACTTCATCTTTAGTGCCATAAAATGCTCTCAGTTTGTTCCAAGCTTCATGAGAATCCTTACATGATTCAATTTGAAATAATAGATCTTGAGAAACTAAGTTACAAAGACATCCAAGAGATTTTTTATGTTCAATCATCTATTTTATATTTCTATCATTATTTGTTGGTTCAAGTACCTTATTCTCAACATATAGATAGTGACCTAGATTCATTAAGGAACTCCATGTATGTTGACGCCAAGTTGAATAGTTATATGGTGTCAGTAAAGGAACCGTATAATGATCCATGAAAAAGAAGAGCACTAGAAAATTGATCAAAAGAATGCACCAAGAGACCCCCCACCCCAAATCACTCAATCAAGAATCCCCCCAAGATTATGATTTAGCACTTTATATGTAAAGTGATTATATTGCCACTTTCCAAAAACATCAAAGTGGACTTGATCAAGTGCTTACAGATGCAAAATTTGACAAAAAATCAAAATATATTTTTAGTTAGAATGAGATTAATATGATGACACCAATACAAATTATAGTAAAAATTATGCACTTTCAAAGAAAATTGCACCAAAAAATGTTTTTGTAGGAGCAAGAATGGGAAATATTGCACCAAAAAAAATCTAATGGTTGATTGTTTATCTTAATTTTTTTTATTTTCAAGTTTGATGAGTAAATTTATTGTATAGTTAAAAGTTTTACTTTTATCGATGGTAACCTAGAGTCCATTTACTAATACCTTCCTAGAAATGATTTAAATTTTATTAATTAATATCCAAAAAATAATTTTGTAGCATTGGAATTCTTGGTTCAACTCCAGAAACCACTAGGTGCCAACGAGTGTGCTAAAATGCATTTTAAATTAATAATTTATTATTTTCATAGCTTGGATATTGGAAATGAAGGGGCGTATGCTAGATAATTATGGTGGATGCCGAATAGGAGTTAATAATCTATTATTGTGCCAAATTTTATATATTCCCATCATTTGTTGAAAAATTTTGATTCGAGATAGATGGGAAGTTGGCAAGACAAAAAAAGCAAAAGAGTGTTGAATAGAAGAAATCAGCCATGGAGGCATCATGAAGAGTGTAATTTATAGGTTTTATTGAGTTTTTGTAGGTATGAGCAGCTAAAAATTGAATATTTGAAGTTATTTCATCAATAATTTTCTCAGTTTTAAGATTTCAGAGCTTCAAATTGCAATGAAATTGAAACTATTTTGATTGTTGTCTTGATCCAATTGATGGTAATTGTGTGAGAAATTTTGCATTCATTGCATCTATATAACATGAGGCCTTGAGGTCCTCATATGACTATAA
The DNA here is from genome assembly GCA_007258455.2 of Sequoia sempervirens. Lineage (NCBI taxonomy): Eukaryota > Viridiplantae > Streptophyta > Pinopsida > Cupressales > Cupressaceae > Sequoia > Sequoia sempervirens. Next base: position 335,545 of record VDFB02141560.1, read on the forward strand.
TATTAAATTCTAATAAATAATTGGATGATTTAATTGAAAGGGTTTCATTTGAAGTTAGCTTGTGTAGCTAAGTTTGTTGTAATGGTTCAAAGATTAAGTTTTGAGGGGAAGTAACCTTCATATTATTTGATTTTTTTGTCATGAAGCTAAGTATATGGTTAGGGGAAGTCCCCTTGTATAAAATGGTATCAGGTAGGAGTTCTTGAGTGTAAAGATAGAGCATCGAACATGAGGCAATTTGAACCAACATGTGAGGTTGGATGAAATTTGAATGAGAACATGTTGGTTGTCCTCTAATAGAGATTAAGTTGGATAGAAGGTGTATGAACTTCCTCCACTAAGAGAAAGTGGGTAGAAGGATTTTTGAGAGGTGCATCTTCCAATATCTTTGTTGAGTAGAGGATAGTTTTATTTATGTGTGAGAGTGTTGTAGGGATGATACATATAATTATAGAGAGCATAGGATTTGAAGTTTTTTTAGTTGATGTTGTATCTATAGGTGTGTGTGTGTGTGTAGGCTATAAATTGTGAGTGTGAGGCAAGTTTTTGAAAAAATCTCAAAGAGGAAAAGTATGATATTTATCTTAGGAACTTGGGCTTTAGGAATTTTTGTGCTTGAGAGCAGAGAGAATATTACTGACTGTGCTTGATAATCAAATGCAAAAGACACTACAAGTTTTCAGAGAAAGTAAAATAGAGATGGAGAAGAAAAGAGAAAAGAAGAATAGGGGTAAGGGTGATTCTTATTATTTAAATAATCAAATTTTATTTTTTGTATGTGAATCAATGTGTGCAAGAAAATATGAAGAAGATAATGAGATTTCAAGCATGGAGGTGATGGTAACTAAAAATGCATATGAATATAAATGTATTACAATAGGATTTGATGTTGTAATAGAGATTTGTGAAGAAGCTTCAATACATGAGAAGGAAAATGAAAGTGTAGTGGTAGATTATTCTTTGGAGTACATGTTGGTGAATATGGATCAGAAAATTAAGGAAGAGAGCAAGGGTATGTTTGTAGATGTGATGCAACTAAGTGCAAAAGAAGCCCAGATAAATAAATTTATGAGAATGAAAAAGTGGAAAAAGAAGAGGTAATACAAGAGTTCTTTAATTTTCATGTTGTAAATGATGCTTATTTGAGTATAGGAATGAAGGTGAATAAGAAGAAAAGAAGTGTAGAAGAAGAAGTGGATGTGGAGAAGGTGTAAGAAAATTTGTATTTTCATATTTTAAGTTGTAATGCTAATTTGAGTGTAGGTGTAGTGGAGAATGGAAAAAAGGGGAGACTTTTGGTGGAGGAGGTCATCGAATGGTGGATTAATTTCCATAATAAGAGGAAGAGAGTTGGAGAGTGGTGAAATGAGGAGTTGCATTTGGAGGAGGATGAAGATTGTTCAAGCAAAGTGTTGGAAGAGGAGAAGGAAGAATAAAATTTCAAAGACACCTATTGTAGTAATGGAGTTTGTTGCATATTGTTTGCAACCTGGAAGGGTGATACTATCACCTAACTCTATTTTGTAAGCCAGTATCACAAAATTTTCTTACTCCAAGTGTCTAATACAAGAAAATATTGGGTGCAAGGGAAATCTTGCAAAAAAATTCTAGTGTTTTCTTCTTTATCTTAAATTTTGTTGTTATTAGGTCTGATGAATAAATTTATTATTTGGTTAAAAATTTTAATTTTATTGAAAGTAACCTAGAATCCATTTATTATTACCTTGTTGGAAAAAATTTAAATTTTATTATTTTATTTCCAAAAATAATTTTGGATTGTTGGAATTCTTGGGAAGTCTCCAAAAACTACTAAGCACCAATAGTATGTTGAAATACATTTTTTTTTTCATAACCTGGGCATTGGAAATGAAGGAGAATATACCAAATAATTGCAATGGATGCCATTGAAATTAAGTTACTCATCCATTATTGTGCCAAAATTTATATATTTCCATCATTTTTTGAGGAAAACTTGATAGGCGAAAGATGGGAATTTGATAGGATAAAAATAAGCAAAAGAGGAGTGTTGAATAGAAGCAATCAAACATGGAGAAATTATGAAGAGCATATGTTACATGTTTTATTGAGTTTTTATAGGTATAAGAATCTATAAATTGAATATTTGAAGTTATTTCATCAATAAGTGTATCAGTTTTGAGGTTTCGGAGTCTTGGATTGCAATGAAGCTGAAATTATTTTGGTATTGTTGTCTCAATCCAGTTGATGGTAATTGTATGGGATAATTTTTACCTCCATTTCATCTATAACATGACGCCTTGAGGTTCTCATATGATAGTAATTTCAATTTTTAAGTATTAATTAGTTAATTTAATGGAAAGGGTTCATAATTTGAAATTAGCTTATGTAGTTGAGTTTATTGTAATTGTTCAGAGATTAAGTTTTGAGGGGAAGTACACTTCATATTATTTGATTAATTTTATGTTGTGAATTTGATTATATGGTGAGGGGGAGTCCCCCTTGCATCATAAGACCATGCAAATATTTTCAAACATCTCAATTTATAAAAAAGAGGATGGAAAATTGAAGTGACTAATTATTCTTGAGTTTATAGGTAACTTCTTTACAAATATAGTGTCCTAAATGTTGTGGGTTAAATCTTTTCAATTTAGGTTTTTAAAAATAATCTAATGTTCATCGTAACAAAGGTAAGGTTTATAGAGAAAAATAAGAATTGAGTAAATTGGGATAAGTTTAGCTAATATTATCAACCACTTATTGTGGTATATGATGCCCCAAAATTATATTGGAAGAACATGTGAATGCTTTACTCTTGTAAATTTGCATATATGCCTAAAATGACATTAAAATTATATTCTATTTTTTATGTTTTAGAGCTTCGTAGCTTATATTCTTTAATGCCAATACTATATCCAATAAATATACATTTTATAGATTTAATTATCTAGCTTATTCCTTATGTCTTTAAGATTACACATATAATAATTACAACTAAAAACCCTTGAATGTTTGAGTGAGGGTTTCTTACCAATCCATGATTCATATGGATCTTTATCTAGAAATATTGAGATGAGTGAACTATTGATAAAATAGAAAGAATTTTTTATTGCTTCTACTCAAAATTTCCTATCTAAACCTACATAATTAAGCATGCTTAAACCCTTATCCATCATAGTTATATTCATTCTTTTAGCAACTTCAATATGTTGTGGTTTATAAGGAGTGTACTTCTACCTTTCTATTCCACATTGCTTGTAGAACTATTCAAATATATTTAAGCAATATTCTTCACCATTGTCATTTCTGAAAACCTTGATATTTTTTTGTTTGATTTTCTACCAGGGAGCCTTAAAAAAATTTAATTTATTGAAATATTTTAATTTATTTTATAGAAAATACACCCAATTATTCCTTAAGAAGACATTTATAAAAGTAAAATAGTACATATATTTTCCAAGTAATAGAACTTTTGCCAGTCCAAAACATCACTATACACTAAATATAAAATTCATTTTAATCTTGTAACACTACTAAGAAACTTTACATGACTTTTCTTTCTAAATACATAGTTCTCACAAAAATCAAAGTATAGAGGGAAATCATAAATTCCTTCAAATATAACTTTGGTTTTTAGATTTCAAAGACATTTCTCTCGAAAATTCCCTATCCATTGATTCCATGCCATTGTTTATTCTATAGGAAATCTAGGAGCTTGATCTACAATGTTATTTACTTAAATAACATGAGAGGTATTACATCAATGACTTACAATGCTTGCATCAAGTTTAAAGTAAGTTATTAAACGAGATCCTTTCACAAATACCATACCACCACACCTTTTTTTTATAGCTACCCTTATTGAATACCAACTGCATATCTATATCATTCATATTTCTTACCAAAAAAAAAAAATTCAAACCTAGAATGTGTAACTCACTAAGAAGGCTTTTAATTCTCCCATCTTTTAGTTTCAATTGTATTCTTCCTTTACCTTTAATCTTATATTTCAAATCATCTCCTAAGAATAATTTATCTCAATTGATTCATGGATATTCACTAAACCACCTCTTATGAGACATATGAAAAAGAGGCACCTAAATCTATCAATCATTTATCACATTCATCTAAGCTTATAGAAACCAGAAATATCTCCCTTGAATCTTTAGTTGAGGTCTTTGGTTTTATAGAAGAAGCTTATTTAGATGACTTTCACTTTTCAACATGTTTTGATCTACAATCCTTGTTATAATGCCCTAGTTTACTACAATTCTAGTTCTTTCTCTTAATTTTATTTGGAGATTTAGATTTACCTCTAGATTTTGATCTCTTGTCCCTAAATTTTCATCTTTAGAATTATTTTATTCCTTTCATGAGAATGACTTCTTACAACCAAGATATTCTTTGATCAAGGTAATCTTCTAAATGTTTTATTTTTATCTCTTCTAATAGCATGGATGGTACTATGTGCTCACTCTTTAATTTAGAAGTAGCACTAGTGATTACCATTACTAAACTTTCTTTAGAGTCAATAAAAAATTAAAAAAATTAGCATTTCAATAGTTAATAACTTACCACAATATTGAAGGCATTTAAATGTTTAGTCAAGGAGTCACCATCATTCATCTTCAATGAATATGAATTATTTTGAAGAAAAAATTTGTATGCTAGATCTTTTCTTGATACACAATACCCAATTTATTTCACAACTCTTTTGGTGTGGATTTTATTTATACATTTAGTAAAGTTGAATCTGAAAAATGCAATATGATTGAACTCCTTGCCTTCCTATCAAGAATCAACTAATCTCCATCCTTCATACTAGTTGGTTTTGTTGATGATACAATAATCCACTAATTTCAAGTAAAGAATTTAACACAATAAAAATTCACTATTGCAGAAATTCAACTGTTCTTCAATAGAATATAAATAGATCTCTCTTACTTCACCTTTAAAAATGAAAAATATACAACACTTATCTAACAATGACAAAAAAAAAAAAACAAGTAGAAACTTTAAGAGCTTAATACATTGAGGTTACTTTTGATATGGTCTCGTCTGATAATAAGCAACACTGAAATGATCGTGCAATGTGTGCTCCTACAGCTCTCCTCTCCATTCCACCAAGTCATTCAAGAATAAACAAACAAAAAAACATCTTATTATATTTTCCGGAGAAAATAAAGAACTCAATTGCTTCATCATAATGAACCGCTTCCAAGGAATCATGGTACAACGAAAATGAAGAGCACTCCTAAAAGGATAATCGAGGATCAAATCCAAGTGTGGTATGGCAGCAGAAGGTTTTCGAGTAGCAGTTATAGGGTACTTTGAAGTGTTGGCTCATGCTTATAAATCTAAAAGACCGTGGATCTTTAAAGACAATTTTTGGTCCAAGAAAGCTCACTCAGTGTTAAGCCAGCCAAGATTTACCAAAAATAAAACAACACAAAAAAAAACTTATGAAATTAAAAAGCCATCAATGACTCTTTGTACAAAACGAACTCTACAAACATAGACCTGGAAGAGCATCGCAGTCCATCTAGAAATAATTCCTTCAATCCTCTAAAAAAATATTTTGTTGATAAAACAATAGAAAAAATTGTCTTGTGAGGTTGAAAAGTGTATGGTAGAGGCCAGATTGAATATATCCCGTGGGTCTTCCTTCAAGTGGTTTAGAGTCTGCTTCGCTGATATGAACATACAAAGATTTTAGAAGGAATACAAAGCCGTGCATAAAAATTAAATAGTGACATGTTGTCCACAAAGGGCCTTAGAAAATTGCAAAAAAGCATGTTCTTCAGGAATTGATGACGTTGCATGTTATTAAGGAATTGATGAAAGCTGACATAAATTTGTAGAGCACAGATCAAGGAAAATTCCCAATGAAAGATTGTTGGGCATCTACGAGGGCACTCACTATTCTAGGTGATGTTTTTTATTAGGTAAAGAGGATTTTGAAAGGGTACAGAATTTTGTACAAAGGATAGAACATGAAGCACAATTACCCATTCTAAATGATATTAGTGACGAGAAACAGTTGGATGATTTGATGGATGATTGACATGGACAAAATAACAAAATCTTTACTACAAACCGATTTAAACATATACTGCAAGCTGGACAAGTAATGCTATTTACAAAAAAAAGATTTATCAGACCCTGGAAACCAGTTATGACGCATTTCCTAGATATTGCCTGCTTTTTAATCACAGTAATTTAAACATATACTGCAAGCTGGACAAGTAATGCTATTTACAAAAGAAAGATTTATCAGACCCTGGAAACCAGTTATGACGCATTTCCTAGATATTGCCTGCTTTTTAATCACAGTAAAACTCCAGGAAACAAATGGTTCTCTGTTGGCACTTTTTGAAGGAGGAAAGACAGAGACAAAACAGAGATAAAACAAGACAGGAGAACTCAAGTAATGCTATTTACAAAAAAAGATTTATCAGAAATGTTGAGAATCATGTCTCAACCTTGCAAGCCTTTTTTCAGAAATTCTAGAATTTGTTTGTGGTAGTTCTCCACATGTTTATGTGTTGGAAAAAGGTGTATGAGTTGTTAAAAATGTGCCTTGTCCCTATTAGAATATAGGAGGGTTGTTTTTAGAGTATAAACAACTCATTGTATGAATTTAATGGGGGTCTAAATTAGAGGACAAAATTATGGACGAAAATGCTATTTTAACTTGGTTGGTTTCCCATCTTGGAAGTTACAAGTGACAAGTGGGTAACATGTGGCATGGTTGTTTTGCCCATGGTTTTGTAAAACCACAAACGGTTTCCAAGTTGTAAATCACTATAAAAGGAGGGCTTGGGGAGGTGTTTGAATCATCGAGTTCAGTTTGCAAGACTGAGTGCTAGAAGGAGTCTCTCCAAGTCCGAGTTCGAGTTGTGGTGATGCGCTCCTGTAAGAACTTGCATTGCAAGTGTATTGTAATCTTTTTGATTTGATAATACATTGTGCGAGTTTTGGAGGGTGGGGTTTTTCTCCCATAAGGGTTTCCCCACGGTAATTACTGTGTTATGTGTTTATTATGATATTTCATTTATGCATGTTTATTTGTCCATTGGAATCTCTATAATAGTTAGTTGAATTTGCATAATCGTCCTCTCAAGATTAGCGTAGGAAGCAATTTTGCGCACCTTTGCTTCCTTACAACCCTCGAAGCCAGTTATGATGCATTTCCTAGATATTGCCTTTATTTTAATCACAGTAAAACTCCAGGAAACAAATGGTTCCCTGTTGGCACTTCTTGAAGGAGGAAGGATAGATAAAACAAGACAAGAGAACTCAGAAAATCTAAGAGTTGTTGAACACAGGTTCTTCCATTAAATTTATAGATAAACATGCATTGAATTTATTACAAACTGTAGCAAAGTTTTAGCTATGATATTTATTGTGGACAGGTGATTGTGAATGGCATGGGGTGACTGAAGATAGTTGTAGTTGGTATGAGATGGTTTGATCGGTAGGTCTATGCCGACAGTCATAATTAATTTACATATTCCAACATCTTTTCATAAATTAATTATGTCAATTATTTTTAGATATCCTCCATAATCTAGAAAAGATGGGTCATGGCCTCAAGCCTTGTTAGGTACCCATTTACAATCACTTATTCACTAATACAAAAGTGGCATTTATAATGATCAAATTTTGTCTTTGAAATTTCTTCTTTGCAAATTCCTTTATCAACTTGTTTGTCAATGGATCTTCTGATCTGCAATCTTTGAACTCAATTTTTTTCATTTCTAGAAAGTAATCTTCGTCATGCTACTGCACTTTACTAAAAGAATTTAATTCCATCATATTTTCAATTATGACAATTGATCTTGGTGTATTCATGCACCTTCACCTCCAGCTGATCTTCAGATCACTTGAAACTTAGATGTACCCTTTCTGCAAACTCATTAACTATAGTTTTCCAAATTTCATGATGTCTTTTAAGACAATATTTGTCACCCTTGTCAAGCCTTTAAAATTTATTGATTCCTCTTCAACACATGAATACTTATGCTTATGCAACTTTTTGAACATACTTATAATACTTTGTTAACTTGGTCCATAATTCCATCCACAATCCATTTTTGTACAACCTGTCATTGATTCCTTCCATTTTTTATTCCAACGTGTCTTTTCAAAATGGTTCTTCAAACCAAGAATGCTACACGGATGTAGATCCCAACACATTTATTTTTTGTCTTTCCCTATTACAATGGGAACACTGCATACATTGCATTCTTTGAACTTCTTTTCTTGAACCTGTGATATTTGTAACATCATTTTTATTTTTACTTGTAACATATCCAAGTCCTTCATACTTTGGCTTCACAATTCGCTCAATGGGCTCTTTGATTCTTTCTCATACTTTGCTAATCCTTTACCTTTATAACCCATTTTCTTCATAATTTTAATTTTCAAAACATCTTTTCTTATTCTCATCACATTTTACAAGATTTGTAGATTCAAAAACATTATCTTCATCCTTACATTTTTTTATCAAAAATAACTTTGGTTATATCACATAAATCAATTGATTGATCAAATGAACAACAAAAATATTCAATGTCACATGAAACATCACAAACTGATGACTTTAATTTCAAACACTCATTTTCCTTTTCCAACAACTTTAACTTTTCTTTCAGATCTTCATTTTTCTTTTTGATTTCATCAAACAACTTTAATTTTTTCTTCATTTTTCTTTTTGATTTCATCATACAACTTTAATTCTTTTTCTAATTCTTTATTGTTCTCTTTAACTTTCTCTAATTCTTTTTCAATATTATTAATTTTACATAAATATTTATTTCTTGTCTTTCCAATTTCTTTAAAATTTTCTATCAATTTTAAATTGCATTCCTCAACATTCATCAATTCTTCTTTTAAATTTTTTTCCCTTTTACCAATTTTTCCTATTGAAACAAAAGATTTGAACTTACTTGATTATACACTTGACTGTGATTCAGCTGCAATAGATTGTATCTCCTTCTTCCTTTGATGATTGATTTGATGGTTTCGTGCGTCTACACTCTCCTTTAGCTATAATTTGCTTGACCTTTACCTTCCTTTGGATATGATTTTCTCCTTGTTCAAAAGAACTTTCAAACTTTAAACTGCAATTTTCAACAATACATCACCTCTTGGTGATCTTCCTTATGATTTTCTCCTTGTTCAAAAGAACTTTCAAACTACAAACTGCAATTTTCAACAATACATCACCTCTTGGTGATCTTCCTTAATCTCCTCGGGACATTTCAAATTACAATTTATTCTAAATTTTCTACAACTTTACTTGGCTTCAAACAATACTTTTGTTCCAATCTTTAGTAATAAGAGATTCAAATTTGATTATGATTTGAACTACAATTTATTTTCTTTAAACATGACATGATCTTCCTTTTGACATCAACAATATTTATATATTGTGACTCTTTCATTTCAACATCTAAAAAGAAAACAAACAATTGTCTTCACCTCTTTAAAAGACATTTTCATCCAAACGTTACAACTTAAAAAAAAAATTCTGAAAAGAACAATAATTTTTATTGACAAACAACAATCACCTTTAATTGGCTACAACAACTTCCTCTTCGCCACAATCTCGTTTTGGACTGCACTTGGCTAAAGCTGACGACTTCTGGACATAGTTGCAGATCCCTTTGATCGGTTTCATATAATTTTTGTGGAAGCTTCAATAGATAACACTGTAATTTGCAAGCAACTACTGCGAACTACATGTCTTGAGCAAATCCTTCTTGATTCCTCCTTGTATGGCGGCCATGATCTTTTTGAACTGCAATCCTCCTGTGATTTGACTCCTTAAGACTAGCGACCTACCTTTCTATTGGTGACTTCCAAATCTTCCTTAAACTTTCTCTTATTGTTTTTGATATTAGGGATAAGACAGATTTTGAAGGGATCTGCAACCCTTTACAACCAAAAAAGCCAGACTGTCAAAAAGGACATCCTGCAACCACAAAAAAGCCAGCTCCCAAGCCAAGAACATCAAGTTTTACATTTTGACTTACTCTGGTGGGAACGAAGCGTCATTTCAAGATAAAGCCCGGATGCTTTTGATTTTTTACTCGTAACTATAATCTAGCCTTCTTCCACTTGTGCTACCTTAGCCTGCCAAGCCAGCACATCACTATCATGGGTTTGTTTGTTTGTAGCCCTGGGGGAAACAACATTATTCATATGTGCAGGCAGGGTCTTATCCGAAGAGCTACCCGAAATAGGAATCGAAGCCCCTCCACCAGAGAAGGCAGGAGGAGACCCAGACCTAACTTGAGAGGAAGGAGCGGCAACTGCATCTGAGAAACTCTTTTTTTGATCAGATTTCTTCTCTACCGTATAATGATGTTAAGAAGCACCATTCCACCAATTTGCCTTTTTTATTTTTTTCTCAAATCCGCAATGGGTATCAGCATGTCATGTTTTAAAGCATCTTCTACAACGAAAAGGTAATCCCTCATAATCCAGAGATTGAACCCAAATCCCCTTGGAGGACTCTAACGAAACCTCAACAGGCAATCCAATTGAAACATCAATTTCCACAAGTATTCGGGCAAAGGTGGAATGAAAGATATCAGAAGAAGCAGCATCAACATACAAAAAATCCCCAAGAGCTTCCCCAACCGATTTCAGAAGAGAATCATTCCAGAGGTGGAGGGGAAGATTGGGCAAGCGAACCCAGATAGGGATTTTACTAAAGGTTTCAGAAGCTGGATTAAAATTTGGGTGCCAGGGTTTGATCATCAGCAGATATTGATCCCCCCAGCTAAAAAAATGATCACATAAAATTGTTTTTCTATCCTGACTATTATCAAATTTAACAACAAAGAATCCCTTGGCCAAAGGGAAGATATGGATTTTACCAAACAAAAGAGGTTCCCACTCCTTGGAAATCCAAGAGTGCAGTTGAGGAAGGCTTGGCCAGAAGCCCCGAAATCTATAGATGATCCCACTCTCAGAAAGCTCTGCTTCATCATCATTTATTTCTTCTATTACTTCGTCCCTTAGCTTCACAGAAATGGCATTTCTCATAGGGATAAAACTCCGTCCCTGCTTGAAGTTCAGTTTGGCCCCCATGGCCAAGCCAAAACGCCCAGGGATCCCAGCGCTCGCTCCAGTCGTTCTGGCCACCGTCGCAGCACCATCGCCCATATTCACCATTCTGGCCGCGTCCAACCCTGACCCACGCCCAGTCATAGCATCTCCATTAGTTTTTGAAGCAGGGGCCACCCCGGGAGACACCAAAACAGGAGCCACCACAGGCGAAGCAACCCCTGCCGACTTAGGGTTTCCTCCATTCAACGTGCGCTCAGAAATTTCAAAAACTTTGCTCCCAGAAGATTGAATCTATAAAACTTTCTCTTATTGTTGACTAATGACAGATCTTTCCTTATTCTCCAATGAGCTGAAATCTCTCTCCTTTCAAAGAGGCGGCTTCACACTTCGCAGCAACAGCATCCTCTTGAAAAACAATAATCTCCTGATATCAGTGACCTCTTTTCTAATTGGTCCGATCTCCTGATCTTCCACCTTTCTACAACTCCTTCGATCTGAAAAAATTGTGGCTTACTCCAATTAACAGCCTCTATTACGTCAGTCTTCACATACAATCAAGCTTTTGAACAACAATCTTTTCTTTCATTCAAGATCCTTATAAAAACATAACTTTCCATATACACTATCGCGTTAGCAGCAACTTCGACTTTACATGGCGATTTCAATCCTTTTGGCACATGCAGCTCCATCGATCTCTGGCTTCTTTGACAGCCTCAAATCTCTTTTTTCAATTCTGCAGTCTGCGTTGACATGCTTGGCATCTCATTAGAAAAATTGCGAACTCTTGTGGCAGCGGCTTTACCAAACTGTGGCGACTAGACACTCATCTCATTCTATCTCTGCAGAACTTCCTTGGCTTCTGCAACTGCAGTTATAGTTGGCAACTTCAATGCTTAAAACATCAACACTCCATCAAATTCTTCTGCTCTCCGGGGTCTTCACCAATTTGAAGGAGGAAGGACAGAGACGAAGACAGCAGAACTCAGAAAATCTGAGCGCTACTGAACACAGGCTCTTCATTAAATTTATAGATAAACATGCATTAAATTTATTACAAATTGTAGCATAGACTTAGCTATGATATTTACTGTGGACAGGTGACGGTGAATGGCATGGAGCGGCTGAAGACAGCTGTGGTCGGTGTGAGGTGGCTTTGTCGTGGGCAGGTCTGTGCCGACAGCCATAATTAATTTACATATTCCAACACCTTTCTTGTATATGTGATTCAAAACTTTAGAAATTACAACTCTTACTTTGTGCACGCCCCATCCATTGATTGTCTGTTTCCAAACAAAGTGAAGCCCTGTCCCTTTTGCCTTCTATCAAAACTCTAATTGTGGGTAATTCAAAGTACCAGAACTCAAATCTCTTGTACATCATCAAAAGGATTCTTCTCTGTCAACTCATACAAGAAGCTCAAGTTCAAGCAACTCAAATAATTATAGGAACAACTTATCAACCACAACGTAACCGATTCATTCCCATGTTTGATTCAACAGTCACATTTGATTCACACTTGATTCTCTGTGAACAAATAAATTCATTTAATTAGTACCACCACGGGACAATCCCATTTGATTCACACTTGGCTAAAATTCAGAATTTCATTTACAGACAATTTTTCCAATTGTGCACAATTTATACCATGCCTCGTGTAAGTAAATCATCATAATTGTCAGAGCAAATCTTTTCAATTGTGCACAATTGATGCGATGCCTTGTGTCAGCAATCATCTTAATTATTACAGCCAATAAAATAAAGTTTCATGGATAACAACAGGGATAGGAGCATCAGCATACCCAAAGAATATGTGGCAATCCAAAGCTGTGATTCAGACTGTTGACACAAATCTCTCCATTATTTGGAGTATCAGGATGAAATATTTCGTCACAAAATGACCTGCAGTAAAAGCAAACTATCAAATAATTAAAAACATGAACACACCCTCCCAAAACTTACCCGCTTAGTGCATCCATGGACCAGAAGGTCGTGGACATGAAATTAAGAAGAATTAACAAAGGAATGTCCACATCTAAAAAGTTGAGTTATAGTTCTTGAAGTATATTAATACCAACTTATAGAACTAATATTTATAAGTAATGGAAATCAGCAAATCAAATTTTGTTGAGAGTTCGGAGATTAAGAATTAACAAAGGAATGTTCACATTTGAAAAGTTGAATAATATTTCTTGAAGTATAATCAAAACTTAGAGAATTAATATTTATAAATAATGGAAATCAGCAACAAAAGAAATTCAATAGTTAAGATTAAGTTTTATATGGAATACGTCATATTTATATGGAGTGTTAGCTGTAAGATAAAAGAAATTAAGTGATGTTCATAGTAATTTATTGTTTTATAATATTAATAAGAAGACAGAAATTAAATTATGATGAGATCATCTTGTAAGAGTAATTTATCAAGGATATATAAATTTAAAATTTATATTAAATTTAACAAATATTAAATCACAATATATTTAGTTCATTTTTATTTTTTTTTAAATTATCATTGTTCACAATTACTTTAATGTCTATTAGTGGTGCTTCATCAAAGATCTTTATCTCTCTTAAAAGTTCCTTTATTACTTTGGGTGGACAATTCTCTTTTTTAGCCCATCATAAAATATCACAAGTCAAAATTTATTCTAAAACACAAGGCTTGAAAAAATCAAAACAAGACATACAAATTCTCATTTAACCTAGTAAATGGTACCATTAAAAGACTTAAAGTAAAAAGAGAAAATCAACATTCATATATTCGAACTTTAGGGAAAACATCTTATACCTTGATGAAATGGATGAAGAGACTTGGGAAGTTCTTTTGATATGAAAGAAGTCATTAATTTTAGTTTGCACAAGAAGAAACTCTAAACAATAGAATCCAATTAGTCTTTCACGCTTTCCAATGACAAACCAATAGAATATAGAGAAATAAAAAACTAACAAAATTGAAATGGATATTGAATAAGAGCCTACCTTTGATTAAAGAGCTCTCACAAGAAAAATTAAACTAATTTTTTATAGGGACCCAAACCACAATAGGGCAAAGGTAGTACATGTCATACCCTCTATCACATTTATCACATAGATGCATTTCAGATCTCTATCACCATGCCCACATTCTTCAAATAATACATCACTGGAAGAGTAAGGGTTGCGAATCTATGTATTCCTTCTCGTATTCTTATTAATACTCTCTTCTATTGACACCACTACTACAATTGTTAATATTTTACTTTGATCAATATAAAGGCGTTTAGACATTAATAAGCATATAGCTCATGAAAAGATGATAAATTGGATTTTAAAAAATTCCTATCTTTTGCATGCATATGATAATACAACATAGCAAGCCAAAATAAAATTATTTTTTGAGTATTAAAAATTAGACAACTTTAGTTGACCAAGTTTGTAGTGTTGTAAGGAAAGCTATCATATAATCCTCTATTGGCAAAACAAAATATTAGTGAAAGCACCTAAAGGTATTAATGGATGGCTGATTAACACAAATATAAATAGTCTTATTAGCCAAGCACCACACATTTATGTCTTTTGTAAAATTATATTTGTATATTGCTAGCTAATATGATTATTTGCATATTTGTTCATTGAACATGTAATGGCACCTTTAAACACTTTTACTAGTTTGTATCAATCTCATGGATACAATAATTTGAGATATTTTGAGGAATAAATTTAAAAAAAGTGACTTTCAATACATCACAATTTATCAATATGCATAATTATTTCTAAAGATTCTAAAAATTGATATAATAAATCTCAAATACATTTTTTTATTTTTTATTTAGGTTTTCTATTCAACAATATATCTGTATTCTCACTAGGCTATCAAAATTGATGTGACGCATTCTTCTATGCCATAGCCAACTCTCATTGATCTGAATCATGAAACAATAACCATCAACACCTTTGAGCTGATAAACATTTCCATCTATTCTTCTTCCAGCAGTAACCACTATTCTAAAGCCTTTTTTGATCTCACAGCCATCATCCTGAAACATATTATTGTATTTTTGCTACACATTTGGCCAACACTAAAGTGGTTATCTCTTAAACCCTTAACATAAAGAACATCATCAGTATTATGCTTGCCATCAAAACTAGTTGAAATTTTTTCACAAATCTTAGCAAATGTATAATCACCAAACCTAACTAGTCCTCCTTCATATTTTTCAAGTTAAACAAAGTTACTCTTGTCACTAATCATATGATTAGAGAATCCATTGTCAATGATCTAGTAGTTTGTCTCCTCTCTGGCATGAAGAGAAGACACCAAAGTGCCTTCAGTATTAGCACTTTCTTCCGGAGCACTTTCCTTCACAAATCTCTTAGAGTTAGCAGAATTTTTTTCATCTTTTAAAGCCATGAACAAGCATTCACCATCCTCATCATCCCCCTAATCAAATTCATCATCAAATATATTGGAATCTTCTCTAACATAATAAATTTTCTTAATCATCTTACCTTTGTTCTCCTTATTTTTGTCATTAAAAGCTATGTTTGGACACCTTGAAGCATAATGACCTATCTTTCCACAATTGAAACATTTGAAAGGAAACTTGCCTCTGTACTTTCCAATACCCTTTTTCATTCTTCTCACAAAGTTAGCTTCCACATCATCAAGATCCTCCTGATCTGATATCTCAGTCTTCTCTGATTTGTCAGCCTTAAAAGCAGTCTTAACTTTTGCATTTCTTGGACCAAATTCTCTCATTTCAAAAGCAATTAAAGAACCATACAGTTAATTTGAGAAATATTTGTTCAAATCTTGAAATTCCTCAATAGAAAAAAATTTATGACTATAAGATTTAGGAAAAGTTTTGAGTGCCTTCTTTACCACTTCTTCTTTCAGTTCTCCACCAAGGCCTCTAATGGAGTTGATGACTTCATCCACCTTCTACATGTAGCTTTTGATGTTTTCATCTTCAGACATCCACAAGGTCTCAAACATAATATTAAGGTTTTGCATCTTATCTTGTTTGACCTTGTCATCTCCTTCATAAAGGCTTTCTAACTTTACCCAAATTAGCAGTTTTCAAATTCATAACTTTCACTAATTCAAAATTAGCAAGAGGTCGCTTAAGAGAGTATACCTTGCTTTACCATTTTTTTCATAAACCTTGTTCTCATCATCAGTGCTCAGACCATTTACAAGTATAGTATATCCAATCTCAATAGACTTCTAGATTTCAAATCCAAGAGAAACCAAAAAACTTCCATCCTTGTCTTCCAGAATGCATAATCTGATCTATCAAATAGAGGAACATTTTTCTTGTGTGTCATCTTAGATCTACCTCAAGCGGTTAAGCTTTCTTCCAAGGAACCTTGCTCTTATACCAATTGTTGAATGCACAAGAAAACTGAGAGGGGGGTGAATTAGTTGTATCTTAAAACTTCAAAACCCTCACAAACATTTAAATCAACTTTAATTCAATCAACCCTTAATTTGTTAGAATGATTTATCATGAAAGCAGATAAAAAAAAAATAGAACCAAATCAACACCATGCACAAAGAAACACTAGATTTATATGGAAAACCCAAGAAGGGAGAAACCATGGTGAGGATTAGCTCTGAGATGTCCTTAGAAAAATTTGACTTTATTTTCACCTTTTATGCCTTGGACATTTCATCAAACAATTGTTTTGAATGTTGCCTTTGGTCTGATATAATTTTTTGTATAAGTTTTCTCATGAAATGAAGTGTTGAAATGCAAATAGAACTTGTCTAAACTATAAGAAACATGACCATTTACATCTAAGATGAAGTGAAGATTGTTTCTTGGTATTTTTGATGAAATATTTGAATGACTCTACAAGCAAATGACTAGTTACAGCAAGATGACATTTCATCATACAATTTGCAGCCAACTCCTTATAACTCTAAATTAATATTGTAAATATATGAAAGTGATTACAAGTTGTTCATGAAATGCAATCAGACCTTCTACATATGGATTTCTACTTACTACTTCAATATGTTATGACTGAAACTAAGTTCCCAACTGTTGTGACTAAAAATGGCATTGCATATGCAATTATATTGCACTCTATATGACTGAAATTACATTGATAAATTGTTGATTACATCAGCCAATGACTTCTATGTGAAAATATGATATTATATGCAATGCAACATTGAAAATATGGAACCTGATTTATGAAGCAACCTCCTCAAAATAAGTTGATTCTCTTTGATGAAGATGATAATGCCTTCAAAAATGATGCACCAACATTCCTTGACTCCACTCGAAAACCCAAGAAGGGAGAAACCATGGTGAGGATTAGCTCTGAGATGTCCCTGGAAAAATATGACTTTGTTTTCACCTTTTATGCCTTGGACATTTCGTCAAACAGTTGTCTTGAATGTTGCCTTTGGTCTGATATAATTTTCTGTATATGTTTGCTCGTGAAATGAAGTGTTGAAATGCAAATATAACTTGTCTAAACTATAAGAAACATGACCATTTACATCTAAGATGAAGTGCAGATTGTTTTTTGGTATTTTTGATGCAATATTTGAATGACTCTACAAGCAAATGACTAGTTACAGCAAGATGACATTTCGTCATACAATTTTCAGCCAACTCCTTATAACTCCAAATTAATATTGTAAATATATGAAAGTGATTACAAGCTATTCATGAATTGCAATCAGACCTTCTACATATGGATTTCTACTTAATACTTCAATATGTTATGACTGAAACTAAGTGCCCAACTATTGTGACTAAAAATGGCATTGCATATACAATTATATTGCACTCTATATGACTGAAATTACATTGATAAATTGTTGATTACATCAGCCAATTACTTCTATGTGAAAATATGATATTATATGCAATGCAACATTGAAAATATGGAACCTGATTTCTGAAGCAGCCTCCTCAAAATAAGTCGATTCTATTTGATGAAGATGCCAATTCCTTCAAAAATGATGTGCCTACATTCCTTGACTCCACTTGACCCCTGAAGAATTTTATCTGAATTTTATTTGAGCTCTCTAGATCAAAATCGTGCCTCCTCTAGTAGTGCCTAGCCATGAAGAAATATGCTAACATCATAATCAAAAATATATTCATCATTCATCCCACCTCTCCTTATGCAAAATCGTCCTCCATAGCATGAATTTGAGTAACTCCTTGGACTGAAAAGCAAACTCCAAATATCTGCAATGAACTCCTTTAAAATCAATTTTCTTCAAGGAAAAAGTCATCCTTCTCAAGACTGAAAATGCTTCAACACAAACCAATTTCTTCTCCAACATCAAAATTTGGCCAATGGCCACTAAATTTTGGGCACAATGTGAAAGACTAAATATCTCTCACCCAAACCAGTTAGGTTGGTGTTACACAACTGAAACCAGCATATAAAAGGATTCAAACCCTCAAGCCATGTCAAGCATCAAGCTCTCCAATAATAAGAAATTGTTTTCAACTCAAGATGTGCTCAAATGCCTCCCAAAATTTCCTTATAAATAAATCTAATCAAGTCTCCAAGCAGCTTCTAGAATAAAATATTATTTTATTTCATTGACTTTTTGGTATTATTTTATTTTTAGTCACTTAAATATTAAATTAAATATAAGGTCATCTCTTAATATTTATTTATGTAATAACCTTATAAATAAATAATTTAATAAATTCTTCTTATTGCTCCAAATTGGGGACATGACAAGCTCACAATATAAAGTAATATCAACACTGATTACAAAGGGCTCATTGCTGGAGGGCTCACTACCCAGAAGAAGGAGAGGCTCATTGCCAGAATATAAAAGAAGATAGAGAAGATTGTTATAATAAGAAATTCATCTCAATGCAACAAAAAATTCCACCATAGCATCGCTTACACCTTCACAACATTACTAAAGATTGTAGAAACATTCTGCTCATTGCATCCAGTAATTGAACACATGAAAGCTCGCACTGCACTTCACAAATTTGCACCTCAAAACTCTATAATTCACATCACACTCATCTATCTTATCATCCCTCAACAACTCAACACATATTTATACCATCTTCAACCTTGAAAACATTCTCCAAGGTCAACTATGCACCTCAACTATACAAATTTAAATTAGGTCGGCACCAAAACATTCCCACAGTGGAAAAGAAAGAAGATAGACCACAACACACCTTAACTCAGAGCTAAATCCACTCATAAACGCCATGCCAAACTCTCACAAACACCAAAGCAACTCCACAATTAGTGTAAACACCCAAGGTTGGTTGAACCCGTGTAAACACCATTAACATTTAAGTACACTCTTCCTCAAATTCAAAGATAACTCATAGGCCACACACCATGCTTGAAAGTTGTAATGTCCCCATTTTGCAAGCATCAGAGTTTGGTGGATTTAGCCTATTCTTGATCCTTATAGGCTAATAGAACTACAAAGAGGGTCCCTTGTGGGCGTTACTCAAGGATTAGAGACATTACTCTTAAGCAAAATTTAGGTTTTGGCCTTTGCACAAGTTATTTGACTCATATTGGCACACTTACTATTTATAGTAAGTTACTATTTTGGGAGAGTCAAGGTTCCTATTAATAGAAAGACACCTGAGCAGAGCATATTGGCAGTGTCAGCCATGATTGGGCCTTTGAAGCTATTTCTAGACTCAGTTTCACATACTTACTATTTATAGTAAGTCACTATTCAGGGTTTCTATTTTTAGACAGGCATCCGATCACATGGAGAACAGGGAGAGTCGACTCCTGGCTTAGACAGCTTATCAATCAGACAAGTACATGAAGAGATATTATAGTTTAAGTGACTTAAGTGATTTATTTAATATTTTAATATTATTATAAAGTTATAAAGTAACTTTATAATAATAAAGTCACTTTAACATAATAAAGTGCGTTAAGTGAATAATTTAATGTGGGAATAAATCTTCTATCCCACATTGGCCAGGAAGGTGTTTGAGCTCTCCTAAGGAAAGAATAAAAAGAGAGGTGAGAGCTCATTCTCAGCATCCAGTTGATGAATATTATTTTGATTGATTTTATTGTGGAGCCTAGGTATTTTGCAGAACTTTCTTCTTTGATCATAGGAAACGAAAACTTCCTATTGATAGCATAATTGAGGGAGTGAAAGATCTCTTGAAGGGTTGCAATTAACGAGAGGATAATTCAGTCCTTTCAATTGTGCTTTATCGGAGAAGAATCATAGATTTTTTTACAAGAGTTTACATTGCAAATCAGAAGTTAATGCACTGCTGCTACAGTGGCATGAACAATGTCGCACTACAATGTTGGGCATTCATTATTGCGGATTCTGAGCATTTTTTGGGTTCACAGTGGTCTATGGAGCTACGCATAGCCTTTAAAAAGTGAATCAATTGCAAAGGAGGCATCTTGAGTTGTTGTTCATACATCCTCAACAGTCTTGATTCCATTTCATGCATTTTCACTTTATTTTGATCTGTCATATCAGCTAGTTCAACCAACCTATTGAAGATATCATTTCCATTCAATACATATTTAGTTGGGTTCAATTTGAGCAAGGGCTAGTAGTACTGCTTTCCTGAGGTCATATCATTCATGTTAAACTCTTGTGAAGGTGATTGGGGCTTTCACCTTTTTACATCATAAGTTTACAACTAAAATAGGGGTGGCTAGCCTAGAGGTGGAAAATAAATTCATGGAAACATCAATACACAATAATTTTACATTCTAATGGGGACGCTTGGCTTATGAGGGTCTGGTGATGATATTAGATGCTTGCTGAGACAAAAGAAGGTGGCGATTTATTTTATATCTGCATTCAATAAGTTGAAATAGGGATGGCTGAAGGAGAAGTTCGACTTGGGCTTGAAAGACTCACAACACATTGAATATTCATGGCTCCTTCATCTACAACTTCCAGCGCTATTATACATCAGGTTCCTTTGTAATTTGCATACATTTTAATGATCATATAGATACATATCTACCTCAAATCAGAAGAAATGAATTTATTGCTAAAGCAGCCATTAATTCCAAGTTTACATATTTCATGCTTTTTGTATTTGATTCATCATTTTATGATAGCATTTATTGTTGAATTCATCAACATCATTTAGCATAGTAATTAGAAGTCATTGCATAGATCATTTCATGACATTGGCAAGCTACTGTAGATGATGTTTGTAATTAGATTTGGGCATAGTAAAAGATTTACATTGTAAGCCAAGAGTCTTGGCATGATTACATTGTCACATATTTTGGAAATCGCATTTCAATAAAGGAGTCAAGATTTGGAGTCCCATATTCCATGTAATGATCATTTAAATAGTCCCTTAGTAGATTGTATTCCAATTGTTTGACATAATGTCAATTGGCTATAGGTGCACATTTTCACACTTAGAAGTCATTGATATGCATTGTAGATGATTTATAGAAGTCATCCATGCCTTTGGATGTTAATTTATGCATAGTAGTATTGAATTTCAAGCATTGGAAGCATTCCATTATCAATTTTCAAAGAACATATCAGACTGATAACTCAGACTAGCAAGCTAGATGTTTGCATTCGAATTGTTTGATGAAATTTCAAGGGAACAAAGAAGATTTTTTGAGTCAACTTAGGCTAGGCTCATCACAGTGGTATCAGAGCCTGAATCCTACCATCTTGTTGGGGTTTACTTAAAAAATCATTAAGCTCACATAGTTGATATTTGAGTGACCAGCACTAGTCAGTTTCCAGCCAGTTTCAGTATGGGTTGGTATAATATTGTAGGGAAATCCTAGGAAGAAATTGAAATGGATGCCATCAAGCTCAGGGAAAGTTATAAACATGAAGCCCCTCAGCTCCTTGAGGGATATTAGAGTATGTCTGAAGATTTCAAAGAACAATACTCACTTAATGATTAATTGACTTTTGTTGTCACCTCGCACCCAAAAAATATTGGATTGGTAGAGTATTTCAAGAAGATGTATAAGGAAAAAATTAATGAAGTTTCAGTTGAGTTCATTGTTGATGTTGTAGATAGAAATGACAACAATATTGATTTTTTTAATAGCAGCCAAACTATTGAGCATAATCATGATGTAGATGTGATTATACATGAGGAAAATGTTGTGGAAGGATCTACAAATGTTTGCACGCAAGTTGGAAGTGTCAAAGATGAGGAGTGTGCAGAGAATATTAGCTCTGATAATTCTGATTTTATGAACAATAGTCCATTACCTTCATAAAATCATGAGATGACAGATAAAGTACATGAAGATAATGGTGGAAGTTTGCATTCTATCTCTCTCCATAGAGAGAAGGGTGCAAGGAGAGAGAAGGAGGTTGTTCAGGAGGATTTTGATTCTACCCATTTCTTCTGGGATTGGGAGATGGTTGATTCAATTCAGCATGGAGTGGGTGTGCAGTTTGTGAATAATCCATTATGTGAGTCTGAGGAAGAAATGGTCTATGATAATCCACTCTTCGAGTTGGATGTTGATCTCCCTCCTAACACTAGTATTGATTTGAGCAATGATCACATTGTTTGGGATCTTTCCAGTGCATCGAGATTCCAAACAGGGCTCATGGAAGAGTTTTACAGTGTGTACACAATGAGGAGTGCTTACAATTTTGCCTTTAATCCATCTGTACATGATTCGTATTCAATGCACAATTCTTGTGTGCATGATGATTCTCTTTGCATAGTTAAGGGAAGCAAATCATTTATGTGCTCAGAGTTACCATCTTCAAGAGGTGAGACTAGAGGCTGCAAGTTCCCGACTAAGTTGTTTGCAGGGGATTACTTGCAAGATCATAGGTTGGATTACCATCATGCTAGTGTGTACCTAACAGAGTTTGATACTCCTAGGTTTCATCCAGAGGTTGTAGTGGTAGTGGGCATGATGGTTTGGTTAGTTATCACATCCATGGGAGTTTAGTGGGAGTTGTGGAGAGATATTATGTTACAGATGCTTCCAGATATTTTTATCTCTATATGGCGAATGGATGTGGGGTTTAATTTTTTTGGGATCTAGGTGGCAACAGGTTTTACACGGTGTATTGGATAGGTCCCATTGGTTTGCTTCACCACTCTTGGCATGGTGAACTTGAGATTAGAGTAGCATAGAGGAAGTCGGAGGGTATTAGGCATGGCAGACTTCCATTCTGGGTTTGGGATCCGGGGATACTTTGTGCAGCTATGTTTATGTTGGTGCTACAGGAATCAGTTAGAGATGTGTGGGACATTTCACAATTCTTTTGGTCCTTCCAAGGACTGGAGTTTCTTTGCAGTGAAGATTGCTTGGGGACAAGCAATTTCAGGGAGGGCGAATTGTAATGTCCCCATTTTGCGAGCATCAAAGTTTGGTGGATTTAGCCTATTCCTGACCCTTTTAGGCTAATATAACTAGATAGAGGGTCCCTTGTGTGTGTTACTCAGGGATTAGAGACATTACTCTTTAGCTAGATTCAGGTTTTGGCCTTTGCACAGGTTATTTGACTCAGATTGGCACACTTACTATTTATAGTAAGTTACTATTTTGGGAGAGTCAGGGTTCCTATTAATAGAAAGACACCTAAGCAGAGCATATTGGCAGTGTCAACCTTGATTGGGCCTTTTCAGTTGTTTCTAGACTCAACTTCACATAATTATTGTTTATAGTAGGTCATTGTTCAGGGTTTTTATTCTTAGACAGGCATCTGATCACATGGAGAATAGGGAGAGTCGACTCCTAGCTTAGACGACTTAGCAATCAGACACGTACATCAAGAGATATTATAGTTTAAGTGACTTAAATGATTTATTTAATATTTTAATATTATTATAAAGTTATAAAGTAACTAATAATAAAGTCACTTTAATATAATAAAGTGTGTTAAGTGAATAATTTAATGTGGGAATAAATCTTTTATCCCACATTGGCCAAGAAGGTGTTTGAGCTCTCCTAAGAAAAAGAATAAAAAGAGAGGTGAGAGCTCATTCTTAGCATCCAGTTGATGAATATTATTTTGATTAATTTTTATTGTGGAGCCTAGGGCTTTCACAGTTTTCTTCTTTGATCATAGGAAACGAAAACTTCTTATTGATAGCATAACTGAGGGAGTGAAAGATCTCTTGAAGGGTTGCAATTAAGGAGAGGATAATTTAGTCCTTTCAATTGTTTTTTATCAAAGAAGAATCATAGAAGTTTTTACAAGAGTTTACATTGCAAATCAGAAGTTAATGCACTGTTGCTACAGTGGCGTGAACAGTGTCGCGCTACAGTGTTGGGCATTCATTATTGTAGATTCTGAACATTTTTTGGGTTCACATTGGTCTATGGAGCTAGGAATAGCCTTTACAAAGTGAATCAACTACAAAGGAGGCATCTTGAGTTGTTCATACATTCTGGGCAGTCTTGATTCCATTTCATGCATTTTCACTTTATTTTGATCTGTCATATCAGCTAGTTTGACTAGCCTATTGAAGATATCATTTTCATTCAATACATCTTCAGCTGGGTTCAATTTGAGCAAGGCTTGGTAGTGCTAATTTCCTAACGTCATATCATTCATGTTAAACTCTTGTGAAGGCGATTGGGGATGTCACCTTTTTACATTAGAAGTTTATAGCTGAAACAGGGGTGGCTAGCCTAGAGGTGGAAAATAAATTCATGGCAATATCAATACACAACAATTTTACATTCTAATGGGGGTGCTTGGCTTATGAGGTTCTGGTGATGATATTAGATGCTTGCTAAGACAAAAGAAGGTGGCGGTTTATTTTATATCTGCATTCAATAAGCTGAAATAGGGACGAATGAAGGAGAAGTTTGACTTGGGCTTGAAAGACTCACAACACATTGAATATTCATGGCTCCTTCATCTACAACTTCCAGCACTATTATACATCAGGTTCCTTTGTAATTTGCATACGTTTTAATGATCATATAGATGCATATCTACCTCACATCAGAAGAAATGAATTTATTGTTGAAGCAGCCATTAATTCTAGGTTTTCATATTTGGTGCTTTTTGTATTTGATTCATCATTTTATGATAGCATTTCTTGCTGACTTCATCAGCATCATTTAGCATAGTAATTAGAATTCATTGCATAGATCATTTCATGACATTGGCAAGCTATTGTAGATGATGTTTGTAATTAGATTTGGGCATGGTAAAAGATTTACATTGTAAGCCAAGAGTCTTGGCATGATTACATTGTCACATATTTTGGAAATCGCATTTCAATAAAGGAGTCAAGATTTGGAGTCCCATATTCCATGTAATGATCATTTAAATAGTCCCTTAGTAGATTGCATGCCAATTGTTTAACAGTATGTCAATTGGCTATAGGTGCACATTTTCACACTTAGAAGTCATTGATATGCATTGTAGATGATTTATACAAGTCATTCATGCCTTTGGATGTTAATTTATGCATAGTAGTATTGAATTTCAAGCATTGGAAGCATTCAATAATCAATTTTCAAAGAACATATCAGACTAATAACTCAGACCAGCAAGTTGGAAGTTTGCATTCGAATTGTTTGATGAAGTTTCAAGGGAACAAAGAAGAGTTTTGGATTCAGCTTAGGCTAGGCTCATCACAAACATGATCTAGAATATTCCATAAACACCATGAATTCCAACAAATTCTTTTGCAACAACTTTAACCTAAAGAATGTACACAACCAATACACTCAATTAACCTTCCATACACTATTACTCAAGAAATTGACTTCTATATCACCAAACCTCAAACAAATTCAAATAAAGAAATATAAAAACATTATCAATATCCTTGCCTATCTACAAGACCTGAAACCACTCTATGGAGAAATACGAAGAAAAACATTTCTCCCAGACACTTCTACAATGCATAGTTCACACACTAGTGAACACAGCTTCCTCTACACAATGATCCATTACACAAAATTTTGGATGCAACACCTTTGAAAACCTCTAAGATCAACATATCCAAACCACCCAAGTAGATCCCCAACATAGAAGATATGCGGAGCGAAACTAGAATGCTACTTTGCAACATAGAACACCACTACAACACACTATTTCTTATTTTCATTTAGATTTTCTCAAAATAATTTGGAAACCAAGCACCATAGACACATCCTCAACATATTCAACACTTCATCATCACCACCAAGCCAACTACAACATAACAACTCAACCATACATCCACAAACAGAAGCTTATCAAAGCAACAGTAGAGGTTGACGCCAGTAGCTTACTAATGACAACATAATGCAACTAATCCAAGCATCATCAAAGACAACATCAACTTAGTACCAACTTCTCACAGCCTTGCAACAATCTCTTGCTCATACAGTTTACACCAATGACAACACCAAAGCTTGTTGACATTAATGACAACACCAACTACACATACTTGCAACATATTGTACAACCAAATACAATAATATAATTTTACACACATGATATTATAATGTTCAAACTAACAAACCATAACAAATATAATAATGCAATATTCCTAACACCCCCCATATTATATCATTATCCAAATGAGGATAGGTTGATAATAATACTTGATGAACATGTTCAGCAGTTCATCAAACAAAATATGAGTATAGGCATACACATCTACTCATGATAAAAAAAAATAGTGGAACTCATCTCACTATGCTTCTTTCGTAGGATTGACCTTACTAGAGTTTAATAAAGGATAAGGACAAACACATCTACTCATGGAACCAAGTATGGACTAACGCATCTTTCCAATGTCATATGGAAAGTTTGGATAGGAACAAACACATCTATCCAACTTCATGAATATAGGGAGACACGTCTTCTCACAACAATTATGATTGAGGAAAAACACATCAAATCATGACTACCAACTTTTATGATTGGGGAAAAAAACATCTAATCATGAATAACCAATACTTATAATCAAAGAAAAACACATCCAATCATGAACAACCAATAATTTTCATTGGGGAAAAACACATCCAATCACTATCATTCAATAATGTGATTAGGGACATACACATCCAATCACAAAATATAAAATTTGAGAACTAAGTTCTCATTACCATTTATGTATTCAAATCATTATAGATCACTACCACTATGATCACAAAATTGGTATGAGATGGTTATTTTTGTCACCTAGGAACTAATTTTAGTTTTAGTCATTCAACACAATTAGTTTTGTTACTAAAAAAATTACAACCCCATTGCTAGTGACTGATGAAAGGTTGTTGAATGTCCTCCAACCTCCTAGGTAAAACCACAAACCTATGTCAGACTTTCAACCAACTAAACAATTCTGAGTGGAATAGTTTCATTATAAACAATTTTGCACAAAATAGATTCACTTGAAACTACGTGGCAAATAAAGTTTCATGTGAAACCCTTTGGCCCAAAACAACAAAACAATTTTTTTTCTTTGTCAATTTAAAATCTAGCTCAACTTGTATGTATGTTTTTGACTAAAAGGGTTTTGATCGAAATGGTTTCAATCAAAATCCTTTCACCCAAAACTATCTTTGTGGCATCCTTGTTGGTAACCACCTCATCTTTTTTTAGAAATTTCTAAAACATTCCACTTGAACATGATATTTCTTCAGTTAGAATTATTTATTCAAAAAGCTAACAATACCCTTTTGTAGAGCTTGAAATCAAGAATCCAAAATTTTTTTATATATTTTGATTAGTTTTAATATTTTTTTTATTTTAAATAATGCAAATAGGTTGTTAAAATAAAAAATGAGGCCGATCAGAAATTCAAAAATATATGGTGCACTACAGGAGTGAATCCTCTCCAAAAGGGTATAATTTTTTTTTTAAATGATAAAAAATTAAACAATAATTGATTTCAAATGAAAACTATCAAATTTTGGTACGTTTGACTTTAATACGTTGTTACAAGGAAAATATACATCAAAAATTTTAATTTTTTCATGTCCTAAGTATTGAAATTATCTATTTGGGAAAAAAATAGGGGAAATTTTTTTAAAAAAATCTATTTTTTTCTTGACATCAACCCAACATCACTTTTTTTTTTTTAAATCAACAATTCAAAATCTTCTCTTAAATTTATAAAAAAATATTAAAACAATTTCTAAAAAGTTAAAAAATTACAAGAATAAACTTCATCAAGGGTTCTACATTTCATTAGTTTATATCATTTTGAAATTCAAAACATAAAGACCACTTTTATGTGGTCGAAGTTGAGAATTTTTGTTTGTGTTGGTCAATTCTTTTATAAAAGTGTGACATAGGTTTGTACTTTTACCATCTTATGCCATCATCCTCCATTAGGTTTGCTACTTAACTAGCAATTTTGACATTGAGACTCAGTTTTAGGATACCCCCCCTCAAGATGGATATCATGTACAAGTGATAGTGCATCTAGTTACAATTGAGGCAATTTTATTTTATTTATTTATTGATTAATGATTTTGATTCTATTGACAACATTTGATAATGGAAATTGACACAAATAATCACCCCTATGTTTATAAGGATAAAAAACCTAATTACCTAATTGAACCAATATTAAATTATTCTATTGATTCAATGAGACTTAATAATTATTTTCATGCACTTGACCAGATGACTTATAATAATAAAATTTGGACATATAATGCTTCCACCAAGTGACATATTGTGCTTTAACAAAGGCATGCTTATTACTACCTATGAGTTCAACTCACATTTTGATAAGCTTAGATGAACTTAATAATAAATAAAATTAGACTTCAACGTAAAATAAAATCTCTTTGTCATGGAGCTAATGCATCCCACTACTTTTGGAAGTTTGAACAAAGATACATACATGGATTTGAAAGTTCAATGCTCATTCCCAATTGATCAAATACACACATGTTTGATATAGAGAAGTTGTGATGAACACCCAATAGCTACTAGCATATCCAAAAAGCCATAGAAACTAATAACACATTGTTTATCTCATTTAAAAACATGAAATGTCTCTTTTCTTCTTGAAATAGCCTTCATGTTTCAAAAAAAAAAAACTTTTTGGGTTTTCTTCTCTTATTATTTAGCTTTCCAATGCAATTTGAATCATCAAGTAATGATAAATATACTCCAATTTTCATGAGTTTGTTCCAAACCTTTTTTTTTTTAAACAAATCCTCCTTGGATGCATCTATTCTTGTTGTTTCACCTTCAATGTTGCATCCAAGCTCACAACTATTATAAATTCTTAAAAAACTCTTAGCTATTATAGAGTCTCATCTACAGGGCAACAACATAGTGGAAATTCCCTCTTTCTTTTTTAAAGCCTCCATTACAATTTATAACCAACCTTGCTTCTGATACCATGAGATAAATTTGAGTAGAGACAAATAGAAGCCTAATTCTTTTATACACAAATGTTATCGTGCTTCTATTCATTTGCATAGGAAAGTTGCTCTAACAACTTGTAATATAATCCCCTACAACCAAATACACTAATATAATTTTGTACACATGATATTCTAATGTTCAAACTAACAAACCTAATCTAATGATGCAATAATCCTAACAATTAACACTAAAAATATAGAAGTATAACTAAAACTATTCACTATGACAAAGAAAATTATATTTATAATAAGAATTTAGAAAAAAATGATTCACAAAATTTTATTTTCATATAATTAAAAAATTTCATTAATGATTATCTTTTTATTTTCATCATTAAATTAAAATAGTTCTAAAATATAAAGAAAATCTTAATTGTAAAAATACTAAAACATTATATATTTGATCATGCATTAAATTATTTTATATACACAAAGACTAAATTGAACTCTTATTTGACTATTGTACACAATACATTCTAAGTAGAATCCTTCTAAACTAAAAAATTAAGAAACATGAAAGATGATTTTGTATTTTTATTTTGAGATTTTTTTCTTATTTTAAGTTCAATCTAAATGAACAAAACAGGTGATGCATCAATGTGGATGGTGGAGAAACCTTTAAATTTTTATCATGAAAGATTAATATTTTAAGGACAGCCCTCATTAAGGTGTAGATTCAATCCTAAAAGCTTCAAGTGTGTTCCATATAGCTAGAAAATCGTGTACACTTTACTATTTGACAAGAAATTTGCACAACTTTAAGCAACTCCATACTTTTTATTGATCAAAGAAAGTGTGAAGTTTACTAGATTTGAAATTTTCAGAATTGTAAGTATTCATTATGTTTGATCATGCAAGGATGGAAGAACCTTTTTGACCAACATTCTTGGTGAAAAAGTATATTATAAAGAGCAACAATAAAATTTATGTGGTATTCATAAATACAATACAGTTCTTGTTATATAATTTGGTTAGATGAAAAGATTCTTTTTATTTCATTTTCAAGACTAGAATTTGCTAATTATATAATGATATTTTTATATATAATCAAAATTTTAGAAAGATTAAATATAGAAATGGCAATAAAAAATCTACAAGGTAAGCACAATAAAATTGGAAATTATTAGCAAAATTAAATATTCGTGGGTCACAATTCTATAAATTACTCCTAAAAAAATTGAGAAGTGACTGTTAAAGAAAATAAGCTAAGAAGTGGTAAGCTAAGAAGTGGTATCATAGATGGGCTTCACGATCTATTTTCATGAAGGAGGGGCATATGCTGCTTAGATTTTTAGGAATATTTTAAAGTTCTTGGTCCCATGGATCTAATCTTGCAATTCTACTTAAAATTTTAAGCTCCAAAATGTAAGGAATGAACTATAGTGCTTTAATAATAAATAATTAATTAATTAAAATTCTCTCATTTTTATTTTCTAATAAAAATTTAAAATTTTAGATGAGAGACAAGTAGCATAAAAAACTCCTAAACTGTAGGGGCAATTTCTAGCCCCGCCCCAATTTCACCAGTTCAAATATTCATTTCTAAAAGGTAGGGGCTCCTATTTTTCTAGAAAAGATTCCAATTAATCCTATAGCACAATTTCTTTTTCCCATGGGACCTCCTGCTCCATGAAAATAGAAGTCCAAGGCCCCCCCCCATGGGACCATACAGTTAGAATATTTTCCTGAAAAATAGCACCCTCTACCTTTTAGATTTCAAATTTGAGCGAGTGAAATTGAGGTGGGGTTAGGGTGAGGTCCCATGGGGGGGCTTCAAGATCTATTTTGAAGGAGCAAGGGGTCCCATGAAGGAATAAAAGAAAATGCTACAGGACTAATTAGAATTTTTTCCTCAAAAATAGCAGACCCTACTTTTTAGTTCAAAAACTTAAGCGGGTGAAAAAGGGGTGGGGCTAGAAATTGCCCCACCAACCTAAGCTTTTTTTTGCCACTTGTCAATCATATACGGTTTTAAAATTCTCACTAATTTCTTTTATTATTTTATATTTATTTAAGTTGTTGAATTGAATATGCAAAATAATAAACTTCATGAGACCACAGCTTCCATAAATTTAGGAGCTTAAACTTTTAAGTTTAAACTGTAATACCGAATTCATGAGACCGCCCACTTTAAAATAATCCTAAAAATCTCAGCACCCGCTGAAATTAGGAAGCCCCTCTAGATCCCACCCTTAGAAATTGCCTCTACAACTTAAGAATTTTTTTTGCCACTTGTCTATCATCTAAAATTTTAAATTCCTATTGAAAAATAAAAATGAAAAAAAAATATATCTATTTATTAAGTATTATCAAAGCACTTTCCTTAAATTCCTAAAAAATCTCAATAACACCCACTGACATTTTTTAACAAGCCCCCCTCCTAAGACCTTACCCTAAGCAGCCACAAGTCCCCAGGTGACTACTTAGCTTATTTCCTTTAAAGTCACTGCTCAATATTTTTTTGGAGTAATTTGTGGAGCTGGTGGTCTCATGGATATTTAATATTACTGCTTATTTTTTAACAGTTTGTCTGTTTGTTGTAT
Organism: Sequoia sempervirens; assembly: GCA_007258455.2. Taxonomy (NCBI): domain Eukaryota; kingdom Viridiplantae; phylum Streptophyta; class Pinopsida; order Cupressales; family Cupressaceae; genus Sequoia; species Sequoia sempervirens. Next base: position 367,440 of record VDFB02141560.1, read on the forward strand.
GTTCATTTACATGAATGAACAATGAACAGTATTAATAATAATTTATGTAAAGAAAATTTAGAGAAAAAAATTGGAGGCAAATGAAAAGAAGGAAAGGAAATTTATGAAGTCACCAAACATTTTTCACAATAAGCGGTTGCTGCTTATTTTCAGCTCCCCGTATTTTTTTCACAGCTTATTTTTAATTCCTAAAAAATAAATAGCTGCACCACTAAAATAAGAAAAGATTATAAATTATCCTTTAAAAAAAAAAAATTTAAATTGAATTTTACTGTCCTCGGCTTATTCTGGTAAGAAAATAAAATCATAAACTTTCCTCATCTTATTCTGGCAAGAAAATAAAATCTATCTTTTTACAGTAAATTCATTATGAAATGCCTAGTTATGAATATTTCTTGATTAATTTATGTTTCAAACCTGAGAAGCACTGTGCCCATGGCCAGCTTTGGTCAGCTACCTCGCTAATGCAAACCAGTGCGATTTTATTCAGATTTATAGCTTCCACAACCAAATAAGAGGCTTGATCGATGAATGCTTTGTTGGAAGTGACACGGTTCTGAGAGGGGGGGTGAATCAGAACCTTACTGTTTTATTCAAAAATTCCTTACAAATTTTGCAATAAGAAACATATAACAGAATATCCACAATTTATGCAGGAGAAGTATAGTCATTCATCATGAGCATAAAGAAATGAAACTCACAACCATGAAGAAACACCAAATTTGTGCCGAGTGGAAAACCCTCCAAAATCTCATGATTTTGTCATAGGGAGAAAAACCACTCCATGAACCTGTAACTTCTATTCATTCCAATATTTTACAATTGGCAGTCAATACTGCTCAGAAAAACTCACAACTTATATACATATACAAACGTGCATATATCACTCGCACATGTACACAAGTTTATGATTTAAAACTTTCAGTCTCACTTATCCTCAGATACATATATATATATATATATATGTTTTTCACACACACACATATATGCATCTAAAGATTACAAGTGTATATATTAACTTCGAAACAGAACAGTTGCATATTTCTAACTGAACCAGTTAGAAACTGTTCAACAAACTTTCTCTTAAAGATGCTTCAAAAACAGTTTCAGATTTCGAATCTGTTTTAGATGAAACTGATAATCATTAAGCTTCAGATTACGAATCTGTTTTAAACAAAACTGATAATCATTAAGCTTCGATTGAGAGATATTCGAAGACAGTTTCCATAACGGCTTTATGCTTTGTAACTGACTGAAAACGTTTACATATTTCCTTTTGAAAACTGTATATAATACCCTGGGTAAAAACCCCAAAAAGATTATTCAAACTTCTAAAAACTGCATAACCATGTTCCGGGTTTGAGACCCTTTTTTAAGAATGTAAAACCTTCATACCTGTTATGCCCAAGATTCTGCCCAAAGAACCTCATACCTGAAACACAAGTCTCTGTTCGGCCTTAATACCTGAAACACAAGACTCTGTCCAGCCTTAGGAAGTTTCTTCCCTCTTTCATACGCCTCAGATCCTCATACATGAGAAAAAACAAACATATAAGCAACCTTTCATTCTTTCTGAGAAAGATAAGTGTAAAACCTGAATCTTTATTTGAAATAAAAAACAAACAATGAACCTGCATGAATCCATCAATCATCTTGCCTGTTTCGCACCAAAAATGTCTTGACTGAACCAATTACTTCCTGTTTTGATTTGCAGAAAGAATTCAACTTCCAGAAACAAAATGCAACAAAAACCGTTTGCCCAGAATAAACGATACCCACAACCTTAAACAAATTTAACCAAAATTTGGAGTCCGCCATGCAGAGTTAATACTTGGCGAAAGGACTGACAAAAAATCAATAATGCATTTAGACTTTGTCAGTTTACGGTGGTCACAAAAAACTGCCGACAACATCATTAAACCCTTTTCAATTTTTCACTTAAACAAATGCTATTGCATATATTCCATGCTACGTCCAAAAAGCCATTATACTTTTCATGCCACATCAAATGCCACATGTAACATTTTGCCAACAAAACAAATCTGCCACGTATTTGCCGGATGACAGATAAGTTAACAATCTCCCCCATTTTTGATGCAAAAATTTTTCACCATTTCATGAAATGAACTGAAATACCATGATGATTATAAACAAGATAATGAACTGAAATGCCAAGCAGATTTACCATGTTTTACCATGAAAACAAGTGCAACCAAATACAAGAACCAAACCTGAACAAACCAAAACTGCTGTGCCAAAGGATCAAAAACAAACTGAACCTGTATGAACCTGAACCTGTATGAACCTGTATAAACCTGTGCCAAATCAGAATCACAACTGAACTGTGCCATTCACAAAACTGAAAAATCAGAATCACAACTGAACTGTGCCATTCACAAAACTGAAATGAACTGTGCAAAACTGAACTGTGCCATTCACAAAACTGAAATGAACTGTGCAAATTACTCCCCCAAAATTTATGCATCAAAAATCTAACCATCTGCTTGAAATACTCTTCTGTGAAAGAAGCAGAAATCTAACACAGAATATGAAAAGTAAAAAACTTATTCCAGCATGGATTGAGAGAAGACTCCCAATCGAATTCTGAACTGTTCAAACAATTCTCTAGGAAGAGCTTTGGTAAAAATATCAGCAACTTGGAATTTAGAAGGTACATGAATAAGAATGACCTCATTTGATGACACATGTTCACGAATAAACTGCAACTTGATAGCAACATGCTTAGTTCTAGAATGCATAACAGGATTTTTAGAAATCTGAATAGCACTGGTATTGTCACAAAGGATTTTCAGAGGTTTTTGAACATGAATACCCAAATCTGAAAGCTGATAAGACATCCAAATTAACTGAGTACAACATGCTGTTGCAGCAATAATTTCAGACTCAGCAGTAGAAATAGTGACACATTCTTGTTTTTTACTGTGCCAAGCAACTAACCGATCACCTAAGAAAAATGCAGCACCACTAGTACTTCGTTGATCATCTTTACATCCACCCCAATCAGCATCTGTATAACCAATGAGAGCAAAATCATCATTTTTTGGATACCACAAACCATAATCCAAAGTACCTTGTAAATATTTAAAGATACGGTGAACAGCATTGAGATGAGATTGACGAGGAGCTGCTTGATATCTAGCAACTTGACATACAGAATGCATTATATCTGGTCTAGAAGCAGTAAGATATAAAAGACTTCCTATCATAGATCGATACTCTCTTTGATCAACAAGAGGAGATTCATCAATTTTCATCAACTTACATCCAGTTTCCATTGGTGTACCAACTGGATTACAAGTATCCATTTGAAACCTTTTAAGCATTTCCTTAGCATATTTCAGTTGAGAGATAAACAAACCATGTTCAAGCTGAGAGACTTGAATTCCCAAGAAAAATGTCAAAGGTCCTAACATAGACATTTCAAATTCTGACTCCATGATTCCTGAAAAAGTTTGTGCTAAATGATCATTAGTAGAACCAAAAATAATATCATCAACATATATTTCAACAGCCAATAAATTTTCATTGTCCATTTTTGTATACAAAGTGCTGTCCACATTTCCTTTAATGAATCCATTTGCAATTAGATGTTTATCTAATCTGGAATACCAAGCTCGAGGAGCTTGTTTTAAACCATATAAGGCCTTTTTGAGACGAAGAACATAATCAGGCTTGTCAGAAGATTTGAAACCTTCTGGCTGTTCCATATAAACTTCCTCCTCAAGATATCCATTTAGGAAAGCAGTTTTGACATCCATTTGGTAGACAGTGAAATTTTTATGAGTGGCATATGCAAGAAAGATTCTGATTGACTCCAACCTTGCAACTGGTGCAAAGGTTTCACCAAAATCAACTCCTTCTTGTTGTGCATATCCTTTGCAAACAAATCTGGCTTTATTTCTGATCACTACACCTTCCTCATTTAGTTTATTGCGGAATATCCATTTTCCACCAATAACATTTTTACCATCAGGTCTGGGAACAAGTTCCCAAGTCTTGTTTTTCTCTATCTGATTTATTTCATCTAGCATAGCATTTTGCCAACTAGGATTTGATAGAGCTTCTGTTACATTCTTTGGTTCAAAATCTGCTATCAAACAAAATTGTTCAGCAATATTTACTTGTTCTCCTATTTTGGCTTTTCTTCTAGTTAAAATTCCTTTATCAATATCACCAATAACTTGAGACTCAGGATGTCTCTTAGCTATTATTCTAGAAGATGTTTTTATCTTTGATCCATCACTAGTGATTTTAGAATTGGAACAATTTTCTGATTCTATTTTTTCTGCAAGTTCATCTTCATTATCAGTTTCAACTTTATCTTGTTCACAATTTTCATTATGAATACTTTCTGATTCTTGAAAAGATAAACTTTCATATTCTTCATTGCCATTACTGCATACAGATGTTTCATCAAACATAACATTTATTGCTTCTACAATTTTGTTCAGCCTTTTATTAAAGCATTTATATGCTTTGCTATGTGTAGAGTACCCAAGAAAAATCCCTTCATCAGATCTTGAGTTAAAGTTTTCTAGAGAGTCATCATTCTTTCTGATAAAACATTTGCAACCAAATATTTTAAAGTTCTTAACATTTGCTGTTTTCCCATACCATAATTCATATGGTGTATAAGCTGTCCTAATTCTGATTTGAGCTCTATTTAAAATATAGACAGCTGTATGAACAGCTTCTTTCCAGAATTTGTCAGGCAGCTTTGCTTCATTTAACATGGTCCTGGCCATTTCCTTGACAGTTCTATTTTTTCTCTCTACAACTCCATTTTGTTGTGGTGTCCTAGCAGTAGAGTATTGTCTTTTTATACCTCGTTTTTCACAATACTCAATAAATTCTTGAGAAGTAAACTCTCCTCCTCTATCTGATCTTAAGCATTTCAGTTTTAAATCAGTTTCTCTTTCCACCATCTTCCTGAAAATTTTGAAACGTTCAAAGGCTTCTGATTTATGTTTCAAAAATGTTACCCAAACCATTCTTGAATAATCATCTATAAACAGCATGAAATATTTTTCATCATTTAAAGAGGCAGTTTTGGTTGGACCACATAAATCAGTGTGTACTAGTTCAAGTGGTCTATTTGACAGATATTCTTTTGTTTTAAAAGAAACTCTTGTTTGCTTACCTTTTATACACTCTTCACAAACAGATGCAGGTTTAGTTATTTGTGGTAGTCCCCTGACCTTTTTGTTCTTGCTGATTCTAGCAAGATTATCAAAGTTCAAATGTCCCAGTCTTTTGTGCCATAGCCAATTTTCTTCTACTTGACTCATAAAGCAGGTATTGACCAATGATGTTTCTTGAATAGTAGAATCTATCAGATTATATAGATTACCATTTGTTCTTAACCCACTGGCAATGACTCTATCTTTCCCATTTTTAATATGACATTCTTTTGCATTGAAAGAGATAGAATATCCATTATCACATATCTGACTGACACTTAAAAGGTTATGTTTCAACCCTTCAACAAAGTACACATCATGTATTGGCGTATCATTATTTAAGATTATTGAGTCTTTTCCTGTTATATAAGCTCCTGAGTTATCACCAAAACGTACAAAACCTCCATCAAAGTTTTCTAAGGTTTTGAATTTGTTCTTACACCCAGTCATATGATGAGAACAGCCACTATCCAACACCCATGTTGCAGATTTTTGAGCAAATAAGACTGTTTCAACAATTAAGGACTTTTCATTTGTTTTTACTTGTTTCCATATTTGTTTAGGTCTCAGATTTAATTTACACTGATTTGCAAAGTGACCATAGTAAAAACATTTGAAGCACCTAATAACTTTTCTTTTGCCTTGACTAGTGCTATTTTTACAGAAGATTGCTTTGTGCCCAAAAATGTTACAGTTGAAACAATATCCATTGAAAAACAACTTTGTTTTCTGATTAGTAGATTCTTCAGATGAACATTGCAAGACATTCAGTTTTTTATCCTTTTCTTCAAGTAAGAGTTTTTGACTTTCTATAATTGAATTTGCCTTTATTAATTCATCTTGAAGTTTTTGATTTTCAGTCTCATGATTTGCAACTGATTTTTTTAACCTTTTAATTTCTTGCAGGGATTTTAGAAGTTCTTCTTCAAGATCTACTTCTATTTCTAAATCAGATGAGGATTCAGGCTCATTTGATTCAAATTTAGAAGTATGTACTATTTCAGCCATAAACAATTTTTCCCCTTCTTCATCTGCATCACTGGATTCCTCATTTGGATCTTCTTTTGAAAAAAGACTTTTCTTTTTGAAATCCTTAAACCTTTTATTCTGATTCCAAGGCTTCTTTCTAGAAAACTTCTCAGATTTCTCATCACAATCATCAAGTTCAATGTTTGGACATCTAGCAGCAAAATGTCCTAATTGACCACAACTGAAACATTTAGGTTTGCTTCTATATTTCTTTGCCATTCTTTTAACCAATAATGCTTCTAAAGCATCAGTTAGATCTGAATCACTCTCATCATTCTTTTCAACCTTAAAGGCTGATTCTTTTGATGAAGAACTAGCTTGATTGCCAATTCTCATTTCATATGCAGTTAGGGTTCCCTGAAGTTGATGTAAGGTCATTTTTGAAAAACTTTTCTTTTCTTCTAATGTAGAAATTTTTGTTTCAAATTTAGGTAGGACTGATCTAATAACCTTTGAAACAACATCATGTTCTTCTATGTCTTCACCTAGACCCTTCCTGGCATTCACAACTTCCTCAATTCTTAAGAAATATGTAGCAATGGTTTCATCCTCACTCATTTTCAGATTGTCAAACTGAGTTTTAAGAGTAATCAGTTTAGATTCTTTAACCTTGTCATCTCCTTGATAAATAGTTTCAAGTTTTACCCATATATCATTTGCAGATTTACAATAAATGACTTTGGCAAAGACATCTCTAGTAAGACCACAAAGAAGTGCATATCTAGCCTTCTTATCTAACTCAAATTTTAGTTTCTCATCAGCATCAGTAGGAACTGACGCTGGAACAGTGTATTTTGTTGTTACAACATCCCACATCCTTACATCTAGAGAATGTATAAATGCTTCCATTTTAACTTTCCAGAAAACATAATCATTTCCATCAAATAAAGGTGCCCTATTAAGGAAAGCTCCTTCAGAATGTGCCATAACTTCCAATAACCAGAGATCAATTCCTAAAGGGAATCCTACGCTCTGATACCACTTGTTGGAAGTGACACGGTTCTGAGAGGGGGGGTGAATCAGAACCTTACTGTTTTATTCAAAAATTCCTTACAAATTTTGCAATAAGAAACATATAACAGAATATCCACAATTTATGCAGGAGAAGTATAGTCATTCATCATGAGCATAAAGAAATGAAACTCACAACCATGAAGAAACACCAAATTTGTGCCGAGTGGAAAACCCTCCAAAATCTCATGATTTTTTCATAGGGAGAAAAACCACTCCATGAACCTGTAACTTCTATTCATTCCAATCTTTTACAATTGGCAGTCAATACTGCTCAGAAAAACTCACAACTTATATACATATACAAACGTGCATATATCACTCGCACATGTACACAAGTTTATGATTTAAAACTTTCAGTCTCACTTATCCTCAGATACATATATATATATATATATATATATATATATATATATATATATATATATATATATATATATATATATATATATATATATATATATATATATATATGTTTTTCACACACACACATATATGCATCTAAAGATTACAAGTGTATATATTAACTTCGAAACAGAACAGTTGCAAATTTCTAACTGAACCAGTTAGAAACTGTTCAACAAACTTTCTCTTAAAGATGCTTCAAAAACAGTTTCAGATTTCGAATCTGTTTTAGATGAAACTGATAATCATTAAGCTTCAGATTACGAATCTGTTTTAAACAAAACTGATAATCATTAAGCTTCGATTGAGAGATATTTGAAGACAATTTCCATAACGGCTTTATGCTTTGTAACTGACTGAAAACGTTTACATATTTCCTTTTGAAAACTGTATATAATACCCTGGGTAAAAACCCCAAAAAGATTATTCAAACTTCTAAAAACTGCATAACCATGTTCCGGGTTTGAGACCCTTTTTTAAGAATGTAAAACCTTCATACCTGTTATGCCCAAGATTCTGCCCAAAGAACCTCATACCTGAAACACAAGTCTCTGTTCGGCCTTAATACCTGAAACACAAGACTCTGTCCAGCCTTAGGAAGTTTCTTCCCTCTTTCATACGCCTCAGATCCTCATACATGAGCAAAAACAAACATATAAGCAACCTTTCATTCTTTCTGAGAAAGATAAGTGTAAAACCTGAATCTTTATTTGAAATAAAAAACAAACAATGAACCTGCATGAATCCATCAATCATCTTGCCTGTTTCGCACCAAAAATGTCTTGACTGAACCAATTACTTCCTGTTTGATTTGCAGAAAGAATTCAACTTCCAGAAACAAAACGCAACAAAAACCGTTTGCCCAGAATAAACGATACCCACAACCTTAAACAAATTTAACCAAAATTTGGAGTCCGCCATGCAGAGTTAATACTTGGCGAAAGGACTGACAAAAAATCAATAATGCATTTAGACTTTGTCAGTTTACGGTGGTCACAAAAAACTGCCGACAACATCATTAAACCCTTTTCAATTTTTCACTTAAACAAATGCTATTGCATATATTCCATGCTACGTCCAAAAAGCCATTATACTTTTCATGCCACATCAAATGCCACATGTAACATTTTGCCAACAAAACAAATCTGCCACGTATTTGCCGGATGACAGATAAGTTAACATGCTTCTACTCTGCTGAATTCCACCAGTGATTTGATAGAACTGTGAGACGAAAACGAATTGTTCTAGTGATGAGCTGGAAGATTACTTTTCCAAAAGCAAATACAGCGCTTTTTAGTGTAAAGCATCCCACGGGTGCGTACTCTAGGGCCACATATCCCATGGCTGCTGAGGATTTGAAGAGGGAATACACTGTCGTCCGCCGAGATTCTGCGCAAGGCGTAACCCGAAAGATGAGATTTCTTCTGATCCAACAGAATATTTGCGGCTGAAATATTTTGATGGACGTTTTCGCCGCAAGGGTTTCATACATGTTTTCGATTCCTGCAAAATCCGAAAACAACAAACAATTTAATTCCAAACATAATCTATAACCATAAATTTAATGGGGGAGAAAGCGGAAAAAGAAAATAAATTTTGACTAGACTAATCCATATGATCATGATCAAAGCATGCACCTGTTAAACAAAGGGCCTGGTCTCGGAACTGTGTTCTTCCAAATCGATCTCAGCAAGCAGAGCATCAGAATTCCGAAGGACTCAAGCTTTTCAGTAGTGTCAGCAATCTCCTTTCTGATAATAGGAAGAATCTAAATGTTGTTCTCTAAAGGAAGAGGCTTTAACCCTTGGTTTGTGGTTAACGCTGCTGAAAAACTTGGAGTCCCTCGGAACTCTGGTAATTTTCCTATACTGTGCTTAAAACTATAAAAATTCATGGCCTATTTACAATGACAATTTACGCTCCACATGAAGCTATAAAACCAATTTCCCAAACCCTTGATCCTCGCTCTGCACATACAGAAATAATTTCATAGGCCTTCTTGGGTTACAACTTCTTACATCATGGTATTTATAGCCATCACAATGAAAACCTACCATCGGATCAATTATCATTGTGAAGGTCGGATGCCCCCGAGCTTTCAATCATCATTAGCACTAGCACGTACTTCGTCATTTTCATAAGAACAATAAAATTAATTTTATATCAATGTGGTCCTAAGCTTTAATGGGTGGAGATAATTTTGAGCTGGCATGATGGCTAAGGCTCTTTATTTTATAATGGAAGGCACATCAAATTTAAACAAGCGGTTTGTAATGGTTTAAATGGTGAAGATGCTTGCTTTATATAAAGTTTAAAATATATTTTTTTTTGATTGAATGGGAAGGCAAATAGTGACTAGTTTATTCTCAAGGGTCATATTATTTTGTGTGATTTTTTTTTTTTATGTATATTGTCTTTCTAAATTATTTTATTTTTATTTCAAATATTTTAAAATTTTAAAATAATATTTTATTTGTTTAGTTTAATATTATATGTGTAATTTTAAATTATTTCAAGATTGAAAGTATTGTATTGATTTATATATCCAACTTCAAAATTAATTATGGTCCAAAATGAACTTAGTTCTAAATAATCATGTTATTTGCTAACTTCCATGTCAAAAGTCGAAATTGTGTGCTTAGAACATGCATAAAAGGGCATCACCCCTAGGTAATTTCAATCGTCCTTGAATCTCACAACTCCTTTGCATCTATTATCAAAAAGGATCTCTTAACAATCATACCTTAGTCAACACTTAGTATTTTGCATCAAACACCTTAGTTACATCAACAAATTTTAAAATCTTATTTATTACATCAAGTCACTCCAACACTCATTGCATTGTCTTAAGCATTTCCCATTATTGTATTACATCATTTTCAATCATTTGCACATTGATTACATGCGTCACCTGGGGTGTCATTTGAATTTCTACAAAAGCACTAAATCAATCAACAAGGCTTGATTAAGGAAAAGAAAGGAAGCTTGTTGAATTTTCATTCCTAGCATAGCAAGTCTCAACAATATTTTTAGCACAACCAAGTTTTCTATTTGTAAGTGCAAGTACAAGAAAACATTATTAGGCATATTGAAGTTTTAAAATTTAAGTTCAAAATTACAATTCCAAGTGCATGTGGTCACACATTAGGTTTAAGACCATGAAAATGATGGTCAACATTGCAGTTTAGGTTTGATCCAAGTTCATGCTTAATTTTAGATTACATAAAGTATTATTATTATAGCCTAATCATCCCATATCCAATCTCAAAATATAGGTACCAAACATCTATTACTATCAAATCAATCTCCTTTTCTTTAACACCAAGGTACACTACTATTGAATAGTTATTTTCTTTGTATTTTAGATCCACTCCAAGTATGCATTTGAGATTCAAATCCATTTATTTAGGCTATTCATTAAGTTGATTACTTAATTAATTTGTTAACCTATATTATTTGAAAAGAAACTATTTTACTTCTTTTCTTTTTAGTGAGCTTATTTGATCTTACACCTCTTAGGATTTTACCCCGAGGTTTTATCCTTCCACCCTAAATTTAAAATCTAACATTTTAAAATTTCTTTAATCTGTCATTTTAGATTTGATTTGCATATGAAGATAAATTTTTAACTAAATTATTTTCACAAACATTAAGGGATTATGTCATTCAAGGGTTTACTCTTTAGCTCATCAAACACCTTTAGGTTCTATTGATTGTTGCCCTAGGACTATCCACTATCATACTTAGTTATGATAGACATATAGGACTATTATCATTTCATTTGGAACCCTATTTTGAAATGAAAGAAGGTTCGAAAGTTGTCTTAAGGTTTATAGAAAATTACTAAAAGATGTAATGATGGATATCTTCACAAAAAGGAGATTTTTCAAGAGTTTATGGCTATCATAATCCAAATAACAGTCTACTCTCATGCTAGGAAATTCATAACAGCCCACAAGATCATAAAATCTCAATTCTAGTTTAGTCTCTTATGAGCCCTAATAGAAAAACTATCAAACTATGACAAAGTAGTTATTGGAGCTCATAGAACATAGGAATGTTCTATCTAGATTTACAAGTAGATATGGGGTCCCTCCATGTTAACCTCTCTCATTTTTTCAACTCAACATCATTTGAACATTCCAACAATGAATGCATATTCTTGCAAAAAGTGTCAATTGAGAGTAGTCCAAATATGGCAAGAAGAATATTTTGTGTTTCATGTGTCATGGATTAAAATTGACTACACCAACATGTTCAAATGGGTGGTTGAATGTTATGGAATGCCTATATTTTTTCCCCAAAACACCTAATCATTTCAAGCTATATTATTCCAACACAATCTCTTAAGAGCCCTAAGTGCAAAAAATTGTCAAACTATGAGGCACTGATTCATGGAATTTGTGGCACATTTGAATGTTTCATCTAAACCTACAACTTCATGCAAGGTCCTTCCATAATATAATCTCTCATTTTTTCTTATCTCCAAACCATTTGATTGTGGCGATGATGTATAAAAAGTTACAAAAGGTGCCATTTACATGTTTAGCCGAAACTTCTAAGAGCCATATTTTGTGTTTCGTATATTGTAAGGAAAAACCTCCTACACCAACATGTATAGGTGGGTGGGTGAATTCTAGGGAAGACCATTTTTTTCACTCCAACTGTCTTGATCATTTCAAGCTACATTATTTTGGCAGAGTCTCTTAAGAGTCATAAGTGTAAAAAACTACGAAAATATTATGGATTGATTCTCAAAATTCATGGAACATATGAATGGTTCGTCTAAACCTACAACTTTATGTAGGGTCCCTCCATAATAACCTCTATCAATTTTTATTATCTCTAAACCATGTGACTATAGCGATGATGTATTAAAATTTGCAAAAAGTGTCATTTACATTTAGCCAAAACTTATCGGGAGCCATATTTTGTGTTTTGTATATCATGAGGAAAAACCAACTATGCCAACATATCTGGGTGGGTGGGTGGGTTAACACTAGGGAAGGACTTTTTTTCCACCCCAAGTTCTCATTCATTCTAAGCTACATTATTTTGATATAGCCTCTTAAGAGCCTTAAGTGTAAAACACTACCAATCTATGATAGACTGATTCTCAAAATTTGTGGCACCTATGAATGTTCTATTTGAACCTATAGCTTCACATAGGGTCTGTCCAAAATAATGTCTCTCAATTTTTCTTATATCCAAACCATTTGACTATGGCAATAATATTTTAAAAGTTACAAAAAAATATCATTCATATTTAGCCAAAACTTGTCAGGAGCCATATTTTGCATTTTATATGTCATGAGGAAAATTTGACTATGCTAACACATTTGGGTGGGTGGGTGAACACTAAGGAAGGCCTTGTTTCACACCCCAACTATCTTGATCATTCCAAGCTACATCATTCTTGTGTCATCTTTTAAAATCCCTAAGTGCAAAAACCTATCAAACTATGATGGACCAATTCTTGAAATCCATGGAACATATGAATGTTCCATATGAACCTATAAATTCATGTAGGGCCCCTCCATAATAACATCTCTCACGTTTCTTATCTCCAAACTATTTGACCATGGCTTGATGAGAAATAAATAAGTTGAATACTATTTTTTGATAAATTCAATCTCTATCCAAATATGACTTCAATGGATGAGATTCAAGGCTTGAATTATAGCAACATGAAAATCTGAAACTTATATGTAAATATAAAAATTAAGTTTCCTTAATATGGAATTACCATGATTAGATCCATCTTCTTTATGATGCCAAAAATCAACCAACATAACATGTTTATAAACACTACCTTATGTGAACTTATAATAGCAATATATGAATAATAACATCACAATAATATAGCAGCAATGAGGCACAAATCAGCAACACAAGATAATCATATAACATAGGACTTACATGGAGAAACCCTTGTGTGAAAAATCTCCACCAAGAAGAGAGGCCAAGCATACATTATCTTCAAATAAATGAGATTACAATATAACTACTTTCATTCTCCTATTTTCCTTCACTATGGAAGCACTTGTGCACCTATGAACAACCTCCTTATGCCTCAACATGTCCTTGTTCTTGTAGAGTAACACTACATTCAACTACATTCCTCACATTTTCTACATCCAAGAGGCTAATTTTATAGATGTGTGAAGAGGTCTTAAGCCAAAAACAAGGCTTCCAAAGATGACCTCTTCAATACAAACAACGCAACCCTTGGAAATCCTCCACCAAATACGAAAGGACACCTAATTTTGGCTCCAATACTTTCCCTCCAACTTGGGCACCCAAACTTGGAAGATAAACATTACATTAAATGCAATAAATGATGGAAAACCAAGTGGAAAATATTCCCTCTTTCAAAGCACCCACTTGGAGAATCCCAATAGTCACTCATTTATCATTTTCCTTATTTTTTATTATCCCATTCTAGGAATCCACATGTGGGGAAATAATATTAAATATTTATGTCCACACCTCACCTTTATAGTTGCTAGTGGACCCATCACCCCTTATGAGTATATTACAAATAATGGTGAGAATTAATATTAAAAAATATTTTCACAATTTATGCCCTAAGTGCCTAGAGACACTTTCCAAGGATTTTGGAACCATGACATAGGATTTACAAGGTGCCATACAAGGTGGATGGTACCTTAATCCTAATATTATCCCACTTAACATCAACATTGTAAATACACCCATAGGAATCATAAATAAGGAAAAAGCATCCCATACCCAAACATGTACCATTTGAATCTTCACCATGCTCTCATGCTCCAATAAGATACCTATAAAAGCAACCATGATAACCACCATCGAGAAAAACACTCCTTACATACTCCACATGCCACCTATGGAAGAAAAAGGAACATGTCAAGGTGAAACATATCAATTGTCACTAAAACCTGCACCAGTCTTTACATGAACACAAGCATCAAATTCAAATGATAACAAAGGCTCTAAGTATTTGTCTTACTCATACCACCTAGAATAAAAACCACAAAAATTTGCAACTTATCCAAGCTAACCATACCTTAAGCCAAGGTATAACAAACATATATAGAACTTCATGCCATCAACATACCAACCCAAAATCCACAATCGAGTATTTGTATATCCATTCTCCTATCTCAATGCAATATACCAATGAACAAATGACAATAGAAAAGGCCAAATAAAAAGTTTACATTAACACTGAAATAATCTTGTGGATATAGACAGTGCACATCTTAGTCATCCCACTACAAGAAAATGGGTAGCTAATCCACAACCTTTATAAATTGTAGATCCAAATCCAATGAAACGTGTAAACTCATCATCACATCAGTAACCAACAAACCAAGATACCATAGAGGATAGCTAGACATATCCAAAAAACCCCACTATAGGAGTAATGTCAAATCTAAAAATAGATCATTGAAGCATATCAAGTCTACCTATCGTACTTCACATAGAGGATGTGGTTAATTCCTCTATTATATAGTGTTAAGGAAACATACAATGATATGTAAATCTTGCAAACAAATATGTTGCAATACCTCTCTCACCACTTGTCTCCATAGCTCTCCCAAGTTCTTCACACTCAACCATGTGAATACCAACATCTAGTGAGAATACCATGACCAAAGAGAGAACTTGCATATCAAACCATATCCTTGTTCCACACTAACATATACCAAGTTGTGTCATGTAAGATCTCCTTCACCATTCCCAAATTTAAAGGATATCAACATCTAACATTCAAATCAAATGAAAACATGGAAGCAATAGATGTAAACCTCTCATAACAAAGGTAGATCAAACCAACCAATCATTCCCACAACAAAGAGAATATACTCAAAGCCACAAACCATTTCTTGTACCTCTCCAAATTTCCTCAGAACTAGATCTATAGCTCAATACCAAAACAAGGAGAACAACAAAAAATCCATAAACCATGTATCTTCTTCTTAACAATTCTTTAAAATATTTATATTCAAGACAAACTTGTATGAGAAGACAATGTGCAAAATAAAGAATGCATCTGATAACCAGGTGAGCAATGCCTCTCAGATCATTCACCTATCGAGTAGACCAAGAGTGGGATATAAGATTGTCTTGTGAACACAACACCAAGCATTGACAATCTTTTCTTCAAGTCCATAATGGATTCACATCCATAACCAAGTGTAGGTTCCTCGATCTTTATATTGAAATCCTCATCAAAGAATAACCATCTCAATATATGATCCCATAAATAAGATATCTCTTAGCCTCACCCAAGTCTCTCTTGCCTCCATGAGTGTCCACCGATCAATCCATGCCAACTTCAAATGCAACCCTCCAAAATCATAAAGCTCCAAAAAAAATGATTGATACTTAAAACCAAAGAGAAAAAAACAATCTGACCATTGTCAAATTTCCAACTATAGAATCAGGAACATGTCATGACATCATGATCTAACATCCCCTCCTAAGATATCACATGAAAATAACTATCCATCATCAAATGATTAATCAACATCACTGCCAAAGCTCCCACTGAAGTGTGTAACCAAGCTCTCCAAGAATTGTGATAACCATCTTCTAACTGAAGATCCTCCATGGCCCCAATATAATCAAAGAACTAGACACCATGATCTCCCAAAAGGTGAAGTATAACCACAATCTCCAAACCAAGGAGATACAAGTTCTACACATCCTCTGTCAATAGAACCAAAGATGTCATTAAACTCTCATTGTAATCTAAAAGCATAATCTAAGAGCTCTTTATGGCACCAACAACCATTATAATTTAGACCATCCATATTCTAATCAAATATTATCCATGGCTCACTACACATTGTAACAACAATAACTTAGAACCAAAAACTTGAAACAAAGAAGATAGAACATATTATGGAACTACATAAATCTCCCACTAAAAGTAATATTGAGTTATACATGGCATCATGACCAATAGCATTTCCAACACTCTATTTAAAGTAAACAAAGCTTCTCATACAACATAAACTACTGCTAAAGATTCAAACGAACAACTATATCAAGTACTCCCAAAAACTATCTCTCACTACAATAAGCATACCAATGCAATAATGGTGACCAAGAATATGTCCTTCCAAATGGAGTACACATCAAGAAAATACAATATTGGCACATATACAACGTCTCAAAGGAGAAATACATAATCAATGCTCTAATCTCAAATCTAGCTAAAAAATAAATTCAACCCCACATTAGTATCATGTAAAACAAATATATTATGGTATAACATGTGGATTTCCAAGATCCAAACACCATAATCAATGCTAGACCTGATTTTCCAAACAAACACACATAAGAGTAACCATAGATCAATAAGAACCCTCCAAGAAGTCATGCAAACTTGTAACTATCTTCATCTAGAACACCCTGAATACAGTCTCATCACATATCTACATGCCACATATTTTATTTAACATGCAAAACCATCTCTATAAATCGGAAATACATTTAAACAACCAGACATTCACATCAAACATTTCATCTAAATAATGGAATAAGCACATACCTACAAACCCACAATTGAAAACAAGATAAATTGTAACCCAATAGGAAAACCAAGTTGTCTAGGGGCTTATAACATATTAAACATATCAGCTCCAAAACTCACAAAGAGGTTATTTTCTTATCTTCTAGTGCTTTCATGTAACCAAGGGCTAAAACCATGAATCCAACATAAGCACTCCATAATTTGTTAGTCCAAATCGAGGGTGTTTCCCCATGTGACTATGATGTCTCTACCCATCCAACATGAACACCTTCTTACTACACATGACCACAAGGTAAAGGAACAAAAGCACCAAATAAAATGATACACATATATTATCAAACAAGAGCTCCAAGTTACCAAAACATAACCAACTCCATAAAGATCCATAAACATGAGCTTATAATCCCCAACATAAATCACATTGGCAATATCTATGGCTTCTAATTTCATAAATCTGCAAAATAAAGTTAACTGAAAAAACATTCATTGCAGCTACACAATCCTTCCAACAACCTTCAATTCCTCTTAATAAATTCCCACAAGCTTGCAAGGTTAAGAAATAAAAAATAAGGAATACTCTGAACCTAGTTATCCTTCATCTTTGATACCAAATGATGAGAAATAAGCAGGTTCAATACTAATTGTTGAGAAATTCAATCTCTATCCATATATGACTTCAATGGATGATATTCAAGGCTTGGACTACAGCAACATGAAAATATGAAACTTATATGAAAATCTAAAAATCAAGTTTCCTTAATATAGAATTGTCATGATTAGATCCATCTTCTTTATGATGTCATAAATCAACCAATGTAATATGCTTATAAACACTACCTTATGTGAACTTATAACAACAATATATGAGGAATCACATCACAATAAGATAGAAAAAATGAGGCACAAATTAGCAACACAAGATCATCACAAAACATAGGATTTATGTGGAGAAACCATTATGGGAAAAAACTCCACCAAGAAGAGAGGCCAAGTATGAATTATCTTCAAATAAATGAGACTAAAATACAACTAATTCCATTCTCCTCTTTTCCTCCACCATGGCAGCACCTATGCACCTATGAACAACCCCCTTATACCTCAACCTATACTTTTTCCTGCAAAGTAATACTATATTCAATTGTTCCTCTCATTTTCTATATCCAAGAGGTTGATTTTCTAGATATGTGAATAGGTCTTAAGCCTAAAACAAGGCTTCCAAAGATGAATCGTCAATCCAAAAAAACCATCCCTTAGAAATACTTCACAAAATATGAAGGGACACCTAATTTTGGCTCCAATACTTTCCCTCCAACTTGAGTGCCCAAACTTGGAAGACAAACATTACATTAAATGTAATAAATGATGGAAAACTAAGTGACAAATGTTGCCTCTTTTCAAGCACCCACTTGGAGAATCCCAATAGTCACTCATTTATCCTTTTCCTTATCTTTATTATCCCATTCTAGGCATCCATGTGTGGGGAAAGTAATATTAAATATTTATGTCCACACGTCACCTTTACTATTGCTAGTGGACCCATCACCCCTTATGAATTATTACAAATATTGGTGAGAATTAATATTACAAAATATTTCCCCAATACACCCTAAGTGCCTAGAGACACTTTCCTAGGATGTTGGAACCATGACATATAATTTACAAGGTGGATGGTACCTTAATCCTAACATGGTGATGATGTATGAAAAGTTGCAAAAAGTATTATTTATGTTTAGACAAAACTTGTTGAGAGACATATTTTGCATTATTCATTTTGTGGGGCTCAAATGACCACATGTAATTTTCAAGGTGGGTATTTGAACATTATGGGAGGCCTTTTTTTGTACTCCAATTGTCTCAATCTTTTTGGACTACACTATTCTGATGTAGTCTCTTAAGAGCCCTAAGTGCAAAAAACTGACAAACTATGACAGACTAGTTCTCAAAATCTATGGTACCTACAAATTTTCTATATGAACATAAAAATACATGTAGGGTCCCTCCACAATAACCTCTCACATATTTTTATATCTCCAATATTTTTGACTGTGGTGTTCAAAGATGTATGGAAAGTTGCAAAAAATATCATTTGTGTTCAACAAAAACTTGTCAGGAGCCATATTTTGTATTCTTCACCTCATGGGGCATAATTGACTATGTGAAAACATTGGGGTGGGTGGTTAAATATTAGAGGAGGACTCTTTTTTTACCCCAACTTTCCCAATCATTCCAAGCTACACCATTCTAGTGTTGTCTCTTAAGAGTCCTAAGTGTAAAAAACTTCTATACTATGATGGATTGGTTCTCGAAATATGTGGCACTTATGGATGTTTCATTTGAACCTAAAAATATATGTAGGGTTCTTCCATAATAACTTCTTTCATATTTTATATCTTTAATCCATTCGACTATGGTGATGATGCATTAGAAGTTATAAAAAATGTCATTTATGTTCAACAAAAACTTTCCAAGAGCCATATTTTGTATTCTTCATCTCATGGAGCTCAATTGACTACATGAAACCATCAGGGTGGGTGATTGAACACTAGGGGAGTCCTTTTTTGTACCCAATGGTTCTAATCACTTCAGGCTACACTATTTTGGTGCAGTCTCTTAAGAGCCCTAAGTGAAAAAAAAAAACAAAATATGACATGCTAGTTCTTGGTATCCACATGGCACCTATGAATATTTTGTTTTAACATGTAGGTAGATATGGGAACTTTCTATAGTACCCTATCTTGATTTTATTCAACAAGAAACTATTTTACCATTCTAATAATGAATGCATTCTTACAAGAAACATCAATTCAGAGCAGTGTAATCATGGAAATAGGACATTTTTTGCATTCTATGTGAACTGTGTAACCCAACTAACTATGCCAACATGTCCATATGGGTGGTTCAATTTTTCATAACACCCAAATTCTTATTTTCTTATGGATAACTTAGGGTTGTATTATTTATGACTATTATATTATAACACCCCTCTTTATGGCTCTAAAACAGTCATAGTTACTTAATTTTTCTCATTTTTGTGGATATAATGACAACTCATTGCTAGATCTTGGTGTGTACTACCCTAGGAAACCAAAATATTTTATTTATCTACCATGTATTCATGGGGTTTGATGATCTTGTGGGATCTTATTATTATCAAATCTTACTAAGAGGCTACCCTAGCTTCACGATCTTAAAAATTCCTTGAATTAGATTTGACTAGTTTATCTTGAAGCTAAAAAGAGAATGACCTAATAGAGAGTTTCATGGAGGTCAAAGAAAGATATCTTGTCAATCTTAAAATTTGATTTCCCTAACAATAGCTCATCAAATTTTGATGATAGTAGAAGATCTTTTAAAATATCATGCATTTCTATATTTTTAGGTTTAGTATATGATGGAGATCTCTTCAAAAGGACTATCACTTCCAACTAAAGAGATCATCTTATGGATCTACTGAAACATGAAAAATTCATAGTTTGTAATAGATAATTTTCTATGACAAAATAATTCATCATGCCAACAAGCATATTCATGTCAAGAAAAATTGTCATTTCACCTAAACAAAAGGATATTATAGAAAATATGGAAGATAATCACGTCATCATGGAAATCTATGCATATAGTTAAACCATAATAAAAGGATAGTTATATATCACTTTAGAAAATGAATGGTCATGACATTTAAAGATATTCATATCAACTAGAGGATTTCACCTAATGAATAGAGTGTCACATGTCATTAAGAGAGTTATATAAAAATAAATGATAGTGGAGAATAGTAAGGTAAAGGGTTGTAATATCATGTCAATTTATCCATACACAAAAAGATAGTCATGTGCAAGTAGTAGGAATTATCCCAACAACATGAAAGGACTACCATGGTAATTAGGAGATTGTCTTAGTAGACCATAATTAGTCATGATTACTTGAGATATAATCATATAAATATACACCAACCACAAGAATCCACCTTGACTACCATAAAAAACAAAAAGGATAGTCATAAAAATTATAGATAATTATTCACAAAAAGGGCATTCATAAGTTAAAGTATAGTCATGTCATTTACACATAGAGGACTATCTTAACATGTCAATAAAGATAATCATGTCACCAAAGCCATCATATCATAGTAAACATGTTACCAAGTCTATCATACTAATAATAAGAGGACAATTATATCATTCAAACTCAATCACATAAAAAAGGTATAATTGTCACAACTACAGATAATCATAAATGGAATCAAAATAGTCATTTACTATTTATGATAGTCATTTAAAACTATCATGTTACAACAAAAAATAATACTATTATTAAATGATAATCTCGTAAGCTATGAAGTCTATCATATATCTAATAAATGATTATCTAATATAGTTATTATGGTACTAAATACACATGCTTACATTGTGACAAGGTTGAGCTAGAAAGATGTACAACATATTAGTGATTAAATTAGAAGAGTTGTAAAAAAAATAGATAACATCATGCTATTGTTGCACATACATAGGTTATGAAAATGGTGACATGGTTGATAATAAAGAGTAAGATGCTTTGATAATAAATCAAGAGGTGTTCATGGAGTTTGAAGATGATTTGGTCATTGAAAGAGATTTTTATCATAGTGAAAACTCATTATCTTAAGGATCCTTATGAAAATGACATATGTAAGATGCATCTACCCACAATTTATTGAACATTATTGATATAAAAAAGACTAAAATTGATGTGTTACTTGTTGGTTATCATAGAAGGATAGTTTTGTAGGAATTTTATATGGATAGATACAAGGAATATTATAAACTATGATGAGATACAAGATGAATTTTGATGACTTGTTGAAATATGGTCATGAGATAAAATGATAAAATTGGGTATATTTTCCAATAGAAACACCCAATTTGACTAAAAATAATATGACAGTGGATCTAACCTAGATAGGGAACTGGATAAAGATGAGAATCATATATTCCTAATAATGATCTTACTTATTTTCTATCTCCATTTTATAATGATTTTAGTCTTGATTTGAGAGGCATATAATCCTATAAAATATTATTAAGGATAAAAGTGGAAATAATATTGTTGCAATTATACCCTAATGTATATGTATGCTAGCATTAGTAATTTATTTATTTTTAATATGTCCTAATTGTTCCTAGTAATATTTTATCATCACAACATCCAACAAGATTGACATGCAACTCTAGGGATTCCTTCCAGCTAAGGAATTATATTGATTAAAAACCAAGAAGGTAAGACAATCCCTTAAAATTTATAAGATTATCCAAAAGATATTATTTTGCTAAATTATAAGGCAATAAAGTTGTATTCCATAAACCTCTTAAGAAATATTCATTAGGGACGATCTACAGGTAGGCCTATCTTGACAGTTGAAAAGGAAAAGGGAATCAAATGATAGTGAAATATCTCTAAGATACACATGACAACCATATGGTTTTGAATAGTTATTAAAGAGGTTTATGATGGCATTCTACAGGCTTGTGCACAGTCAAGTAGAAAGGTGAAGAAGGTGATGCATGAGATTATAAATTTCATCAAAATCCATAAAAAAGAGAAGTATCAAGATAGATAATGGACAATATATGATCAAATTTAAAAATAATAAACTTCATTGATTATCAAACATATGTCCTTTATTTCATATTTTTACTTGTGTAATCATTCATTCATTCAATTAATCATTTATAAAAAATATGGACAACAATAGTAAACTAGATTTGTATTAACCAAAAATTTATATAGGTGTGTACAATATTTTTGATACGGTAAGCACCATTTACAGGGTGTTGTACCCTTTACATGAAGAGCCACTAGGGCCTAAAAAGATCGATTCCAAAAAACATTAAAGACTAAGCCAAAAAACATACATACTGGACCAACAACAGACAGACATACAATGCAGTAACAGCAGACTAATTGGCATTTTCCCAGTTCTTAGAAAGGATATTAACAACATCATCTTCAACCCATTACTAGCCTTCTTCAGCATTCTTCTTTTCCATTTCATCCTTCATCACAACAGAAAGGGTGAATGGTAACACAGTGGACCAACTTGACAATGAAATGGGTCAAGCCACTGAATTTCTTGTCCATCTTTTCCATTCTTTCCTGCAGCACATGGAGCTCCTCCCCATAATCTGCATCCTTCATATTATCAGCACACTCCACGTCCAAAGGGTCCAAGGACTGGGATTTCAAGTTCTCCTTATGCACTTTGCTAATATCAAGAATGGTGTGGGGCCCTCCAACATACTCCTCTTCCCCAAACTCCTCATCCCTGCAATCTTTGTTGTAAGACCACTCCTCTTCTGTATCCATGTCATTAACCTGCACTTTCTTGTTATTCTTAGCCAACCTACTAAACCTCCTAATGATGGTATCACCACCAATCACCACCGTAGCCGCAACCACCATGTCCCCCTTAGAGCCCCTACCCACAACATTTTTACCTTTGATTTCCTTGGTCAGAGGCTTCATAAAACCCTTCGCATCATCCTTAACTTTCTTCTTTGGGGTATGTTTTCTAACCGTCTTGGTAGGGGTCAACTTGAGCTCACAGAGACTAGTTGTAATACTAGTTTGGGCAATTCTTGCATTCCCCTTAAGCTTCTTAGCAACAAGTTTAGGCTTATGAGTTTCAGCAAAAACCGGATGGGTTTTCCTAATGGGACCTTTGGACTTGGCCGAGGATATATTGGCCATAGTAGTAGGTTCAATTTCCTCAACATAAACAGTAGAAATGGGTTTAGGTGGGCATAACGCAAGATGGATGTGGTAGAGCCTCATAATGAGGCCTTGGTGGAGTGGCAGGGGAGGAGTATCCTCAAGGTTTAGACCAGCAGCCTCAATGCATTTTTCAATAGATCTCTCTAAATCCTTAAGAAGGAAAAAAGGAAAGCTTAACAGAATTTTGTGCCAGAGGTGATTTAAAAGAGGGAAGTGATAGAAATAGTAGGTTTTGTATCTACCTTCCAAGGTCACATACTTCATTAGGGTGAGGAAAACTTGGTCCCAAGGCTGCAAGAGAGCCTCTCTCTCAAACCTCGACTAATTACAAACCAACTTCTTATTCCCCATAAAAAAAGCATTCAGACTTTCATTATCTTGCGCCTTAGTATGCTTCAGGTACTTCTTACTAGTTATCAGCAGCCCCATCACCTATGTAATCACTTCTTCATTCACTTCAAAGGAAATATCACCCATGGTCACTCTTCTATCTTTCCAAGAGTTAGCAAATTGCGTAGATAAATTAGGGTCGTGACCCACTAGACTCTCCATCAAGGGAGCCAAACTACCTTCAACACATATGTGCCACACCAACGGATCCTTGCAAAATTCACCACAGTTGTCAAGCTCCGTTCACACCCTATCGCCACCCATAATGCCTCTTTGTACATGGAATAACCAAAAAACTTGTGAGAACAAAAGGTTAGAGGAATTAGTTAAGTGCAAGGTCACCCGCACACTTAAGATTTTAAGCCAAACAATGTAGCCTTGGGCAATCAAAACAATGTATAGATCACGCACTTGAGGAGATAAATCCCTAAAGTCAATCTTGGCGAACTCATTAATTAAAATCTTCAAACACTTGCGGCTAGGTAAGCAGGACATGATGGGAATGGAAGGTTTTCCTTCCACATTGTTATTACACAAAAACCAAGGCAAGATGGCTGCGGGGCCAAATTTAGAAACACCTAAGATCCCAGCCTTTAGAAGAGGAGCCAAAATAGCAGAAAAGATAGAACCAATTAGAAGCTTTATCTCATAATTATTAGTCACATCAACGTTAAAATCAAAAAACTTCATGGATATAAGATAGCTTAGCACAATCCCCAAAAGGAGATTACATAAGGTATGGCCCAGCTTGGCCTTAATCACAAAGTACCCACCATAATTCCTCATGATGGCCTTTTTAAAAATGGACTCTACCCCATTATTTAAAATTTTCCACTTGTAGGACACCTCAACATTTACACCCATCCACATAGCCCATGAGACAAGAATGTGGACCCCCCATAAATCCCATAAAAATGCATGATTAGTTATTATCATGGATCAAGGGCTTTTCTCCTTTAGGATTAAACCTTGAATACTTGGCGGTAGGTTCCCCAAATTACGCCAGTACTTAGAGATTTTCTAATGTGTGCCAAAGATGGCTAAAGCATCTACCACTTGATTGCCCTCCCGGTAAATGTGGGTAGCAATCTTCAAATTCAACTTAGACACGAAGAGCCTTATGTCTAATAAAATGTCTTTAGTACTCCACCCCAGTAATCTACCAAAGTTAACAACATCAATAATAGATTTAGAATCACCTTCAATATGAAGGTTCTCAATCCCCATAGTAACAGCAAACTGGATGCCCTTTAGCAGCGCTCTAGCTTCCACAATCATAGAAGATTGGATGCCAATCCCCCCAGAGTAACTAGCCACAAAATTTCCCTTGCAATCTCTAATAACACCTCCTATGATAGCTCTACCCAGGTTGCCTTTGGCCACCCCATCAAAATTAATTTTATACCAACCATTGTCTAGAGGCTTCTAGATAGTGTCTCTTCTAGCCAGGGATCTAGAGTTGTCATAGGAGTTGGCATCTAGGTTTTGGTGCCAAGCTTTGGCCATAATAATTTCCCTCTCAGTCGGACCTTTATCCGGGGTTTTCCCTTTGAAAAGTGAAATATTTTCTGCAATGAGTCGAGAACCAATACCAAAAACCTCCTTTAGATTCATCTCAATGTTCTTGAAAATCCTATTGTTTCTCTTTTTCCATAAGCACCAACAGATAATGGGGGGGACCTGGTTCCAAATTTCACAAGGTAAGGGGTGGATGAAGGGTCCAATCCAGCTCAAGATAAAGTATTTAATAACCTTATACATAATCCATTGAATTCCCAAATGCTCTAAAGCCAACTCCCACACACCAACAACAAAAGGGTAGTGTAACAGCAAGTGGTCCACCGATTCTTCATTGCACTTGCATAAAAAGCATCTGTTGGGGATCTGGAATCCCCTTTTCCTCAAATTTTCCTAAGTAAGAATCCTATTATGGCAGGCATTCCACCAAAAGAAGTTTACTTTTGATATCGTGTGTCGATTCCAAACCCTCTTCTAAAGGTCAAGGACAACACCCTAGTCCGTCAGCAGATTGTAAGTTGATTTAACTGAAAGATCACCTTGCTTGTCATGAGTCCAAAAGAATTCATCCCCCATGTTGGTTGAAGGAAGTCTAGTAAGGGAGAGCAACTCCTACATGGACTTGGCAAGGAGGCTCAATTCAAGGGATAAAGGGTAGCAAAGGGCCAAAACATTCCACTTTCTAGCTCCATGTGGGCCAAGGAGGTAATCACTAATATAAACACCAAAGAACCGTTGTGCCAGCCTCATAAGATTCCTAATATGTACAATGTTATATTTCACTAAAAATATGATATATATACAAGAAAGCCATACAGACCAACTAATCCATAATGTCAAATATTAGTAATACAAAAAATATCTACAAAATTATCATATAGGCATACAACAAAGGACCCTAATTTAATCACTTCCCTCAAGGGGAAGAGAAGAGATCAGGAGCCTTCTTTCATTGTCAATTAGATGGAGAGACATACATTGATGGTTTCTTTTGAACCCACTAACTTGATCTCCTCTCTATACTATTCTAGACCTAAACCTGATACAATAAAAAGTATATACCTTAATATATAAAAATTAAATTATAGAATGACATATCACAAGATAATCACTTATCACATACTCATAATCACTTTGAACCAATTTTTGCCTCTCTTCATCCATAACAAGGGCATGTTTATGAACTAGAGTTGTGAATCTATATGGCAAGCATCAAGATACAAATTAAACTAAAAATTAATATCATTCAAATTTTTACTAATAGACATATAAAGCAGCAAAAATGATATGAAATTTGCTAATTTGTCTCATACCTATGTCAAAGGCATCAAAGATGGTACTACTATGGAAACACCATGATCCATTATGGTATGAATACCAAGGGAGTATCAACTATTATGATCATCTAAAAATGAAACAACGTTATTAAATTGCCAAGATCTATATAACATTATTTTAGAAATATTTAATGATTAAAAATACTCAAGCTAACCTCAATGTAAGATGTATAGCCACTCCTGCTAATAGGTGTTGATGTCAAAGGCCCAGCATTAAATTGTTCAAAATCTAATGTGAGTTTAAGACTGCCATTTACATAAGATTAAACTATTCATATGTACTATATTTTTATTTATTTACTAGTTACATACCTGTGGACTCAATAGTTGTGTAAGCAAGAGTTAGAGGGACACTAGACATACCTAGTGAACACTCTAACCTTAAAATTGTATTACAATCAATCTAGTAATTTAGTTATTCTTATATTTTAAAATGAAATATGATAAATTGAATTTGACCTTCTTCAAATTTACCTATCTATGAATACCAAATGTTTGATCCACAACTCATTTGTTATGATAGTCTGATCCAATATATATGCATCATGTTATTGACCATGTGCATCGCAATCATCCTCATACCCATAAGAACAAAGAGACCCACAGTTTTGGCATAAGTGAGTTAAAGGTTGAGACCTAGAAGACTCGCCCACATCACCCTATTTTAGAGGCCCAACATGCTATAAAAGGGTCTGATTGAGAGAGCTAATGGATTATAGGGTCTCAACCTCAACACTCTCCTTCACAACAGAAGGAATAGTTACATGCTCAAATTTTGGTCTAGTATGGGATTTCAATTCCTAGTGAAACAAATGAAAATAGGGTGAACCAAAAATGGAATGGTAAAAAGGGGTATGGTGCACCTTTCCCTATTTCATTAGGAAAAAGAGATCCCCTAGGGCAAGATTTACTTTCAACCCTTAGGTGAGTCAATCTTAATGGAGATCTTGTTGTTTTCCTTATGACTGAGGATGGGGTAAATTAGCCTAAAATGCACTTTTGGAAGATGAATGAAAAATACCAAATGAATGAAATTATGCAATGTAACACTTGAAACATCAATTTAAAACCTTAATTTGACAAAATCTAGAAAGTTCCACCAGATTTGAGAAGGTTATGAATTTATGCACCTCTCAACAAAAGCCTTCGTTGAGTGTCCTCCTGGGACAGATTCACCCTAGGGCTAATGGGTCTTGCTTTAAGGGTTCAATGCTTTCACAGTCCCCTACTCTTGGATCTACACTCCTAATTCCTCCAAGTTTCATAGTCAAAAATTTGGAATTAAATTTTGAAAGTGAGTTTTCGTGGCTTGACGACAATGTTGACAACTTTGCAAAATTGCACTTTTGATGAATCTTCAATCCTTCTTCAACCTAAGATCTACAAACACACATAAGAGGGATTTTTTTTTTTTTGGTGAATGGGGGTTTTCCTTGGTCAAACCCCATTTTGGTAATTAAACCTTGAAATGAAATGAAACATGAAAGGAATGATGAATGAACACTTGTTATGTTACAACTCACCAAACCCTTGAATTGAGATACTTGAAGGACTAAAATCTAATACATCTCTCCAAGGTCTTGATCTTGCATAAATAGCTTGATTGGGTGTTGATCTTGATGCTTGAATTTTGAGTTGAATGCTTGAAACCTACATCACAATGTTAGCTCCAAAAACATGCATGAATGAAGATAACTTTGACATGATGCTTGAGATCTTTAATGTTGCAACAAATGACTAAGAAATATTCTCTTGAACACCTTTGACAATAATATTTGCTCTTGTGAATTTTGCCCTCTTGATTCTAGGATTTGAATTGATAAAAATACCTTGTATTTATAGGTAATTTTCTAATTTCCCAAAAATTAAACATTACAAGCTGACATTTGAAATTTGAATTTAAATCATAAAAAGGCTACCAAAAACATATTAAAATTTTGAATTTAGCAACTAAAGGGGAGGAGAATGGGTCCTAACCTTAATTTCCAGGACCTATTCATTTCAGGGTGTTAAAAAATGATAATTGCATTAATTAAATACTCATTCCCTTTTTGTAAATTGCAATTAACTAGGCTTGTGGATGAATAATTGGGCCAATTAGAGGCTTAATTAAGTCCAATTAATTAAAGGACCCAATCATAGTGTGAAAATGTAAAGGAGCACATTTTTTGACACTACATTTGGCCCCCACTTTAGTGAGAGGATGAGCCCTACGTCAAACTCACACTAAAGTAGACAAATAAGCATCAAGAGAGGTCTAACTGTACAAATATTGGAAAGATAAGACAACAAAGGTCAAGGAGGATGATCAAGCCCCCAAGATCTAAGATCTCATGACAAACCAAAAAAGGTAGAAAGAGACACTTGCCTATGTTAATATGCAGCAGCAAGACAAGATACATAAGCATACAATATCAAAATTAATGAGAAGAAAGAGAGCGGATGGATCAAGCCTCAACTGTTTGTCCAATTGGTATGGATCAAACCTTAGTTGTTTGTCCAAAAAAATTTACAAGTGGAAACCCATTGTCCATTATGCAAACAAAATATACTCACACGGGCTAGTGAAATATGTTGTCCACTAGGTGAGCCCCAAAAAGTGGCTAATGGGAAGTCATTCTAGGTATAGGCTCCCATTGTACTAACCATACCAAATTTATACCTCCTAACAACTTTTATAAGGTACCACAAAAATGGTCACAAGGCTAGCAAGCTACGTTATGCTAGGCACTCATGAAAAAGGCTCCACTTGGAAGCAAGTTGTGTTATGCTTAGTGGCCTTGAAAAATATAAAGACTTCACTGGCAAGAAAGTTGTGTTATGCTTGGTGGCCTTGATACATGCAATAGGATATTCAAATGGTTTTTTCTTAGTTCATGAAAGGTCTCACCTTAGGGGAAATCGTGCCTAATGTCTCCAAGAGAGGACTAGTTGAGGATAAAAGATTCATAACTTAGGGAATGCAGTTTGTAGCATCACCACTAAGAGGAATGTCATATACCAAGAAAGGTCACAATCTTGAATGACATCAAACCTAATGACATCACCAATATGACACATCACGTTAAGTAAGAAGACCACACTTTGAAGAAAATAATGAGCGGGGACGTGTATGCCCCCACTTTAAACAAATTGCTAAACACCATGTCATGAGCAATTACTTTAAAGTAGAACATAATAAATTCCAATTATACATGAGAGCTTTATTCAGAAAGCCCTATGTAAAATATATGTTTTTTAGTAGAGCTACATCATGGAAAGGAGGGTTTCCCCCCATATACAATCCTAAGATAACACATAAGGGATCCATAGATCTAGGTTCAGTGTTTATCATTGCTACAGTGATATAATCGAGCTCAAAACCATCCATTCCCCAAATGACTCATGGAACAATGAGCACAAAGGAAGAATGACACATGTAGAGAGTGAAAAAAAGGGAAAACTTTTGGTTCAACATGGAAGAGACTTGAATGTCTCAACGTCTTGTGTCATCCCCAAAAGGAAAACATAAGACAAAAGATAAAGGGTATGACATATAGAAGAATGTAGATACAAATAAAAGAATGTCACAATAGATTTTCCTCCTTTGTATCCTTGCACCAATAGAGTGACTTGAGGGTCATCCAAAGTAGGATCACAAACATATAAAGACACACTAAGTAGCATTATACGGGGGATCACATTACGCACATGTAATCACAAAGAACATGAAGAGAATACTAGTATGGCACATGTGAGTCAACCTATAGCATGTCATCTACATCCCAATCTTGTTCATTGTATGTGAAAGGCGGACAACTATCCAAAGGGACAATGATAAGTGTCATACTAAGAGCATCCCTAGGTTCAACACGTGGTGAGTCACTCTTTATAGGAGGATCATCACGTTTGTTATTATTTAAGGTCATGGAAGAGGAAAACAATAAATTTAGCTCATTATGCATTTCCTCATCAATCTTAGAAATCTCATCATCATCCAAATTAATTACAACTAGAGGCCTAATGACAATGTCCATTAAAGTTTCTTGTTGTTTCTGTGGTGAAGGTGGAGAATCATCATGTTTTGTTTCAATTGGTCTTTGATCTTGATTTTCTATTTCATTCTCTTCTTTTAATCTACAATCAATATCATGACGTCTACACCTATGCTCTTTAGCATTTCTATTTCTCTTTATATGATTTTCAAGTTGTGATTATGTAGGAGTGGGTCTATCAACCATAGGTTTCTTTTCTTCCCACAAGGGAGGAACTAAAGGAACCATGGTATGTTGTTTAACCACTTTCTCTTTAACTTTGTAAACTTGTTTGATCTTAGGAGGTACAATAGGACTTATTTGGTTATCTCTTGGTCTTTTATAGGAGACAGGAAAAGGATTTTTCATGGGCTAGTCTTGGTTACTTGGAAGGGCTTTTGGATCAATGATGGTTTCATCAATGATAGGAGGCTCAATCATGGGTTGAGGCATGTTGGTAAGGGATAATTCTACTATGTGCTTTGCCTTAAACTTTTGATAAGATTTGAAAAATAATTCCTCATGAGACGTAATAGGTTCCATAGGTTTGGGCCAAAAGAAATCCAATGAGAAATTCCCACGAGAAGACATAGGATTAAATCCACTACGGTGCACAATAAATATATCATTTCCAAATGGAAACTTTAAGCATTTATGCGCTACCGATGGGATGACATCCATCGATTGTAGCCATGGGTAACCAAGCTTCACACAGAATTGGTCTAATGACGGGATGATAAAAAATGAGACATTCAATTGTTTCGATCCAACTTTTAAAGGAAGAGTGAGTGAACCTATTGTAGGGAAAGAAAAACCATTATGTGTTTTGATCCATGCTTTCAATTGTTCATAATAATTTTGATAAAGTTCATGCACAAATAATAATTCCTCGGTGATCACATTCTCTACACATATGGGATCAATTAATATCCTATTAGTAGGCTTGTCATTGATTCTTCCAACAATGTAAAGAGGAACATCAGGTGCATGCCTAAATATGTCATTTTGTGAGAAATCAATGTCAAGGGGAATTTTATTTTCCCTTACGAGGTTGCACATCAATGAAGTCGACCATACATTCTAAGTCTCCTTCAATTTCATTCATATTATAGTTATTTGTATCTTGAAGTTTTTCAACATTCGTCACATCATTCTTGGCATCATTAGCTTTCACAAAAGAGATATTATGATTTTTCATGGGGTTGGTAAAGATTTACAAATTTTGGTTGTGTGGGGAAACGTACTTGTTTACTTGATCATTAACACCACCAATCTAGATGTGATTAGAATCAATGAGGTCTTGCACAATATGTTTAAGATGCTTACATTGTTTTGTATCATATTCATTTTATTGGTGAAAATGGAAAAAGGTATTTGAGTTAAAGTTTGGAGGTAAGGGCTTAGTGGTATCAATGGCTTTAATGGGAGGTAAGGTGACTAAGTTCTTACTCAAAATTTACAACATAATGGAGTGAAGGGTATCAGGTAAAGGAGTAAATTTTCTACTCCTTTCCCTAAATGGATATGGATTTGTCATTTTTATAGAAGCCACTTGGGAGTTAACATGTTGACTTGTTTGAGGTGTATTTATTTATAAAAAACCCTTATTTTGTTTCTTAAAAGGTTAGAAGTTATTATGGAGCACGGCTTTAGATTTCTCAAGCTGGTTAGAAGGATTTTTTGCTTCATGCTGACTAACCAAAATCTAATAATCACGAAGGGTCGTGCACAAGTGTGTAAAGGAGGGAAACTTCATAATCTAAATTTTATCTTGAATATTGGTTTGCAAATTTGCAATTAAAATTTTTTGAAGGTCAGCGTTAGGAATCTTAATGTTGATTTGTGAGTAAAGCAATTGGTATCGTGCTATGAAATCAATGACCTTTTCATCTTTGTTTTGTTTACATTGCATTAAATTGACTAAGGTCATCTTGGGACCCATGTGCACTTGGAAATGGTTAAGAAAGGCATCAACAAGTTCATTGAATGAACAAATTGAGTTATTCGGTAAAGAAAAAAACCAACCTAAGGCAGTGTCTTTCAAGGATCTAGGGAAAAGTTTACCCAAGAGTTTATCCTAAAAATGAAGTCACTACATAAGGTTGTATATGTCGAGACATGGTTACTAGGGTCTCCTTTTCCACTGTATTTCTCAAATCTAAGAATCTCTATGCCTTGTGGCATTTGTTCTCTTAATATCTCCAAGGACAAAGGGTTTCTTTTGACATATTGTGAAGGTTGGCCATTTTGACTTTGGTTCAATGTGGCAATTTATTGTTCGAGGGATGAAATATTTTGCAAGATTTGGTTAAGGATGGGATCATTGTTTGTGTTGTGAGGTGGATGTGAATAAGGTGGAGGTGTATATGTATTCGGAGGCCAATTGAATTATAATTTTGTGAGGGGAGATGAATTAGGAGATATGAGATTTGAATGCACAAAGCTAAAGGGATTCCCAGTGGAAATACCTAAGGTGGTATTGACATTGCTAGTGGATTGTCTTGTTGTTGTAATAGTTGGATTAGTGTATGTAGTAATAGAGGTCATAGTTGTGGAAGGAGGAATTGGATTTCCACCTTAACTTTGAGTGTACCCCAAAGTTTGAGCACAACTAGCTACTGTAGGAACATTTTTATCAATAATGTAAGCTAGGCTACACACAATCTCTATTCCTTGTTCATTATCAAGCATTTTCCTCATGTTATCTATGAAAAGAATTGTAGTACCAACAATCTATTCAGAACTCACAAAGTTTTACAATTTATATAAATCTTCATCCATTTTTTTTAGCTCTTCTTGAGGGACATTAGCAACCATTGTGTCAACATCAGTCACATTGGTTGTGGGTAGGGTGGTCATGGGAAATGAGGTATCAAAGTTGTGGTCCATAATGGGTTAACTAGTGTCAACACTATGAGTGAAAGAGTTGGAAAACTCAAGATCCATGGTGAGTGTAGTAGCATAGGATGGCATGAGTCTCGAACTACATCCCACTACAGTATTGGTAATCGAACACCAGGTTGTGAAGCTCATACAAGTTTCACCAAACCTAAGTGTGCCTAAAATAGAGAATAGGCACCATATAAATGTAATTAAACACCCTAGAATATGAAGTGCAATGCAAGTATGTAAAAAGAGAGAAATTTTTAGATTTTAAACAAGATAATTTATTGATTATGCTATGCAAAAACCTGAAATGATGTCTTTTAATGCCAATTTTGATTTTCAAACAATGCACTCAATTTGACCAATTGAACCTAATGCAAACAATGACAGATTTTTTTGATTTCTAAAACTGAAATCCAGATTTAACAGTAGATCAAAATGAAGCAAATAGAGACAAATCACTGCCCAAAAATTTGAAAAATCACCTATACCGGGACTGATTCTCCCTAGGGCGAATGAATCTTAGCACATGGGATGGAAAATTTTAAATCTAAGTCTAAGGTTCAATGCTAGGGTTTCTTGTTTCAAACTACAAACTATGGTTTCAATTACTAAATTTTCTAGATTTTGATGTCTAAATGCAAGTGAATTTAGTGACAAATGATGAACAATAGGACACTTTTTGAAATGCAATTTTGACCAAATTTGAGAATGTAAATGACTGAAAATACACTAATATGCAAGTGCTATGCAAAATCAATGTAATATGCATGCAATTATTTGAATTTTTCATATTTTAAAGGATGCAAAATGCAAACTTAAAACCCCAAATGAGATGCAAACTGATGCAATTTTAACAACCCTAAATGAAATGCAAACTAATGCAATGCAATGCAATGCAAACTAATACAAATCCTAGATCTAGGGTTTAAATGGACTCCAATTTTAGAATTTTTGATGTACAATGTTAGGTTCACCAAAATGAAACAAATGAAAATAAGGTGAACCAAAAATGGAATGGTAAAAAGGGGGTATGGTGCACCTATCTTCCCTATTTCATTAGGAAAAATAGATCCCCTAGGGAAAGATTGACTTTCAACCCTTAGGTGAGTCAATCTTAATGGAGATCTTATTGTTTTCCTTGTGACTGGGGACATGGTAAATTAGCTTGAAATGCGAGATGAATGAAAAATACCAAATGAATGCAATTATGCAATGTAATACTTGAAACATCAATTTAAAACCTTAATCTGACAGAATCTGAAAAGTTCCAATAGATCCAAGAGAAGGTTATGAATTTATGCACCTATCACCAAAAGCCTCTACTACGTGTCCTCTTAGGATAGATTCGCCCTAGGGAAAATGGGTC
Organism: Sequoia sempervirens; assembly: GCA_007258455.2. Classification (NCBI taxonomy): domain Eukaryota; kingdom Viridiplantae; phylum Streptophyta; class Pinopsida; order Cupressales; family Cupressaceae; genus Sequoia; species Sequoia sempervirens. The sequence goes on from VDFB02141560.1 coordinate 402,875, forward strand.
TTGCTTCAAGGGTTCAAAATATTCTTTCACATTCCTCTGGTCCCGAATCTGCACTCTTGATTCCTCCAGGTTTTACAGTCAAAAATTCATAATTAAATTTTTAAAGTGATTTTTTGTGGCTTGACTACAATGTTGACAACTTTGAAAACTTTGCAAAATTGCACTTTTGATGAATCTTCAATCCTTCTTCAACCTAAGATCTACAAACACACAGAAGAGGGAAAAATTGTTTGTTTTTGGTGAATGGGGGTTTGCCTTGGTCAAACCCTTTTTTGGTAATTAAACCTTGAAATGAAATGAAACATGAAAGGAATGATAAATGAACACTTGCTATGTTGCAACTCACCAAACCCTTGAATTGAGATCCTTGAAGGACTGAAATCTAATTTACAACTCTCCAAGGTCTTGATCTTACATGAATGGCTTGATTGGGTGTTTATCTTGATGCTTGAATTTTGACTTGAATGCTTGGAACCTATATCACAATGTTAGCTCCAAAAACATGCATGAATAACGATAACTTTGGCATGATGCTTGAGATCTTGAATGCTACAACAAATGATTGAGAATCTACTCTTGAACACCTTTAACAATAATATTTGCTCTTGTGAATTTTTCCTACTTGATTCTAGGATTTGAATTGATAAAAGTGCCTTGTATTTATAGGTAATTTTTTAATTTCCCAAAAATTAAACATTACAAGCTAGTATTTGAAATTTAAATTTAGATCATAAAAAGGCTACCAAAAACATATTAAAATTTTGAATTTAGCAACTAAAGGGGACCCAAATTCGCCTAAGGGTGAATGGGTCTTGACCTAAATTGCTAGGACCTATTCATTTCAGGGTGTTTAAAATGATAATTGCATTAATTAAATATTGATTCCCCTTTCAAAAATTGCAATTAATTAGGCTTGTAGATGCATAATTGGGCCAATTAGAGGCTTAATTAAGTCCAATTAATTAAGGGACCCAAACATAGTGTGAAAATGTAGAGTACATTTTCTAACACTACAGCTAGTTTTGGGCATATTATACCCCCACTCTATCTTGTGTCGAGCCCCCACCTCTACCCTAGAAATTTTGCATGTCAAAGTAATTCAAGATCTCATTGAGGATAAACTCGTAATATAGTTTCTTCAAAAAGTATTGTGGGACCTCATTTTTATTACATGGAGGATGGTCAAAAACCATCCACCACCTATCCCAAAAATTATTCCTTACCCCTTGGTGGTGGCACCAATGGATAGGGAAGCTCCTACAAGCATTGTGTATGGGTGCATTAGTTCTTGGGTTGGTGAACAACACACAAAAGTCAAATTTCAATATTTTTCATTGTTTTATTTGATCATAGGATATTTTTTCCACATTAAATTGTTGTTGTTCTTCCATCTTGTTCTACCAACTATTGATTTTTCTACTCATGGATACTATGTGTGAGATGATCGATTCTAGTGAACTAGTGAGGGTAGACCTATGGGATTTTTTTTTCCTAATGGATATGTCAACCTTCCAATTATTGCCTCAAGTTCTCTTTTATTATTTTCTATTTTCCCTATATATTTTTTGTGTCCCAGGAGGATGTCAAGGCAATGTGGGAGGGGTTTATTGTGTTTTTCTTAGGAGGGTTTTCATCATTCAGTGAATGGGAGTTTTCATCAATTGGTGGGGCATTCTCAATTCTTATAAATTAAAGAAAAACCACTTGAATAATTTTATATCTATCTATTTAATTAAATTTTTAAATTAAAAAAATACTTACCTCTTTGGCCTTGGTGACATTGTGGTTGTATTTTAGAAGTAATTTGACATATAAATTAGTGAAGAATGCCCTTTTACACAATGCAAGCATGCCCTAAAAAGTTGTAGACCAGAAAATGCTGTTGAGAGGCCGAGCTCAAATAAGCTCAACCTCTTAATATTTTTGTTTTAAAGTAATACAAAACACGATCAAGTTATAACACACTCGCATTATGTTCACTAGGGGACCAAAAAGTGGCGTGGCCACTTTTTGGTTTCACATCTCCCTACACATACCCTATTCTTTGATGTTAGGGTTTGCTAGTATTTTAATCTATCCAATCATCAAATAATTGTATCCATCCACATTATTGATATTGTAGACACTAAAATTATTATTCTATTTGTCAACCATTAATTATCATTAATTATCCATTCAATAAATTAATAAATCATATTATTATCCCATTATTAATTATCATTATTATCCATTATCATTAATTAATCAATTAATTAAATAATTATTTATTATTTAATTAATCAATTAATTAAATAGTTATTTATATTTAATTAATATGACCTAATAATTTATTTTAAATAAATTGATAAATTCTATTATTATCCTCTCATATCCTCTCTATTACTTAACTCGTTCTTCAAATTAGCAACTTCCTCATCAAAAAATATATTCATAAAATTAGTAATTTTGTCATTTAATTATCTATTTAATGAATTAATAAAATTTATTATTGTCCTCTCATGAGTTTGAAATAGAATTTTTTCAATTTTAGTTGAGTTGACTCCACAACATATCTAGTTAACTCAAGTCTTCGATCTTATCCTCATCCATCCATTTTATTTTTAAATAATCTAAAATACTATCATTCCTTCATCATTTATATTATCTCAAGTCTTTATACAAGACTACTCTATCAAAATTAATTATCCTTAAATACAATGTTATGTTGTTAAGTTACATCCACATTCATAAGAAGCAAGATACTACAACAACCTCAATCTGAGGTTTGTAGCGAGATTGGTATTTATGGGAATTTTATTTTTAATGCTAGTTTTTTTGCTTTGATTTATTATTTTTCTTGTTTTTCATTTTCATTGTATGCAATCATCACTAGTTATTATAGTTTTGGATGAGTTTTATTTATTAATTTGAATTGAAAGAGGCTTGAATGGGTCTTATATTTGATTTGAAGAATAAGTGTATTGGCCATAGTTCTATATAGATTGCAACAATAAAGCAATAATGGTTTCAAATTGATAATACATTGTGATTTGTAATTACGAAATTCAATTTATTTTGGGCAATAAATTCAATTTGGATTTTCTTGAAAAATGATATAATCAAAATAATAAATTTTGTATATATTTGGTTATTTTTGAAATATCAAGTTGTACTATTCAAAACCAACATTATTATTAGACTTAGTTGTTGGTTTTCATGCATGCATTTATAATTCACTTAATTGAAAATTATTAAAAAAATCATAAAATTCATAAGTGGGACATTACACTATTCTCCCATCTACTCCTCACATTACTTCTAGGAAAATTAAGGAGTCTAATATTCTTTAACAAATCCAATCCACAAAGGCTAAGATCTCCCTTTAGGATCTTATTTAGGCTTATCCTTTCCATATAAACCTACTTCAACAAGAATTATAAAAGACTTATATTCCATTTCATGTAAGGCCACATTACAATCTATGCTCAAATATATTCATCTCAATTCTATGGAGATTTCTTTTCTTCCTTCTGAACTTCCCCCTTTTTTCCATTCAATAGGGAAAACTACCTCTTACAATCATGGTACTAGGGATTAAGATAATTGATATTAAATACACATTTTAAGAGAATGGGTCTAGTCTTAACATTTGTAGCATTGGTTCTTGAAATGAATCTATCAATAAATTTAATATTCAATTAAATATTTTTATTTAAGTGTCTCGACACAAGGTTCCATAATAAAATAATAAAGTAATACGTGAAGATGGAATAAAAGCAACAAATATTTGTTAATTTTTGGAATTCAAAATGTACAACTAGATGCATAATTGAATTATATTAGATTCAAAATATCCCCTTAGAATTGTAAAATATATAAAATTCAAGGATCAAGAGATGATGGGTTAAAGTGATAAATTAATACATATACACATCTAGAATTCCTAGCAATCCCTAAGGATCAAGATGGCCCTCAAAAAATGATGTAGATTTAATTCAAACATCTTACAAGTTTTCACCAATATATGTGGAATGTTTGTAGTATTATACATTCTCTTAAATGCACATGGTTCAAGAGTTCACAAATATAATATTTAAAACTAAAATTAAATACCAATATTGGAATATATGAATAATTCATTACTACACACTCCAAATTTTCAGCAAGATCAATAAATGTGGTAAAAATATACATACCATCCCTTTATTCTAACATACAAGTGCATCCAAGAGTAATAAAAAACCTACTAGTGAAAATTTAAAAAATAATACATAAGGCACACAAAAAAATTATAAAACAAAGAATATAAAGAAAGAAAGAAAAATATTTTTTGTTGGTACAAGATTGTCTATTACCAGGGGATTCACATGCATCATACAGCTTGAGACATAAAAGGAGTTATTCCCTACTCATGACATGTCTAACAAATATTTAAGGTTGTAGCCATAATGAGTAGCTTTAGTTAGAGATAACCATGAGGCTTATCTGATACTTATATTTTCTAATTAACTAATGCTCTACATATTCATTTCCTTTAGCCTTCTTAATGAATCACTTCTACAATATTTTATCTATCTCTTCCCCTTGTCTTTTTATAATTCTACTCTTTTATTTAGGGTACTTTGATGGATCACTTACTTCTCCTTCACTAACTATTGTCCCCACACTTTCATGATAACTATATAGATTACTACATTAACATAAGTGAAATATTTTACTCTCAAGGTAACTCTATAATTTCCATGAATTATCATTGTAAATTATATAAATTACAAATAAAATTATTTTTAAACTAAAATGTATAAAAAAATAATAATACAATATACATAGAATAATTTTTTCTACCACAACCCCACCTAATACTGTGTGTGTGTGTGTTAATGATCATGCAAAATAAAGAAGAGGTAAAATGATCATGAGGAAGGGATGCATAGCATAGACCCCCATATGGTACATGCTAAACTATGGAAGGTAAAAATTAAGTGATAATAAGGAACTCATTAATGTGGCACCTAAATGAGTACTACTCAAAGGTATGTCTAGATGGAAGGAGGAGGAAAATTCCCTCAAAAATCTAACTAAAATAACATGAAGAAGCAATCTATTTAATTATGCACATATCTAAACCCTATAATGCTAAATTTTACTAAGTACAAAATGGGTAAAACATGACAAGCATTTTGTGCATTAGCAAATTCAACACAAATAGCAAAGCATTGCATGATCACACCTAGGTGAATATCTCACACTTAATGTAGCACTAACACACACAAGTGGAATACTAATCTACTGGAACCTATCACACAAAACACATGAGGAAAACCATATCTAGGTAAACTAAGTAGTGAAAGGAAACAAGGTAGATGAGATTATAACCTCACCCTCAAATGTCATGTAGGTATTTTTACCCAATACCACACTCATAAGCATACCAAAAGGGTAGAAAGAAACGTATAATTTATATCTAGGCATACAAGAAGGGAATAAAGGAAACAAGGTAGGGGAGATGATAACATCGCCCTTAAATGACATAAAGGTATTTCCTCCCAACACCACACTCACAAGAATACAATAATAAAAAAAATATAAATGATACAATACCTTTCTAAACATTAATTAGATTCAATACTTTTCTCATCCCAACACAAAAATGAATACATAAACCTATCTTAACATACTTAGGTTCATCTTAACCATTTATTAGTTCCAATACATAAGCATAATAAAGAGATAATATAACACATGATACAAGTATTTTTTGTTCATGCTTTATTTTCATAGTATATAGACATTAACAAGGAGAGATGGATTATCAAACACTAAATATTGTTCTTTTTCATTGCTAAAGCAATACATATTAGAGAGAGAAAGTGATAAATGATTGTGATCCAAGCCTAAGTAATATAATTTTTAATTCATAAACAAGATACCATAAGGAAATAAAAAACAATAGTCATGATTTAGTTTTATCTTTCTAAATATGCATTATATTTTTGTTGGTAAGAAAGAATAGACTGAAGATCTGAGCTATTTATATGTGGTTGTTATATATTTTTACCAGGTAGTGCTATGTGTAAAAATTAGAATTAGAACATATATGGTGGATTACACATTAGTGCACTAGATTCCAATATATATCAAATAAAATATATCATTCATACATATACAATATAAACTATATTTATTATAATATCATGTAGTATATATCCATCAAATCCTCAACATATATAATAGCTTCTAATATATCTATTACAACTCTCAATACATCATGTTCTTATCTCCCTCTTTACATATATCCACACCTCTCTTATATGACATAATTCCATCTCTTATATCTCACTCATCTTCCTTATCACATCTTATATTTTTATGTGGTATATATATATAGGAAGTGTCCCTCTTCATTTTTATTCATTGATATGCTTCTCTATAGATTTCATAATTTAGTTGTAGATGCTATTATTTCCTTGGCGTGTAGTGACTTCATCTTGCTTTGTCCTACTTGGGGATTTTTTCTTTTACAACCAATCTTTGGTGCCCTTGTTCATTTTCACCATTGGTATGTGTGTGTGTGTGTGTGTGTGTGTGTGTGTTTATGAATAAAAATAAGGAAGTGTCCCTATTCATTTTTATTCATTGATATGCCTCTCTATAGATGTCACAATTTAGTTGTAGATGCTATTATTTTCTTTGTGTGTAATGACTTCATCTTGCTTTGTCCTACTTTGGTATTTGTTCTTTTACAACTAATCTTTGGTACCCTTGTTCTTTTTCACCATTGGTTTCCATTAGGCCACCCTTTCAAGTTTCAAACCTAATGGGAGTGGTGTGGTTCTATTAGGACCAATATATCCTCTAGCTTAATTAATGCCTTGTTCTCAAGACATCTTGGTTTTATCTACTAATGCTCCAAAAAGAATGGTTGAAGCAAGTCTTTGTCCAAATTTTTTCTTAAAACTATACCACTCCAAAAATGAATCAAAATATGTACAAGCTTATGTATTATGGTGTAGATTCCCTAAAATTGAATATATGTATTGGTCCGTTATAATATCACTTACTTTAGGATATGAACATGGCTACTGGAATTGATTAATATATTCTCCCCCTTGATGACAAAATTTTTGGTGTGAAAAAGGTAATTGCCTAACTAGTTTCACTTTGGGACCCATTCACACCTAGTTACTAAAGCTTGCTTAGGTCACTTCGTTTTTGTGTTTCATATCAGAGGATTAAGACACTTTTTATGATCTTAGTTTTCCTAGGATTTCATCTAAGCTTTTATCCCTACCTTTGTAGCAAGTTCATCTTATTATTTTATAATAATTTTATATTCATTATTTATACCAATATAGCTCTTCATTCTATTACATCTTTTTTATGGAAGGTTTTTTTATCTTACTAGTTAGACTCCTAATTCTATGAGTTATTTCATCTCTCCTATGATATTTGGCTATGGATATAGTCATAGCCTAATGGAAAGTACAAAGAAATAAGAAGATCAATATAACAATAATAACTTATATTCCTATCAAATAATGCAAATAGAATGAATGTGGATGATTAAGATTACAAAGAGAATCCTTAGTTATATAGGCCAAGGTGAGACATGTGATAACATAATATTATGAAAAGTGTCGTAATCTTATGCTATGAGATATAAAATATAATTACCCTATGTGTACCCTAAGTAAACTTAGATAATTAGTGTGAATAGGACCTAGGTGATGAACCAAATAGGAAAAACACCCTCCTCACACCAAACCACCCTTAAGTGCAACTCAAGGAGAAATGTACAAAATATAATAAATAAAAATATACAAAGATGGATCCAAGCTACTAGGCCTTGTTAGGTACCCATGTACAAATGAATCTCTCACAATTAGAGAAAAGGAGAAAACTTAGTGGGACAAAAATCCTTCACAAAAGAGAAAAATAAAATTTTCTCAAAGCATGAAAACGAAAAAACCCCATGTGACTTAAAATCCCCTCATAAGATATAAGAAGAGAGACCATGCAACCCCCCTCAATGTATAATTTGTGCCAACGGTAGATGCTTAAAACTATATGTTGAATATGGTCCATGAACAAATAATATGTCTCCCCTTAAAAGAAACAAAAAAAAAGGTGTATGAACGACGTCTTCCCATTCATAAAAGGAATATGAAGGAAGAAAACTAAAATATATGAATTTTATGAACTCTTCTTATGTGTCTCCATGTTGATTCCAAACACTACCACTACCAAGTCAAGTCTTCCAAGCCAAACTAATGAAGATGACAATCCATAATCTAGTAGAGATTAATGTAGAACAAGATCCAAAGACAAAACCAAATCCTCCAAATGCTACTCAAGAGTTTGCAATCCAATAGAAAATTATTACAAATGATCATGTGGAGAAATAATGTAAGGGTTTGAAGCTCCCCCCATAAAATATAAGAAGAGGATGCAACTCTATAAGAGCTAACATCAAACATAATATGAATATGCTCAATAACATCCTCCAAGTCTACAAGATAAGCTTGACAAAAAAAAATCAATGTTTGTCAAATACTCATCCCAAGTAGCTATATTTGGAAGATAAAGAATGCACTATTGTACTGAATCATTAAGAGCCACAAATGTAGCAACTCCATTTTTATCAAAAGCAATAGAAGATGGAGAAGAAAAAATACAAGGTTCAAGAAATGGATCACTTGTGATTTCATATCGAAGTTCAATGTAAAATAACAACACAAGAGAGACATACACATATAAATAGCTAATGCCTTCACATATACTTAACCACTTATTCCTTTTAACTTCATCATTGGTTGGTTCACCATAAAGCACATGAACTACCTCTTTACTCTTAGCAATTTATTTATTTTATATTTCTATTTAGGATAGTTGTAAGATGTTAGAAGTAGAACCGAAGATTACTGCATTATGAAGCAATAGAGAAAGAACACAAATCAAAAGGAATGCAACAACAACCACAAGAAGATTCCCCCCAAATTCACTCAATCAATGATCCCCCTAGTAATATCTGATTGTATCACTTTATACTTAGTGAAATTATAGATTTCCTTTGCTAAAGACAATAAAAGTAGTCTTGATCTTAGTACATGCAAATGTCAAATTTGGCTATAGAAATGAAAGTATATTATTTTGACAAAATGAGATTAATATTATCACGCCATTATAAATTTGGTAAAATTTATGCACTTTTAAAAATACACTATAAAATGTTATCACATAAACCTAAACGAAGCCTCATAAGTTCTCAAAATGAGAACTACTTAGCAACACCTGTGAGAATCTATAATTTCTAAAAAAACTAGACACCAGAATCAAGAACCATCTACACCAATATGAAGATCATAAAATTCCAACCCAATTATAAAAAAATATCGCAAAAAGGAGCTTGAATGATTGAGTTGTGGCCTTCTAAAGATCATTTTCCAAACGAAAAATGTAATTTTTGAAGGTAGACTAGTTGGGGTCTTGGTCTATTGATGTCATGATGATGTTAACATCACCTATGATGGATTGTTCTCTTATTTATGAAATATGCTCCCAAATTTTGAAAATACCTTTTGATTTTATACAATCACTTTTTGTAGTTGAAAATCATTGTCATTTATTGAAATTTACTTATTTTATAAGGTTTAATTGCTCAATGAGATACTTTAGTGGTTTGGAAAGTTTTCATAGTTTTGTGATATTAAACTATCAACATATCCTATCAAAATATTTTGGCTATGACAAGGCTGAGGTGCTTAAGTGGTAGGTCTAGTCGAGCTTGTGGAGAGGTACCATGTGGCACCCTCTCAAGATCATGTATGCTAATATATGTGACTACCTATGAAGTTCTACACAAGCAATACACCTATATATATTATTTTTCTAAAAATTTCTAAAAAACTAGAATATTGTTTTATTGTGATTGAAACTTCTACATCAACCTACACAAATTATGATGCAAGTGTTCATACAATTGTACAAGTGATTGTATGATGGAGGGGCTCAAAAAAATCACTAAGGGTCTAGAAAAAAGGTGTCCAAATTTTATGATTTCACAATTGACCCTTAAGCTTTTAGCTCTTCCAAGCATTATGGAAAGGTCAAATTTGATCCAAAATGCTCCAAAATTGTAGCTACCTTATGGATATGGAAACAAATTCCTAACTTCAAAATATTGTAGATATAGCCTCACATGTCCAATATGGACAAATAAAAAAGATAAATTACCTTTCTTGGACACCCTAAACTCAATGGTGAACTGAAATTTGCACCAATATACTCTAATAGGAACCTACAATATAAAGCCACATGAACCCCTAGAATCTAGTATTTCTATCATGCTTTTCTAATTATTTAGGTCATTATTAGATGCAAGAAAAGAGAATACTCAATTTTTTAATATCCACCAATAGATCGAGACTCAAGATCTCTTAAAAAATCTAATTGAAGACACTCAACCTACTATTATACCATGTAAGATTTAGTTATAAAGATAGCCACCCAAGATCTAGAGGCCTAATAGAAAACACAAAAAAATGAGAAGACTAATATGAAAATAATATCAAATAATGTAAATAGAATTAATATGGAAGATCAAAGATTACAAAGAGAACCTCTTGGTTATATAAGCCAAGGTGAGACATATGATAACATAAGATTACAACAAGTGTCTTAATCTTATGATATAAGATATAAAGTGATAAGTATCCTATGTGTATTCTTTATGTGGTATGTATATGGTTTTTATGGGCTACAAACATAGTATATACAATCCATCTATTGTGCAACTTTACCCATTTGGGTAGGAAGGAGATTTATTTACCAATTTCTCAAAGTCCCTAACACTTCACATGGTTTCTTGGTTATAGCTTATACACATTATGTATATATGCTTTCCTATACACTACATATGCATTTTATATATCCCATATACTATGTATCTTAATCCATGCAGTTGTTGTCTCTTTCAAAACATACTAGAAAAATCACCATTGCACTAATGAAGAACGTATTTAATAGCAAATAAAAGAAAATAAATAATTATGATTTTGCGAGTAACACATTAAAATTTGATGTCTACAAAAAACTTAATATCCAATAATATATTTAGTAATATATTTGGTCTAAAAATATGCATTATTAGTAATGGTTGCACTCATCAATGAATATTTAACAAAAATAAAATGAAACCCAAAATTTATGAGTTCATAAGCCATACCATATGAACCATTTCTTATGAGCTTGAGAGCAATATTATTAAAGTTGTATGCCTATTTTTTGGGCTGATGGTATGTGGAAAGTAACAATCCCATGGCTCTTTATTTGAACACATACAATTATAAGCATATCATGAAAGAGAATTAAAAACTGCACATGCATCATGTTATTGTGTTTAGCCATTAGTAGAATTATGTAAAACTTAAGGTCTCCACATGAAAATGAATGAGCATGAAGAATACAATGGTCAATCCTTTTTGTGAAAATTAAATGTGAGGCTGAGGTCAGTGTAATCCTTCTACATGTAGTTTTCAATAATGGTTTGCAATATTCCTATGTGGTTAATACTTGTCATGTAGGTGGCAGTGCACAAGGATAACTCTAGTATAGGATTTGAAGCTTTTGACTATAGTTTAAGACTTTAATTTATGCTCCTTTATGATGTGATGGATTATATTGTTGAATTTCAACATAGATATGTAATTTTGTTTTATTAAGAGGTATGCCTTTAGAATTAGACTTTCACAAATGGGCCAAATTAAATTGGGAAAATAGAGGCTAGGAAATTGAAGCTTTGAGAGGGTTAGGTAAAGGCTACATCTCTTGCAATAAAGCATGCTTAAGTTGTATTGTAATATAGTACTTGGGTTATTTGTGAGAAACTATGTTATTTACAAGCTTGGAACCTAGATTTTCACTTGAAAATCCCTTTTAGATCGCTTTAAACCTAGGGTCGAGCTTCCATTTCTAAACCTTGTCTTTAGATCATATGGAAGAGTAATTTGGCGTAAAAATAATGTAAACAATTTTTCTATATTAAGGGTGTATCCTATGTTTTGTGTTGAGATGGATTTAAATAACCAACTACCTAAAAATCTCAATTTAATTGGCCCTATGTTTGGGTTTTACTAGCCTTTAGTATATTTAAATAAACCTAATGCTTGTTTTTACTATTTAAAAGAAGATCGCCTAATAAGAGATTCTCCTACTAGAAGGAACATATTTGTGCAGCCTCAAGTATTGGCCCCCTCTAGTCAACAACAAATGAAACCCTAGTCTCAATCTTCTATTATGTCCAAGGATACTGTTTCCCCACAAAAATTGCTTCAATCACCTTTTGATATCCAAAATAATAATAAGTCTCTTGTTATTCTCAAATCATCTCACAAAGATGTTATGATATATGGTTAGAGATTAATAAGAAAAATAAAGGAACCTTCTAGGTTAGTTGGGAGTCATGATGGGTATTTGTTTTCTCAAAGATCTCCTCATCATTCTTCCCACCAAAACTTAAAATCTATGGATCAGGCCTCTACTTCTCCTCCTCTAGTTGTGATACATATGTGATGCAAAGCAGGGTAGAAGGTGTCTAAACAATCACAATTCAAAAACTTTTCCAATTCAATGGCCTAAACACATCAAACAAGAAGATTTCCTTCACAAATTCGCATTATGCCTTTAAGGGCAGCAAATAGGGTTTTTGTGACATAATTTTCAGATGACAACTCAAACTCACAACCTAAAACTTTTTTTGGATACCCATTAAGCTCTTTAACAACATATCCAATTTTTAGGGTGGGTTGTTTTGGAACGTAAGGGTTAAAAAATTGTTGCTACACTTTGAAAAGGCCTAATTAGGCTTGTTTGAATGACTCCCAACAAGGTTTTCAAAACCCAAACCCCAAATCTTCATACCAACAGCCCAGACATATACAATATTGTCTACACATGGTTTCTAATGAGATGGTTGAAAAACTTAGATTGTCTAGAATACCACATGATACTCCTTATAAAGTTTCTTGGTTGAATGAGGGTCAATTTGTTTTGGTTAATGAGCAAGCTTGGGTTGAGTTCAATATAGGAGGGTACAAAGATAATATTTTATGTGATGTGTTGCCTATGGATGTTTTTCATTTGCTGCTAGGGAGAACTTGGCAATTTGATAGCCATGCTTTGTATGATGGTAGGTAGAATACTTATGAGAGAGAAAGATGGAATCTCTTTTACTTTGACACCCTTGAAAGAAGATGATAAAGGACAAACCAAGGCAACCAATGTGATGATGGTTGGTAGGAAAGAACTCATAAAGGTAAGGGAATACAAGCACGTGGAGTTTGCTTCCACCACTAAATATGAAGATACTAAGAAAAAAGACATGAAGAGTGATCAAAGTTTTGAGAGAAATGATGTTGAGTTGGTGTCAAAATCAGATTTGTTGAAGGTCACAAATGAATTGGTTTTGCAGTTTCAAGGTTGGTTTAAAAGGTATCTTGATGAGAGGCTAGAGGAGGTGTTACATTCAGTGTTTTCAGGAAAGGATAGTGGTCATTTTATTTCTTTCCAATCAAAGGTTGAACCTGATGAAGCGGTAGTCATAGGGGCAGAGCATCAGATGGGAGAGATGGAAAGGAAGAGTGAAGAGATCAAAGATGAGTTGCAATGGAAAAAGAGAAAATTCAAACATACACCAAAGAAGCAAAGCAAGGGAGTTCATTACAAGCATGGAAGAGGTTTGGAAATAGGTAAAGGGGCAGGTTTAACAATAGTTTCAAGTGAAATACATATCATTAATCATCTACCAAACAAACTTCTATAGTTGAAGCATGACTTGAGTGCCAAAGAGTTCAACAAGACAAAGGATGAAGCATGTTTTCAGTTTTTGGCTCATTGGAAGTGATTGTCTGATGGAGAAAACACTTGTAGATCATAGAATGATGGAATCAAGCTTGGATCTAATGTGGTAGCACTATCCTCAAGGGGTCTTGAGTTCCTTTTTGCCCGAGTATGGTGCAGGGCACCATGGCTCTTAATGTGAAAATGTTGCAAAGAGTTACATGTATGTTGAGTCTTTTGGTTTGTAATAAGGTCTTAAAGACAATTTGTGATGTTTTTGGAGTCATTTTAGGTTGTTAGGAGGTTTGGAGTCATTTGGAAGTTGATTTGGTCAAGTTTGTAAAGTTGCACAAAAAGTTGTAAAAGTTGTCAAAACAACTTTGCACTTTTTGCATCTTTTGATCTAAAGGAAAATTAAACAGTCATGAGACTTAAAAGATAGTTAGAGGTCAGTTTTTTGGGGTTGGTTAAGGCTTAAAAAGAATGTGTTTATGTTGGAACAAGGTTGATGGTGTAAAATTTTAAAATTTGAATACCAAAGCTCTTGTTTTTTGTGTTTGGAAGGAAAAATTTGCTGCTACAGCACTTGGTACAGCCTTGTACGGCTTGTAGGTGATCTCTTGCACATTGAAATTTATGGAGGGATGAGTTAGCTTCATTTTTGAATTTGTCTCATAATATTTCATTGAGATTTGAGGATTTTATAGTCATTTTTCTAAAACTAGTTTAGAAAACCCTGTTTGAGGGTTTGAGAGGAGAAAAATGAAGTTTTGACCCATTCCACCAATGAAATGGTCTGAAAATTGGTGGAATGGGTGTAGATGGGTAGGGTATTTTTTCCATGAAGTGGCAGGAGTTGGGGGTGGTGTTAAATATAAGTTTGAGTGATGCCCTAGTTGATTTTCTTCATGTTTTCAGGCACAAATGATGCATAGATGGTAGGGTTTGATAGAAAACTCATGGGAAGTGTTTTGAAAGGGTGGTAAATTTTTGTGCAAACCATATTGGACATGTTTGGGCTTTTTTTATGAATATTTGTGATTTGAGTTTTGAAAACCTTGTTGGGAGTCATTCAAACAAGCCTAATTAGGCCTTTTCAAAGTGTAGCAACAATTTTTTGACCCTTACGTTCCAAAACAATCCACCCTAAAAATTGGATATGTTGTTAAAAGGATTAATGGGTATCCAAAACAGGTTTTAGGTTGTGGGTTTGAATTGTCATATAAAAATTACGTCACAAAAACCCTATTTGCTGCCCTTAAAGGCATAGTGCAAATTTGTGAAGGAAATCTTCTTGTTTGATGTGTTTAGGCCATTGAATTGGAAAATTTGTTGAATTGTGATTTTTTAGACACCTTCTACCCTGATCTACATCAATATGTCCCAATCTCCACCTCTTGCTACAAAAGAATAAGGAACTTTTGATCAACCTATCTCTCTTGCTAACCATTATGATGCTTTGCCACGAGAAGACCCTTTTGAATCCTCTCTACCCTGACTTACAAAATTCTATCTTGGAATGTAAGAATGATTTCTCTCCATCATCATAAATATGGAGTTAAGGATGTAAATATTAATTGGAAACCTGGTATTATTTTTCTCTCAGAAGTCAATCTCAATGGCCTTTGCCTTGCTTCTTCTCTATCCAATGTATGGAGAGATGCTAAATTTTTGCATGGGTTGCATAGAGAAGGTAGGGGTGGTCATTGGTTTGGCTTCATGAGTGTATTATTTTTTATTTGATAAAAGGAAGGACCCTTCACATAGTTGTGTGTGTGCTCTAATTTTTATCAATGAACAACCTATTTTTTTGCTTAGTTTATGCTTCCAATATTGTAAAAGAAAGAAGTGATTTATGGGATTGGATATCTAAAAATATTCCTAATAGTGATTGGGAGATATGAGGTGATTTTAATATGGTGGAACATCCAAATGATCATAGTTGGCCCAACCATATTAAGTTGAGTAGTGAAGAACTTGACAAATAGTTGTATTATCATAACATTGTGGGAGTAATAAATCCAATTCATAATAAACGCTTAAGTCATAACTAGAATTGGTACACTTAGTCTAATTACAAATTTAAGGATAATAGGAATCTTAGTAGATTTGATAGGTTCTATTTATCCCCTAATCTTCAAGTGGTTCAAGATTCTTCTGGTCATTGTGTTAGAGGAGATTATTCTACTACTCTCTCAAACCATTTCCCTATCTTTTATTTTATTGTATGGTTTGAAAATAATATAGTGGCTTCTAAGTTACCATATACGCTTAATACCTTCCATTAAAAAAAAATTGCTCTTATGTCGTTGCTCTAGCTGGCCTTTGGAATTCTATCCCTAAGCCAAAACAAGGGGATTCATATAGGGATTGGTGGCACCATGCTATTTCATAATGTTTTGAACTATTATGTGCTTTTGGTTAAGAGATTGGCTTGGTAGAAAAATGTTAGGAAAAAATACCTTTAATGGAAGCTAAAAACACCAAAAAAATTCTAATTATTATTCCAAATAATATCAATATGCAAGCTTCTATAGTCTATGTAGAATCTCAAATTTGTAATCTTAACATTTATTGAGGAAAAGGAGCTAAAATTAGGGCCATATTACATTGGGTAAGGAGGGTAACAAAGGTTTCAAATGCTTCTTCAATTTTCTAAATTATAAACATAAAAAATATATTGGAGAAATTAAGATGAAATTGGTTCTATTCATACAAACCAAGAAGATAATAAAGTCTTGTTTTAGAACTATTATGATAGGATTTTAAGAGAAGATTCACATTGGTAAGGCACACAATTAACTTATTATTTTATATTAAATATTATATATCCAAGAAGATGGATACGAATATGGTCAACTTTTAGATTGTGATATATCTTTGGAGGACTTGGAACAAGCTATATTTTCAATGTCCTCTAACAAAATCCTTGCAAGGATTGATGGTGTTGCTATTCAATTCTATTAAATAATTTGACAATATATTAAAGAATAATTTTATCTATTATATTTAGAAGCTTTGGAGCAAGGTTCCTTAGGACCTACTATTAATAAAGGCCTAATCAAACTCCTTTCAAAGGGGAAAAATGAAGACTTTATCTTTGGATGACATCATATTACTTTGCTTAATACCTCTTATAAAATTATTGCTAAATACATCACTATAAGGATTAAACCTGTGGAAAAATGAATAGTTAGGCTTGAGCAAATTGGGTTCCTTCATGGAAGTTTTATTCTAGATAATCTTATTCTGGCATGGGAACTATTGAATGGGTGTAGCAATCGAGACAAAATGTCCTTTTATTTAAGCTTGATTTCAATAAAGCTTATGATAGAATATGTTGGAGCTTTATCCTCAAGATGTTATAATGGTTGGGTTTTGGTCCCAAAATATGTAAACATGCTCAAATATTATTCAAAGATGTAAATACATAGTTGATTATAAATAAATAATTGACATATCCATTCCCCCTACAATGCTCAATCGGGTAAGGCTATCCTTGGTCACCTTTTCTCTATGTTCTTGTTGTTGATTCTCTTGGTTATCTATTGCAAAAATACAATCAAATAAATATGATTAAGGATATTTCCATCCCAAACAATGTTTTTTTTATTAACTCTCATTAAATGTTGATGATAGTATGCTCTTTCTTCAAAAAATTGAAGAGGATATTAATAATGTGATGGATGTCCTTAATCTTTACTGTTTTGTTTCTAGTTCAAAGTTAATGCATCAAAAAACTAAATTTCTCATGGTGTGAATGAATCTAGATAATTATTGGATTCCTAAAGAGTAGAAGATAATAAAACATAGGCAATCTCATTACTTGGGTACCCCTTTTGGGTTGGGAGTTCCCTTTTTTGATATGTGGAACCGTTTTCTCACTAAGCTAAAAACAAACTTTATACTTGGGGTAACAATTTTTTGTCATTATATAACAAGATCCAAGTCGTGAACCATTTATTCCTGGCTTCCTATGTGTATTAATCCTCTTTCTAGATGCCCTCTAAAAAAGGTTATGAATATTTAAATATAATCATTCACCACTTTTTATGGTCAAATTGTTATAGTAATGTTGGTTTTAAGTCCACTTCATGGTTACATTGTATTCAACCAAAAGCTAAAAGTGGATTGGGCCTATTGGATCCCCAAACCTAGGGGATATATGTGTCAACAAAATGGATAATTAGAGTTGTTACTAGAGATGAGCCATGCAAAAATCTAGTTTTTCATCGCATTATTCTTGCTTCTATTAAAGGAAAATTATCATCTATCAAATGGTTAGATAAAAATTTCTTTCTCCCTTCTTTAAAACCAAATCTTCATTTCTTTTACATTAAAAGCTTAGAAGCAAGATTGCAAATGTTTAAACTGGAAAAGTTCTTCTTTACAACATGATTTCAATTTTAGTTCTTCATCTATTTGCTGAAATAGGTTGGTTCAATATCAAGGTCATCTCTTGGCTATTGCTTTTCCAAGATAAAATTTTTATTTATTCAATAAAGGGGTTCAACAATTTGAGGACATCTGGGATTTTAATGCTTTGGACTAGGCTACTTGGTAAAGCATTACAAATTTTAGTTTAAATAATAAGTCTAAAGAATATGTTATATTTGTAAAATCATTGGTTGGGCTATAGACTTAGTTATGAAGATTTGCACTCTACTGCATTATACTCTCTTCAAGGTTTGGTTGTGGCTATCTTGATATTAGTTCATTTTCTTTCCTTTAAAATAAGTTTATTTAAAATTCCTTCCTACTATGTCCTTAAATGTTAGATTGACCAAAAATAGAAATGAAAGTTCCAAGAAAAGACGTGGAAAAATTTGAGTGCTCAAGTTTGGAGGTCCAAAGTTGAGGCTAATTCTCAAATTTTGGCTTGAAAACTTTTACACAAGTTGAAATATATGATGGTTCAATTAGTTAAATTTCCATTTTGTCAACACAATGGAAGTTTGAAGCACATTTTCTAGGGCCATTCATGAGCTAGAAAAAATGGGATGTTATTTTCAAGACTCTTCTTGTTATTTTTTATCATCTTCTATATTGGAAAGAAGCTATTCTAGATTTAGGTCTTCATAATATTGTTGTGGAAGATTCTATGAAATAAACTATTTTACTTAATATATGGAAAAGTAGTTGTTTAATAATGTTTTCAAATAATATTATTCATTACGAAGCATAAATGCTAAAATTTTACTTTCATATCATTTTCTAATTTTTCTTTTTATATTCCAAGTTGCAAGGAGTTCCCAGAGAGCATATGAAGATAGATAATCATTTGGATAATATTAAATATCAAATTCTCTAGCTACATGAAGAGTATACTATGTGTTTCAAAAAAATGCAATGTTTACTGAAGTTTAGAGTTTAATTATGTTCTATTGTTGTGGAATGATTGCTATGTTGTGGACTGTTATTTAATTTTTGATGGGATGTTAGTTGTTTAATTATTTCTCATATCTTCTTGGTATCCTACTAGCTACCTTATTCTATGTAATTTTATTTCCTATTTTTCAATTAACAAAAAAACTTGAATAATAGACAAGTTTTAACAGAGATCAAATGGAGGACAAAAATATGTTAATTCAAATTCAAAATAAAAAATAACAATATTAATAATTGACACTATCCACAATAACAATTTGGAATCTTGGTGTGATATCCATTTATCTATGACCAATTCCAAAATTAAAATACACCATCATCTAACCCTCTCCCCTAATAATTCTAATCACATGCTTGGATATGCCTTTACAACATGCATGCATGGAAATTTTTAACATCCATGAGACTAAAAATAGCCTATGAGACAATAAGCCTTGTCATTTTTTACTTTTGCATTTTAATCCCTTTTTATCCAAATTGATGATGAGCTCCCCCAACTTCTCAATAGTCCCCTCGCTGAGTAGACTATACTAAGAACCAACAGTCAAAATATTTACATGTTTGTACTCGATGTCATTGAAGGGATCACACTACATAATTAAGTGTTTTTTTTATTCCATTGTCCCAGTAGTGAAAAAATACATACCCTTTTTATAATGACAACCCCAACAAAACACTGAAAAAGAGCACTATTTTTTTCCAACATTATATTCATGATATCAAGTTAGCTTACTACCATTTTCTACAATGCAATTTATTTCCAACAACAAGAGCATTTATCATATATGCATACAACTAATCAAACCTTAATGCCAGTGATTAGAATAGAGAAGCCATGAAGTAAATCCAAAATAATAATACCTGAATCTTACCATAACTGCTCTGCAAGGTCATGAGGACTTCATGTCTTCTACCTACCTTAGTTCAGTTTAGGGGTGCAATATGATCCCTCCATGTGGATTAATCCCTATCCACCCCTCCAAGCATATTTTGTGGCCCGAGATGAGAGAGTTGGCAACTATACTAGCTTTTTGCATGCAAGACCAACATCCTAATGACCATATACCCATGGTGTTCCAGCCTTGATAAGTTAAGATACCCAACCTTATACGGTTATACCACATCAATGAAATGAGGTATGTCTAGTCTACTACCTACTTAAGCTTCGTTAGAAATTCATTTTCCTACAATCCAACGGACAGCTAAGCAAACAAAGTGGTCCCTCATTGGCATGTCGTTGTGTCCATGGCCCACATGCTCCTAGCAGAATATATCCCACTTTCCAAAGGTACACCTAACATTTCACTGGTATACTATGCTCCTTAACCCCTGTCAATCTCGAGCATGGATAAGCTTATCTTTGAGCGGGCCATAGAATTTTATGTCAATGATCACCTAGGATGGATAGTCCGAATAGCCTACGTTTCAGATGATTACCACCTCGACCTATGCCCTCGTGGGGTCCTACTCCATCCATTGTCGTAAAAGTTAGCACCTACATCCAACTTAGTTCTATAACTAGAAAGAGATTCCTAACTCAAAATAAGTAGGTTCTAACATAGCACCCTCAAGGTTTAACTACCCATTCTAGTGTTGGAATACATTTGGGGTTCCAAAATTCATTCATTTTTAATTGTATGGTTGTTACTCAACCAAAAGGAGGTAAGTATTCTCTCCTAACTTATGCCAATAAGGTAGTCAACATGCTACCCACTTCATGATGGTTTATACTACCATTTTCCTTGGTTCCAAAAGATGTTGCAGTTGTTTTAAGTATAATTTCAGCCATTAATGAACTCCAAAAGGTGCATATAAAGGAAGCATTACTTACTTCTAAACTCCTTCTAATCGAAGGTGGGAATAAATAGCCCTTCTCTATTGGTAGCCCACAATCCCTATGACTTTCCAACCCAAAGAGGTAGATATATATATATATATCCATTTGTTTGCAAGGTGTAAATTTATACATGTTATACCCCCCCATTTAAGATAATATTATTAGTTTCCATTAATATCAACTCTCTTAGAAGCTAATTCCTCTTAACATAACGTGTAACCTCATTTCTTAATTCCCTAGGCTTGTTTATTCTTTACTAACGATCGTACTAGGTTGTACCAGTTTGACATATAATTTATTATATCTAGTTCCATTAGATATCTCCACTTATTCAACTATATCAGCAACACATGGCAGGCTAAGATTGGAAATGAAAAGAGTTTACTATTGTTATGTTATTTTCTGAGCAGTCATATTTTAGTGCCCAAAATAAATAGAGTGGGATAAATTTTAGAAGGTAAATTACACTAGGCTGAATTCCCAAAGCCTATATAGCAACATCAGTAGGATTTAAAACTTCATTGACATAGTACTCAATAAAGATTGCTATTAAAAGCCACCCCAGTTTGAAACCCCTATCAAAATATAAATATAATTTTTTTGTTGAGAGCATACATCTCACTGTTGACACCAGTTATGCTTTATTTGTTGATGTTTCAAAGAATTCATATTGGTATAGAGAGTTGTATATTTGTTTAGTTCCATAATGAATGGCTTAGAACGGGTTATGGATATATATATGTTTTTTCCTTCAACATAGTAAATAGAAGTAAAAGTTATGGCAAGGATTTAAAACAAATAGCTACAGATATCACTTAGGTAATATGGTGCTGCAAGAAAAATAAACAGACTCTTCAAAATTAGCTACGATGCCATATTCTCATCAATGGTCAAGACTATGGCTCACTACGGCATGTAAGATTGAATATATTCATTTGCACTGAATATCCCCATAGATTTTATGATGAAATGGTGAAGTTTCAAGCCAGCAATTGGGTGTGATTTAAAGACCAGAAAATGACAGAAGAGACTTATTATTTTCTAGATTGAGAAACATTATGCAACCCTCATGAGAAGAATAAATATAGGGGAGATGAACTTGGTATATGGTGTCTCATTACCCAGGGGTTTGTAGCTTGAACTTGTTGAATCAACACTTGCTGCTCTATCCTTGCTCCTGCGCTCCACTCGTCACTCTGACGCCCTTCCTTCTTTGTTCTCCTCTATTTTCTTGACTGCAATGAACTCCCAAAGTGCAGATTTAAAGAGGAAGGGGTCAGGTTTCCTGTAAGTGTGTTGTTTTTAGTCAAGCTCTGCAAATTTTGTACCATTTCAAGGGTCGCCATGCCTTCTCAAGGAAAGATCTCCATGCTTCCACCATTCCTCATCAATGCAAGTTGTCTCCCGACCGTAGCAAGGGGTAGGCGGCATTAATTTGGCAGTCAAGGGTTTTCCTTTTCCTCCACGCCAAAGCTCTGCTCGATTTCTCCCTTTTCTCTCATGCAATCCTCCCTTTTCTTTTCATTTTGCAAAACATTAGTCTTTCTATAGTTTTCAATTATTGGCCTCTCATTCTTATTTTTATTTTTATTTATATATTTACATTTATTTCCTTCAATGGGTTTAATTTATTCATTCCCTCATGTAATTCTCCAAGTCCATAGTTTTTCGCATATAATTAATTTATTTAACCATATACATTTTATTTGTATTTTGCTTATTTTATTTTATTTTTATTTATTTATTAATTAGGAGTTTTTTTTTAGGAATTATATTTAATTTCATTTATTTCATTACTATTTATTAATTGTTTATATAGGATTATTGAATATTATATTTGTTTATACACATTTACCCAGCAATTCATATTATCGGCTATATTTTAATGGACCGTAATAATTTGACTAACATTAATGTATTTTGAACAAACGATGGCAATAGCCTCAATGCCTAACATTCCAAGGTTACAAGATAATTTAATATCTTCGAGAACTAAATTCATGGTTGTGGAATTATCACCTTAGACAACCTTGTATGTCCAACTATCAAGATCATCTAACAACATTCTTACTATATCCTAAATTCGATAAACCTTAGGTTAAGGCGAAGTTACCTAAGAAGTTTGTCATTGCGGTCTAGCTCTAAGTTTACCCATCTCTCATCACCGTGCCATAAAATCCACCTCATCTTGCACCCTGAGTACCTTCATCCAACAACAAACCTCACATAAGTGCACCAATCGAGTCATTAGTCTGAGTCAGTATAAATAAAAATCAAACATTTAAATTTAACCAAAACATGATAAAGTTATGCATATATTCAATAATAGTAGCATGTTCAAAACATAATCACCACACTCATAGAAGTTCGTTTATCATAATAGGGTCATAAATCCTCCCCTAGTCCAAATTACCACAGGGCTAGGGGTCATGCAAGAAAAAATACAAGTCCTAGGGGGATATATGACACTTTTTTCCCAAGCTTCTTTTGGCCTTTTCCATTGCCACATTTCACAATGAAGTTGATGATAATTAGTTCTTAACTAAGCAATAAGAATTTTGACTCTCCATAGAATACTAGCCCTATGTACGTTTTTTGTCGATGATTACATGTAGAGTTGAATACCTTAATATAATATTTCTCCTTTCTCCATAGCACTTTACTCCAATTGTGTTTGAAGAATTTATCCATAACAAAAGCCTTTATCTCTTTGTTAGTAAATATTTCATTTACTCATCCATTTGTTGTTTTGCATCATCCAAGTCTTATTTCTTTTGCTCAAAATGTCATTTAAAACAATCTTAGGCCATTTACCTACTTCCAGTTGTTCAATTCATTTTAAATATCTTATGAGATGCACTATAGCAATTGCTTCAATAGGAGCAACCCCACTTTCACTCAGCATTGATGGATTTAAAGATTACAAACAAACTGAAAATATCACAATAGAAGATATACCAATCCAAAAATAATTCTATTCAATTTAATTCTTTTGCATTACATGTATATATAGACTTGATATCAAAACTAAAATTTATAACTATATTCTAACTAAACATGTTCATAATGTTTATTATCCTACACACTCCCCCATAATAAACATTGGAGAAAAAAATTGTCACTATTCCATATTTTCTCCCCCATAATGAATATTTTGAAGAATAAAACTCCAATAAATGTGTTGCAACACTCTAACCATCTCTCAGCAACCTCAATCCTAAGACCTTGCACATAATCCAATCACAAACCTACAAGTTTCCTGATGTCTTATAAGACAATATTTGTCACTCTATGCAAACCATCAAAACTTGCTTGATTACTCTTATCTTTAATAAATAAATATTGATATTTGTATAACATTTTCAACATACCTGTAATATTTTCCCTTTTCAAGTAAATACTTCATTTACTCATCCATTTGTTGTTTTGCATCATCCAAGTCTTATTTTTTCTGCTCAAAATGTTATTTAAAACAATCTTAGACCATTTACCTACTTCCACTTGTTCAATTCTTTTTAAATATCTTATGAGATGCACTATATCAATTGATTCAATAGGAGCAACCCCACTTTCACTCAGCATTGATGGATTTAAAGATTACAAATAAACTGAAAAATGTCACAACAAAAGATATACCAATCCAAAAATCATTTTATTCAATTTAATTCAAGTTTGCATTACATGTTGTATATATAGACTCGATATCATAACTGTGAACCATGGTTCCAAACTTGCACATACACAAAAAACAATCAATAAGTTAAATCAAATGCAAGGTTAGTAACATGATTCCTCGGGAAATTCATTTAAATTGCAAAAGAGAGAGGAAATGAAATGAAGAACACAACAAAACTTAAAACATATCAAATCCTATTCTAAAGCAAAGAAAACTCTTAATCTCTTGAGGGAATTGGTGCCAATTTGATGTGAAAATTGGCCCTTTCCCAACTCCAATAATGCAATGGTGATTTGGTGATGAAAGTTGATCCACTTTGATGAAGAGTGATGAATGCTCCAAGATAAAAACCTACATAACCTAGCTATAACTCAAAAGTATGGATGAAGATTGCTAAAGATTTGAGTTTAGTAAGTTTACTCAAGTTGTGGATGATCAAATGAGGAATGAAGCCTCTTATTTATAGAATGTCAAGTTGAAAGAATGCCAAAAATAGATTGTGGGACTATCTTTCATTCAATGGCAAGGTGTCACTTGTCCAAATGTGAATGGGCCAAGGATGTGCAAATTTTGATGAATGTGCCAATAAATGCCAATATTTGAATTTTGAAATTGTATTAATGACAAGGTGAAGGGAGAGTCAAATGGAGTAATGGCCACTTGGCTCAATGCAAAAGGACTTGTAAGAGGGAGTGAATGCCTTGTTAGAAGGACAAAGTCAACTTAGATTTGAATTTCAAACTTGAAGAATATTCCTCCTTTATGCCATGTTGAAGATAAATAGAGATTTAATAAATCAAATAACTCTATTTTCATGTGCAAGTGGCAAAATATGGAGGATGGGACATGAGAAGAAATTAAATTAATCAAGGTTAATTAATTTAATGAAGGATTTAAATGATGTGACCTATTTGACTTAAATTTATGGGTTGATTTAAATCAAATATGAGAAGAATATGATTTAAAGATTTAATTAAATAAAGGGTTTTGATTTATTTAACTAAGGGGATGAAGGTAGATTAAATTAAATAAGGTTTTAATTTACTTAATTT